>JAKSZU010000022.1:28398028-28718028 GCA_026018925.1 Tupaia tana
TCTCCTCTCAAGATCTTGGGCACTCACGCACACATGCCTGGCGTAAATTTAAGCCGCTGGGTCCAGGACTCGAACTGCTGTCGACTACATGGGAGTCCAGCGACATAGCCATTATGCTAACTGCTGGTCCTGGGGAAAGCAGATTTAATACTACTAAAACCCTTCGAATGTTCTTACAAAAAGAATTTGTTTTGCCAAAAAATAAAGCAGTAACTTGTTTATTCATTCATTCTTTTAAAGAATATTTATTGAGTATTTACTCTGTTTACAACATCCTGGGTTACAAAGAAGTGTAAGATGCCATATATGCCCGCAGAGAGCTTAAAATTTTGACATACAAAAGTTAAACAGTACAAAGCCAAGTTGATGATACAGATAAATTCAACTTTCAAGGGACCAGCAGATGGCATAATGGTTACATCTCTGGACTCCCACGTAGTTGCCGATGGTTTGAGTCCCTGACCTGGCGGCTTAAAACTCATGCTTGGCTTGTGTGCATGCATGCCTAAAATACTGAGAGGAGAATGGAGGACAAAGGATTGCAGTGTGACCACTCCCCCGGGAGATGATTTCTCACTTTCTGTCTGTCTCTGTCTCTCCGGTGAGCACACATGCCTTTTTGCAAACATCCCAACTTTCAGGTTCAGAAAAGGAAGTTAGGTCTTTAGACTCCAAAGTGTAGAAATCCATTATCATCAATGTCATCACCATCCTCCACTCTTTATTGAGAACCTAACAAATGTAAAATATTATGGTATGCCCTTAATGATCTCATTTAGTTTTCAATCTAAGTCTTTGAGGTAGTATTAATACTCCTTTTAATAGGAGTAGCAGAATTTGATGGTGGAAGAATTTCATTTCCAAGACTGAAAAGTTTAATAACTTTTCCAAGGTCACCCAGCTGAAAGAAGTAGAAAGATTAAGTCTGAGCACTTGAAGGCTCTCGTCTACCTTAAATTATCTCTTCGGTGCGGCAGTAAATTCTGTCATCTCTGTTTTCAAAATATATCCTTTACCTTCCCCTTTTACCCACTTACTGCTAAAATCCTGGTTGTGTCATCCTCACCCTTCCCTGGTCTAGTGTAGCAGCTCCTAATTAGAATCCCCATCTCTGCTTCCACCCTTTATAGTCTGCTCTTTTAAAAAAATTTTTTTTTCTTTATTTTATTTATCATTATAGTTATTTTCAATTTGACAGTGAGACACACACAAGCACACACACACACACAGAAAGAGAGGGAGGGAGAGAGAGAGCAAACCACCAGGTCCAGGACTCTAACCATGGTCATCATGTGGGAGTCCAGCACCCCCAACCACCATGCCACCTGCTGTTCCCTGTAGTCTGCTCTTCAGAGTGATCTGCTAAAAAGACAAATCATCCTCTTCCTCAAAGTTCTCCACTTGGTTCCCATCACACTTAGTTGAACTCCAAACTCATCTCCCAGGTCTGTGGTGTTCTTTATGATCTGAGCCTTGGCTACCTCTTTGTCTTCATCCTAGTACTCTCTCCCTCCTTGCTGTGTCTCCAATATACCAAGAATGTTTCTATCTCAGAATCTTTGCCTAAGAGTGTAATGCTTATCCTCCAAGGCTCACGTCTCACTTTAATCATATTTCTGCCCAATTGAAAGTCTAAAGGCCGTTTATACTAAGTTTAATAGTAGAAACTTAAAATAACTCATGTATTCATCATTAGGGGAATGAATACGTAAAATATGATAGAAGCATGCTATAGAATACTAGAAATCAAGAAGAAATAGTAAACTAGTTCTACATACAGCAATATGCTAAGAACCTATATGGCACTGTGTGAGGAAAATAGGAAACAGGAAACATCTGTGGCACAATAGCCTTTATACGAATCAAAACTATACAACTAAGCACTACATATTCTGTAAAGAAACATACTTGCTTGAGCATATGTATTTAATATGGAGGAGAAAGGAAGAAATAGGATAATGGTTCAGAAAAACAAAGGCTTTCTCTGAACGCTCTCCTAAAATAGATCCATCAGCTATTCTCTACCGCCTTGATCTGCTTGAAATCAATTACTATATGACATTGCCTAATGTGTTTACTTGTCAATGCTTATTGCTGTGCCTCCCCCATTGGAACATAAATTGTAATAGGTCAGGGCTTTGTTTGGCTCACCACAGTAGCTTCTGTAGCTATAGCAGTGCTTGACACGCAGTGAACATTAAATACATATACATTAAATGGACTAATTTATATACAGTCCTCGGAAGACAGGGATTGGGAACACCTTGTAACAGTTGAGGAAAACAAGGTTAAGTCACTTAAACTAAATATAGGCCCCTTTTCTTTTTCAGGTTTTTGTCATAGGGCACGTGTACTCACCAGACAGAGATGGAAAGAGACAGACAGAGGGAAAGTAAGAAATCACCCTCCAGGGACAATGGCCACACCTCAGACCTTTCTCTGCTATTCTTCGCTTTGGCTTTTGGGCACACATGCACATGTGCTCAGCATGGTTTTCCAGCCATTGGATCTAGGACTCAAATTGTAAGCCATGTGGGAGTCTAGCACCTTAACCACCATGCCACCACTGTCCCCAAGGTCTAATGCTTTAATATAATAATTTAAAAACAATTTGTTTTCATTTTTAAGTTTACTTCTTTCTTTTTTCTGTGAGAAAGAAAAGAGAGGGAAAGAGAAAGAGAAAGAGAAACAGAGGGGAAAGAGAGGTACCCCACAAGATCTTGACACCAACCTTGCTCAGCTTCAGCTATCCCTAGACTGTGGACACACAGATGTCTGCTGTACTCAGGGAGGTACTCACACATGAGCCCAGCAGAGCACAGCATTTTACCACTGTGCCACCATCCTGCTACTTAATAAAGAATTTTTTTATTCCAAGTCCAGTTATATTTTCATTATATCACATAAAATTATCTCATATTATACTATTTTTTAATTTTTAAAAAAATTATTTAATTTTATTTATTCATTAACTTATTTTAATTTGACCAGAGTGAGACACACAGACAGAGAGAGAGACAGACAGACAGACGGAACGTGAGACAGCAAGCCACCAGGTCCAGGACTCGAACTGTGGTCAGCCATGTGGGAGTGTCCAGCACCTTTAACCACCATGCTACCTGCTGGTCCCTAATTATCTCATATATTAAATGGGACAAATAATGACATTTAATCCATAGAAATAGCATTAAAGAACAGTCTATTCCCCAAAAATAGTTGTTAAAACATTACGGAAAACATTTTTAAAAGATAATACTTGCAAGTATGGGCACACCAGGGATTCTTCTGCAAATGTTGTTGAGAAAGTCATTAGTCATCCAAGAGGTAGAGAGATAATCTTGCTAGGCTGCCTGGCATTTGATCACTGACATTTAAAAATCCTTGATATTTTGATTTTTTTCCCATGTAAATCACAGTTTTCTGGTTTATGGTATTTTAATTAAGAAAAGGTTGATAAGAGCCCTCTAATTAAGGTCAAAGCATACGTGGAAGTAATCATATTAGCACCAAAAAAGACGTTGTATTTGAAAGAATAGTACCGAAGAGGGCCTTGAGTTGAGCCAGAGGAAGCAAACTCAGGATACGTTTGCCATTAAGTAGAGGTAGTTAAAGGGTTCAGGGATTACAATTTTTGGAGGCAATATTCTCCAGCTCTCCTTTTGTTATCATTTACATAATTTGTGAGCTTTCCTCAGGTTCTTCTAATGAGCCTAAAGCTCTCTCCCTAATGGCTACACCAAACGTCACAGTTGACCCAGGAATAATAAGCCCCTGATTTGTGGATTGACAGCCAAAACCCAAATCTGCAGGAACATTTTTTTTTTTCAGTCTCAAAATTCTAGTCTTTTAGTTGAATAATTCCAAATGATCTGTCTCAACCCAGACGCTTATTTCTGAATTCGTATATAAATAGTCACCTGATGTGGATGTGAAGTTTCTCCTTCCCTTCTTGACAGGTTACTGTTGACATCGAAGAGGAGAATGATGAAGCACCTGTCTGCACACCCTCTCTACATAAGGCAGTCATTTTTGACAATATTGCTGCTGGGACAAATGTCAACGGCTTCAAACTAAACTGCCACGACAGAGATTCACAAGATTATGAAATGCGCTTTGAGATAGTTTCTGGTGGATGTTTTTATTATTTCTTTTAATCACAAACATGTGTCAAATTGACATTAGTTATACCCCGTTAGACATGATATATAACCTTAGAAATTACTGTATTTATAAAGGTGAATCTATAGCATTAAGCTCCCTCAAGGCACCCATTTAACATTCACATATCCCATTTAATTCATGCTATAATGGAAGTCTTAGTGATTTCGCAGCTATTTTTTTAATAATTTTTTTCCTTTTATTATTTTTTTCATTTCATTTTCTTCCATACATTCAATCACATTATTATTTGTCTTACAAAATGGATATTTAAACAGGTGAACATTTCTCCCTAGTACTGTAGATAAAACTACAAAATATCTTCAACAGATAATACCACACCTCTTTGTGCCATTAATGCTTTGCCTCCCTGTCCCTCCCCCAAATGTCCTTCCTCAGACCCTCTTCGCAGATATTTTGACAACAGAGACTTGGGATGTGCATGGAAAATGGGAAAGGTTAAGTTATGACACCCAACCCGCTGTCCATGGTTCTGACGGACGACTGCAGACACCTTTCCATGTGATGACGTTAATGCAGATGCACTAGCATAGATATTTTCGGCTGTATTACTGTTAAATTTATCTATAATAGATTCATATCAACTTTAGCCATCATCTTGTCCTCTATGGGAAACATTTGTTGGATAGAAACTGAGTTTCAGGCACTGTGCTAAGAAATGGGTACCTAGAAGTGTACAAGACAGATACGGATCTTATTGCACTAGTTCATGAAACTAGTAACACCAACAATTATAGAATAACAAACTGTGATAAGTTCTATAAAGAGAAGCTTCTGAGTATCACGAGGCAGCATAACAAGGAGACCTATTTAAAGCATGGAGGTTGGGGGCCAGCAGGTAGTGATGGTTGTGACATTGGACTCCCACATGCCAACTGCAGTTTGAGTCCCGGACTTGAGTCCCAGTGGCTTGAAACTAATGCCAGGCACATGTGCGTGCATGTCCAAAATCCTGAGAGGAGAGTGGAGGAGAAGGAATTGTGGCATGGCCATCCTCCCGGGGCTCTGGGGGATGGGAGGGTAGGGAGGTGATTTCTCAATTTTTCTGTCTCTTTCTGTGTTTCCAGCAAGCACACACATCCTATAGAAATTTTTTAAAAACGTATAGAGGCCAGACTTGCTGACATGTATCTGAAAGAAAGGGAGTGTGAAAACTAGTAAAACCTTTGCCAATTAATTACAAAGACTAGATTATGTCTGCATTTTTTGCCAGATGATAAGATTCATGAAAGTAGGGTCTATTTGCATCTTGTTCACAGATGTTTCCAGAGCATTAGAAAAAGCATAAACATAGTGGGGGCTCCATAGAAATTTGTGGTCTGAATGGCTCATTTGCTATTGATGTAGACAAAGTTAAAGTTGGGAATCAGACTACTCTGAGTGAAAGATAAAAGAAGGTGAAGCCATTCTGCAGGATAATCAGATAATTATATGACTTGCTGGCTGCATGTGGGGATTAGATTCATGATCTTCACCATTCAAACATTTCTAGCCAGATCAATTTTTTGGTTATTTGATCCTGATATTACTGTAAGCCATGTATGTGGAATGTATGTGTGTGTGTATGTGTGTATATATATATATATATATATATATATATATATATAAATAAATTGTAAGCCATATATATAATATAAATGAATTTAGAGTATAACAAAAAAATTGTATTTATTAACACCTATTGTGTTTTACTAGTAATTTAAAGCAATTTGAAAAAACATATTTTTAATATATATTAAAGTAATTCTGATTTTTCAATGATTCCTTTTAAAGGAAACGAGAATCATCATTTTGGATTTGACCCAACTCAAGGTTCAAATACTCCAAAATTAATTGTGACGAATCCTTTTCACTTTGAATCCGGAACTGAACTGCAGAGGCAGTACCATCTTGTGGTGCATATCATTGATGACAACCTGAAACACGGCAAACCCACCAAGCCCAGAACAGGCACCATCATTATAGATATTTATGTGAAAAGAGCCAATATGCCACCTCCTCCTACCACCAGTTCTGAAGTAAAGAGTTATAGAATTTAATTTGGGTCTCTGTGTGGGAAATACTGTGCTGTAAATTCTAGTGTCATCTAGAAAGGCTAAGAGGCTACTCAGGGCAGCACCTTTGCCCATATACCTTCCCACTTGGGAACTACCTTATCCAGACACTGAGCCAATTTTAGAGCAACTGTCTAGAGTATCTACTGTGTGGGATTGAGAGAATTTATGATAATTGCAAGAGGAGCATAGAGGAAACCTAAACAATGAATTACGTCTAAATGATCTGAAAGTCCTGCTCATGGGAAGGGCCCACTGATCAATGCATTGTATCAGTTAATAATAATCCCTACAAATGGTGGGGCCAGCAGGTGGCATAGTGGTTAAGATGCTGAATTCCCACATGGCCGACCATGGTTTGAGTCCTGGACCCAGCAACCTTAAACTCATGCTAGGCGGGTGGGCATGTGTGCTCAAAGAAGGGATTACAGCATGGCCAACCTCTTGGAGGCTGATTTCTCACTTTCTGTCTCTCTGTCTCTCCAGCAAGCACATGTGCTCTATGACGAAAGTATCTCAAAACAAAAAACAAAAACAACAAAAAACAACTCTATGAATGGGCACTTTAAAAGATTTTTCTTTGGGGCCAGCAGGTCGCATGGTGATTAAGGTGCTGGTATCCCATTTGGCTGACTATGGTTCAAGTCCCAGACCCAGCAGCTTGAAAATCATGCTGGGCACGTGTGTGTGTGTGTGTGTGTGTGTGTGTGTGTGTGTGTGCCTAAAATCCTGAGAGGAGAATGTTGGAGAAGGGATTATCATGTGGCCATCCTAACTGGGGGGTGATTTTTCACTTTTCCTTTCCCTGACTCTGTCTCTCTCTGGTAAGCACATGCACCCTATGGTAAAAACCCTAAAAAAAATATATATTTTTCTTTAGTATTTATTCTATTCTTAGTAATAGACATCTGCCATGTTCCAGGTACTATACTGCATAACTTATATTTATTATTTCATCTAATATTCAATCCAACCCTATGACATTTAGCAGAACATTTAATATTTTATTATTTATAAAGTAGCTATACAGAGCCTCTGCAGAATTCCAGAATGGCTTCTGAGTCACCCACGGGTAAAGTCTGTTCAGTAAACCTTATGGTTAGTGTATTTAATTGTCTTCAATCCTTGAAATAGAAGCATTATTAAAAAAAAAGATGCATGGTAAATCTTTCCACCCAGAATATTTTCTTCTTACTTTTTAATTAATTCTACCAGAATATTTGATTTTCAAGAACATGCTGTTTTCTCGGGCTGCACAAAAGAGTTTATTGTATATAGAATAGATAATAGAGACATAGAAATCGAAAAGAGTGTAGATACCATCTAGTTCAACCCTTGATTTTGCAGATGAGAAAACTGAGAACAAAGAGGAGAATGGTTTACTTTAGGATTATGGAGCAGTCTTTGGAAGCAATTCAGTCTACATGTTTAATCGGGTGCCTTTTCTGTGCAAAGGTGTTTTTCAATATTACCTGTGGGGTTTGAAAAATGCTGCATATGTCTGAGTCAATACCTTGTTATCTGTGTGGGCTCATGGCTCTGTACTGATGCTGCTCTGTAAACAGATGCTCTCTGAAAACATAAACTAACGCTCTATTTGCTTTGAAATATTATTTCTCAGCAAAGGGAAGGTCTGACCATTGTGTACACAGCTATCAACACGTACAAATCCAACGACTGGTATATTCCTTTCATCTTCACTCTGATGGCTGTTTTCTTTGCTGGGTTTGTTGTCTGGGTATGTTTCTTGTTTTGGAGGTATGGAAACGTTATGGAATGCTGTCGGAAAATGGCCAAGGAAGCCTCCAAGCCCAAACCCAGGTATGTGACTTTTTTTCCCCCAAGCTTCTGATATACAGAGTCGGGGTCTGGAGATCTCACTCTGAGTTTTTTTTTTTTTTTTTTTTTTTTTTTTTTTTGCCTAAGTTTGCTTTTGAGGAGCACAGAGAAAAGTCCTTGCAATATAAAACTCGGTGTTCTTTTTTCACCAGTGATCCCAAACATACTCTATCTCAGAAACAGGGAGCTTTCTTTTAAAAACAGTACAGCTTATTATTGGATTCTACCTGAGAACATCTGAAACATGACTATGTTTTAAACAAATATATTTATGAGCAAATAAGTAAACAACACTCTATAGTATTTTGATACAAGCAGTTTCAGGAACAGGTATTTGAAATCTACTGGGAACTAGCATAGGGACAGGGGATAAATGTACATACTCTTGCCACACTTCTGATTTTTTCCCTTTTTCTTAAAATTTCTTTTATTTCATTCGTGAGAGAGAGCATGCACACATGTAAGAGAACACAATGCAGAAAGAGAGAGAGACACGCCCAACAGGGTCATGCTTCAATCCTCCGCCCTCTAGCTAGTTATGATCTTGGCTACAAGCACATTTGGAATGTTTCAGGTGATGGGATTTGATCCTGTGGCTGGCCATGTGGCTTCCAGCACTGTAGACCAGTACACTTCTGCCTGTGACATCGAAGCCGGGTCATGGACTGGTTTTGAACCTATCTGCAGCTGGGCTGAGAGGTCAAAGACATGAATAGAAAATTGCCACTGCTTTTATTTTTTTATTTGGGGGGGAGAGATTTTTGCTATAGAGTGCGTATGCTTGCAGTAGAGGACAGAAGGAGACAGACAGAAAGCGAGAAATCACCCCCCAGTGGGGACAGCCATACCACAATCCCTTCTCCTCTATTCTCCACTTGGGATTTTAGGCATGCATGCACATGCGCCCAGTGAGAATTTTAAGCTGCTGGGTCTAGGACTCTAACCAGGGTCCACTACCTGGGAGTCCAGCGACGTAACTGCTATGCCATCTGCCGTTGCATTTATCACTAACCAAAAATAGTTCTGCAGGGTACAAATTAGCACAGCTTCAAAAATAGAGTTGTATATAAATTTTTATTAACTAACAATTAATTTGGTGAAGAGGTTAGTTAATGAAGGCCATTTTATTATTCCTCACATAGCTTTTTTTTTTTTTCTGGAGTAGAGAAGATGCTATAATAGTCATATGTTGACTATTGAATAAATTTTTTTTTAGTCATGTGTTAGCATAATGAAGCTGATATTTTGTTAAATTTCTTTTTCATACAGAGGCATGAAATATATTTCAGGTAAGATTGAAATGGATAATTATTACATAATTATGCTTGAATATGTGATTTTAGAAATGGCATTCATCAGATACTTGACTTTTATTTATTTTTTAACAGGAGATAAAAATCAAAAAGAAAAGACTGTCATAGGAAATGGAAATAAAAAATTAGAATTATCAATGGTAAGTACATATTCTTGTGATCCCTCTATAGTAAAAGAAAGAGGACATTTTCCCTATAATTGTTGCTCAATTAAAAGTTCTTTCATATAAACATATAGTAAACCTACCCAAGTATTGTAGAAAGGAAAATAAAATAATTTTAGTTTATTTGATTCTGCTGAATTTGTATGCATCGCCAAACTAGAATTTTAAATCCAGTCTTAGAATTGGCTAGATTGGGACCAGCGGATGGTGTAATGGTTATGGTTAAGTGGAATCCCACTTAGTTGACTGTGGTTCGAGTCCTGGACCAGGTGGTTTGAAATTCAAGTTGGGCATATGTACATATGTGCCCAAAATCCTGAGAGGAGAATGGAGGAGAAGGGATTGTGGTGTGGCCATCTCCCCCAAAAGATGATTTCTTGCTTCCTGTCTCTCTGTCTCTCTGGTGAGTGCACACACCCTATAGCAAAAAAATCTCTCTTAAAAAAGA
The DNA here is from genome assembly GCA_026018925.1 of Tupaia tana. Classification (NCBI taxonomy): domain Eukaryota; kingdom Metazoa; phylum Chordata; class Mammalia; order Scandentia; family Tupaiidae; genus Tupaia; species Tupaia tana. The sequence continues at coordinate 28,408,026 of JAKSZU010000022.1, forward strand.
AAAAGAGGGTGCCAGCAGGTAGCATAGTGGTTAAAGGTGCTGGATACCCACGTGGCTGACTATGGTTTGAGTCCTGGACCAGGTGGCTTGCTTTCTCATGTTTCCTCTCTCTCTCTGTCTCTCTGGTCAAATTAAAAAATAATAAAAACAAATGGGGTTAAATAAATAATTTTTTAAAAAGAAAAAGGACTGGCTAGGTTAAAATTTGTTTCAGATATTATATGTGCATTCAACAAAAGCAACTCTAGACGAATATTGAATAGAAATCCAGCACTGTCCCCTGTTACATTGAAATAAAAGCTATGTTTGAAAATAGGTGACACACGTGAGTAAGTTCTTCAACTGTGGAGTTTCTTAGCAGATGTTAAATCTAAACCCCAGAGTCTGTAAATCATCTTGAAACTGGCTGAGGCTTATTTATTGAATGATCCACGTAAACAACTATAATGGTAAGGCTGGTTCAAAAAAAAAAAAAAAAAAAAAAAAAAGACAAAAAGACAAATGTAGAGTGGAATTAAAAAGTGCATTTTTAGTCTACCTCTGTATTTTTTTCTCTCTGTTTGCCTCCCCATATACCAAGGACATTTTCTCCTTGAGTCCTGACTAACCATATCATTATTTCATGAACTGGCTCTCTTTCTTATACTAACTTATTTATGCCATGGGGTACACGGGCTTGCTGGGAAGAGATGAAGAGAGACAGAGAGAGGAGACAGAGAGAAAGAAAGTGAGAAATCACCTGCAGGGAAGATGGCCACTCCACAATCCCTTCTCCTCCAGTCTCCTCCTGGGATTTAGGGCATGAATGCACATGCACCCAGAGTGATTTTCAAGTCACTGGATCCAGGACTGGAACTGCGAAGTTGGCCATGGGGGTTCCAGAACCTTAACCATCATGCCACCTGCTGGCCTATGAACTTGTTCTCTTTCAATGCTTCCTTCCCTTGCCTGTTTCTTAGGAAATCAGTGCCAGCTGATGTCTGTATCAGTTTGCTGGGGCTGCTGTAACAAAATACCACAGACTAGATGGCTTAACAGAAATTTATTTCTCACAGTTCGGGTGGCTGGAAGTCCGAGTTCAAGGTGTTGGCAGGTTTGGTTTCTCTTAAGGTTCCTCTCCTTGGCTTGCTAAGGACTGCCTTGCCAAGTCCTCACATGGTTGTCCCTCAGTTTATGTTGCCTATGTCCTAATCTCCTCTTTTCATTAGGACACCAGTCATACCGAATTAAGGCCCACCGACATCATCACATTTTACCTTAATTATCTCTCTTTTTAAAAAAATCATTTATTTAATTTTATTCATCATCATTATACATTTAAAAAATTGTTATAGGGCACATGCACTCACCAGAGAAAGACAGAAAGAGAAGGAAAGTAAGAAAGCAAGCTGCCAGTTCTGGGACTTAAACTGCTGTCAGCCATGTGGGAGTCCAGTGCTCTAACCACCATGCCACCTGCTGGCCCCATCTTAATGATATCTTAAGATCCTATCTCCAAATGTGGTTACTGGGGCTTAGAACTACGACATGGATTTTTTTGATGGGGGCACAATCAAGCCATAATATCTCTCATACACAATAAGGGCCTTCACATCAATAAAAGGACTTGAGTTAACAGAGGCAGGCAGACTGATGTAAGGGATGGAGTTGGGAGGACATATGAATAGCAGGGAGTTTTCAATCCCTCAGCTGCTAGCCTCTGTAGATGAGAAAGATGAAGTGATTTATAAGAAGCCAGTCATTCAAAGTATTCCGCATATGTCAAATCTAATTTTATCAACCTGACTTTATTGCTAATATTTTTATGCCTTTTAATAGGAAACCATTGTGTCTGAGACTGTGTTTGATGGAGAAGCCATTGATCCAGGTATGCTGCTGAAATAACTTTTGAGTTAGGCCCGTTTTACCTACACAGGTACTAAAGTGCGTGAACAAATGATTTATTCATTTGCAAAATGGAACTTTGTCCTAAAGCAAAAGCCATTTTATGGCCAGGCAGGTAAAATAAGTGAGTGAAAGGGACCGGCTGAAACAATATATTCACTGGTCAGATGGTAACTAAGGTTTGGGGGCATGGCCCATATTCACCTCCATCAAATTACTGCCACATGGGATTAAGGCCTGGTGTTACCAGAATTCTGCTGCTTAAAAAAAGGCCAGAAATCCAAATTGTTACAGGAAATCTGCTTGTTTTTAAATATAGGTAAATAATTCAATTAAACTCCGTCATGTAGGCTAAATAAAAACATTCTCCTCCCCCACACCCCCCTTCCCCCAGTTATGTATTATTGCATAGCAAACTGCTCCAAGACTTACTATTTTATGACAACTAATATTTTACTGTATTTAAGACTTTTGTGCATCAGGGATTGAACAGGCATCACCTGGGCAAGTCTTTTGCTGTGGAATTAAAAGGGTTATTTCTATGGTATTCACCTGGAAGCTGGCCTGGTCTTATGGGTCCAAAAGGAATTTGCTCACAAGCCTACATCTTGGTGGGGAGAGTTGCAGAGTGGCATCAGCTGGGTCACACTTTTTCTCCATTAATCTCACAGTCTCTACATGTAGTTTCTACAGAAATGTTAGACGTTTTCCATGCCAGTTTTGACCTGCTGGAGAGTTCCAAGAGTAAGGAAAAAGAAGTTGTAGTTTTTTGAGGTCTGGGACTGGAAACTGGCACATAGCTACTTCTACCACATTTTATTGGTTTCATGAATCAGAGTCTAACCAGATGCAAAGAGAGAAGTATACACCTCATCTCTCAAAGGCTGAGGGTCAAAAAACTTATGGCTATTATTAATCAGCCTCAACATCCATAGGCCAGATGCTTCATGGAATTGTAATCCCTCATCTAGAGATTTATCTGTTAGGAACACTAAAATTGCAGAGAATTTTACAAAACATTTCAGAAGCTTTTTTTTTTTCATGCATTTCCTCCCTAAAGGAAGTGGAAGGAATAGGAATTCATCAGAGGTACTGGAAATGCTCTGGATATGGAATTCAAAAACTAGAGTTTGGGTGTTGACACAATCTCTAACTCTCAATGTGAACCTGGACTAAGCCCTTAAGGTCCCTGAAGTTTCCTTTCCTAGCTAAAAAATAGGCATGATATTATAAGTTTCATCTGTTTCAGTGGATGATGTGAAGTTTAAACATTGAATGTAAGAAATACAAGTCATTTAGTAAAGGGTCACTTGTGGACTATTAGTCACAAAAGACTCCTTGGCACTATAACAGCTTGTGATACTTTACTTCAAGCTAACTTCTGACAGCTCTGGATGTGTTGGCAGGAAACTATGAATGCTTTATTACCAACCTCTCTCTAAAGAAAGTCACTAAATTAAAAATATTTTATTAAGTCAAAAACATTCTACTTGTATCCTAATCTGATCTAGATTAAACTATGAGGTTCCTATGAGATCCAAACTCCAGGACTTCATTAGACATATACATGTGGGCCAGGCAGTGCACAGTGGTGATGCAACTGGATCCACATAAGGAAGGTCTTGAGAGGAGCCAGTAGATGAGATGGTGTGGTTAAGGTGCTGGACTTCCACATGTCTGACCATGGTTTGAGGCCCAGACCTGGAAGCTTGCCTTCTTGCTCTCCTTATCTCTCTCTCTCTCATCAAATTGAATAATAATAATAAATAAATAAAATAATTCAAAATAAAATAAAAAAGAAAGGTTGTCTTGGGTTTATGTTCTAGGACCTCCCTGGGCACATCAGGCATGTGCTTGTTTCAGCTGCCTTAACCACCATCCCCACCAACTGGCCCAGGAGCAGTTTTTATTTTAAAAATTTTTTATTTATTTATTTATTTAGAGAGAGACTGTTGCTATAGAGCATGTGCACCCGCTGGAGAGACAGAGAGAGACAGAGAGACAGAAAGTAAGAAATCACGCCCCCAGAAGGGATGGCCACACGACAATTCCTTCTCCTCCATTCTCCTCTCAGGATTTTGGGCATGCACACATGCCCAAACTCACCCAGCATGAGTTTTAAGCTGCCAGGTCCAGGACTCAAACCATGATCGATTATGTGGGAGTCGAGCAATATAACCATTATGCCATCTACTGGTCCCAAGTTTTAATTTATGTGAAATCATATCCTGTTCAAGTTTTGCTCCTAGTTTTTTCCTTGGTAAGAGGTGAGACTTGAGCAGATGAACTTGTCACCATGCTGGCTCTACAGCACGTGTTCAATAAGCACTTTGTGGGGTGAATAAGGGCTTTGTAAATTCAAGTGCTTTGTGACACTTTCTCTGTGTTTTGTGTTCTTCTCCCACAGTCTCTGGGAATGTATATGAATATAACAGCAGAACAGGTGCAAGAAAATGGAAGAAGCCCCCCAAGTACCAGGAGGAGTCCTTGGCAAACATATACTCCATCCCAGAGGCCCACCCCACTGAAGAGTCTACATCCTTAAAAATTCCTAAGCAAGGATAGCATTTTTCTAGTGTCTGTGAATTATTTTTTTTTATGTATATGACTGCTGTGGGCAGTTTTTTCTTGACTATGTTAAATTAAATTGTAGAGGTGAGGTCAACTGTGTTTATAGCTCTCTGTAATCTAGTTTAGGGCATCTGGATGAGGACAGTAGGAGCAGTCAACTTAGAGTCTCTGAATATGTTTTGTAGTAGAGACTAAACTGATATATGTTAGTTGCCTTATTTGGCCCAGTAGAAAAAATGCTTCTTTAGACCAGAGACTTTGTTTTGCTCACTGCTATAATCTGAACACACATTTGCACAGAATGGGAACTATACACACACACACACACACACACACATATATATAATGAATAAATGATTTTGAGTACATAAATTTAGATCTCTTGCCTTTAATTCAAACTTGTTCTCCTATGACTCATGGAACAGAAATGAGAATTACCTCTACAAAAGAATTTTTTTGTTTCTGATAATCATAAAAAACACGGAATTTTTTTTTTCTTTTAGCACTTTACAAAAGGACAATTGATCTTGCTTTTAATTTTCTTTTTTATAGCCCCATGGAGAATGACCACCTGAAAACTTTACTTATGAATGATTTACCAAGGAAATATTGGAATCAAGTCTTTTGAGAGCTGTGTACTTAGACAAATAAGTCTGATTATTTTCCTCCTCAGATATCAGAAGATACACTGTAGACCAGAAGTTGATGGTAGAGTCTAATATCCACATTTAGTCTAAACTTTAATTCAGGAGAACTTTTTAAACAAATCTTATCCAAAGTAAAACACACTGTGAAACGTGAACTGACTTGGACTCAGCAGATATGGGGGTTGGAATGCTCAGATTTGTCTTGATACTCATCGTTCACACATGTACACACAGGTGATCCTTTTGCAGCTCAGGGCCACCTGTTCTCCCAATGAACCTGAGCACCTGAAAATACACAGGCTCCTTTTACAAATTTATATCTACTTCAAATGGGTGGATCCCAAGAGGCGTAATGGTGTGGAGGACATCAGTGGAATAGAGGTCTGGTGTTTGGCAAGTTAAGAATTCTCTCTGAAGTTCAGTTTTTAGAAAATATATACAATAATGTCTGCCTCATTGCTGTCTCATCGTTTTGTTGAAAGAAACAGTAGAGAGTCTACATTTGGCAGTGCTTTCTAAACTGTAAGTACTATTTAAATATAAAATAGAATTTGTTTCATTAAGTTGAAATTGGTCGCTGAGAAAACAGTGACTTGGGACACAAGAAGACAGAGGGGTTCACGCCATGGTTCTAGGCCAATCTAAGTTGGAATTGGTTGGTAATTAGCTTCACAATGTCTGTGGAAAGCATATACTGCCTCTTTCCAGATGGCGTGATAATTCTCCACCAGGGGAGAGACCAAAGATTGTCTGAGAAAATGCCCTCCTTTCTCCAGCAAGGCTCTCTCTGGATCAATTACAATTTGATGGATATAGATGTGTGTCTCCATCTGCCACCACCTGGGCTTTTAAGAAGAAGAAAAGCATTTATAAAACTTTCTTTTTTAAAGTCTAGATTAGATCAATTTGTATAATATTTGATCTGCCTGTGCCAAAACCAAGAAAAACTGGTAGGTTGATGTTTGTTTTGCCTTGATCAGTTGCTTTGGATCTTATTTTCAGACATGGCCAGGAGAGAATGTATGAACTGGAGGCAATAATAGGGAAGTTGTTTGGGAGAAAGACAAAGAGGGTTGCTGTCAGGGGCAGGACTTTGGAATTTAACCTATCTTTTGTGTAATAATCAACTTGCCTCCAAATTCCAGATTCCCTTTTCTATTGTGCTGACCGCTCCAATTTAATAATAATGATTGTACTAGATTCCTGAGGTTACCAGAATAAATGACCACAAATGTAATGTCTATGACAACAGAAATTGAGGGTCTTATAATTATGGAAGCTAGAATTACAAAATCAAGGTGCTGGCAGGGCTTTATTCCTCCTGGAGGCCACAGAGGAGATTGTATTCCTTGCCTCTTCCTGGTGACTGCTCTCCAGATTTGCGGCTACATCACTCTATCAGTCCTTGTCTCCACCACCTTCATCACTTTTTCCTTCCTGGGTCTGTCAAAATTCCTTCTGCTTCACTCTTTTTTTTAAAAAAATAATTTTATAGGGCATGTGCGATCTCCAGAAAGAGACAGAAAGCGAGAAATCACCCCCCAGGGGGATGGCCAGGCTGTAGCCCCTTCTCCATTCTCCTCTTGAGATCTTGGGCACGCACACACACGCTCCTGGCATGAGTTTAAACCACCAGGTCCAGGACTCGAACTGCAGTCGACTACATGAGAGTTCAGTGATGTAGCCATTACACCATATGCTGGTCCTCCCTTCTGCTTCACTCTTATAAAAAACATTTGTCTTTGGATTTAGGGCCTACCTGGATAATTAGAATGATTTCCTCACATCAAGAGCCTTAATTTAATCACACCTGAAAAAACATTCTTTTTGCAAATAAGATCATGTTCACAGGTTCTGAGGATTAAGACATGGACATATTTTTTTAGGGCCATAATTTAGCCCAGTATAGTGATTTTAAAAGATTTTATAAAGTGTGTATAAAATTGATTGTTCTGATAGATGATAATGACCATTTCAGTCTAACATGTATTTATTGGGTACCTACTATGTTTCAGGATTTTTTTCAAGGCCTTTAATCAATAAAAATGCAAATATAAATCTTTGATTTGGCAATTTCAATGTTTAGAAGTTCTGTATGCTTACAAAAGATCTACAGGATTTATCTATTCATCAGTTGCTCACGGTAGGATTGTTTGTAACAAAAGAACAACCTGAATAAAGTAAAAATACTCATTAATAAGAAATTGATGGGGCCAACAGATGGTGTAGCAGTTATTTCACTGGACTCCCACATGGTCAACTGTGGTTTGAGTCCTGGACCCGGTAGCTTGAAAATCACACTGGGTGCCTGTGTATGAGTGCCTAAGATCCCGGGAGGAGCATGGAGGACAAGGGATTGCAGAGTGGCTGTCCTCCCTGGGGGGTGATTCCTCATTTTCCCTCTCATTGTCTCTCTCTTACTATCTCTGTCTCTGTCTCTCTGACAAGCACATGCACCCTAAGGCAAAACCTATTAAAAAATTGATTGTAAAATCAAATCATGGCTATTAAAAAGAATTAGGCATGTATTGACATATAAGCTATATCAAATTATCAAGTTGGGGAGACTATAGAATTTTTACTAATATAAATATTTATAGAGATATTTGTGTTGGAAAATGCATGAATTTTAGAAGGAAGTGAGAAATTCAGGGAACTATTAATAGTAATTACCTTTTTAGAAAAAGTCAAGGGGAAGGAAATGCATATTATGAATGGAGTTTTTACTTTTTCTTTAAGAGTTTCATAAACTAAATTTCTAACTTTGTACACATTATTTTAATTTTATTATTATTATTATTTTGGAGAGGTTTTTGCTATAGGGTGCATGTGGTTGCCAGAGAGACAGAGAGACAGAAAGAGAGAAATCATCCCCAGGGGGGAATGGCCATGCTGCAATCCATTCACCTCTTGGGATCTTGGGCACGCACACACATGCGCCTGGCATGAGTTTAAGACACCAGGTCCGAGACTTGAACCATGGTCGACTACATGGGAATTCAGCAACATAGCCATTATGCTAACTGCTGGTCCCACACATTATTTTTATTTTTTAATGAATGAAGTAGATATTACCTGGTAGTGACAATTTAGGGCATTCTTTTCCTTTCTAAAGGTACTTTATTTCTGGAGTCCTGGAATTTTATAAGAGGCCTGAGGCTCTTCTTTCAAATCAGCTTGAACATAATTCAAGTCTTTCTGCTGGTTGGGATATTTTTTGCCTTGATTTGTATAATTATTGTTGGTCTTTCATCTGCCTCTTTCCTTTCTTATAAAACTGATTCTTCTTTTTCTCCTTGGGAAACTGATACCTGGCTCTCCAGAACTCAGTAGCTACATCTCACATCTTTCCTCTCATGATTTCCAATCAAACTTTTGCTCTGTTGCTTCAGAGATTTGTTTCACTTTATCTTTTGGGTCATTCATTCAAGTCTCACACATGGCCATCTTTGGTTTTAGCTCATCTACTAATTTTTTTTTAAGCTTTAACATTATATTTTCAGTTCTGGGAATGGTGTTTATACACGTGTGTGTGTGTGTGTGTGTGTGTGTGTACATGTGTGTATATGTGCATGCACTCGCAGGCAGGAATGCAACTGTTTATGTAGAGTAGGGGATTGGTCTTGAGGTTTGGCACAGCTGCCAGTAGCCCTATTTAGCAGTCAATCTCCTTTACTTAGAAGAGGGAGTCAGTTTGACTGCCAAAGAAAGTATTAGAAGGGCAATCAACTTTCCTTCTGTTTTGGTGATGATTAATATAAGCAGCTATTGACCTATCCTGAGAGAAGAGCTCAGATCAGGGTCTAGTCCCATAAATAAGGAGTGTTTCAACATATGCCAAGGGACGCTGCCTCCCAAGGCAGAACGCTTAGACCAATGGTTCTCAGCCAGGGAGATTTGGGCCCCTAGGAGACATCTGGTGATGCCTGGAGACATTTTTGATTGTCACCACTGACAGAAGGTAGATAGTACTGGCATCTAGTGGGTTGAGTGTAGAGATGTGGCTAAACACCTTAAAATGCACAGCAAAGCCCATTACATCAAAGAATTATTCTACTGATGTCAATAGTGCCCAGGTTGAGAAGCCTTATCTTACACAACAAAGCTCAGAGAATGGAGGAGAAGGGATTGTTATGTGGTCATCCCCCTTGGAGGGTGATTTCTCCCTTTCTGTCTCCCTCTGTCTTTCCAGTGAATGCACCTCCCAAAAAGCAAAAACCAAAACACACTAATGCTACTGAAGGCTAGCAGGTGGTATGGTGGTTAAGGCACTGAACTCCTACATAGCCGACTGTTATTTGAGTCCTGGACCTGGTGGTTTGATTTCTCACTTTCCCTCTCTCTCTCTCACTCTCTTTCTCTGGTGAGTGCACACGCCTTTGGTAAATTAAAAATAATAATAATAAATAAAATTAAATATTAAAAAAAAAAACCCCGAATGTTACCGTTTATTACAGTAAACACAAACTAAATCTGTTCTGGGTTCAGCAGGGTGTCTGGACTGGCCCCCACTCCTGTGTACTACTAGCAATGTTGGCAATATATCATGAACACGATAAAACTGCCAATTTTTCCTACTTAAAGCCATCCTCAGAGACCTTAGACAATGCACTAACAAAATGAGTTGCCGTTAATTACATTCCTAGGTAATTTTGATCCAAAAGGGATCATTTTGCTTTTTCCAACTGAAAGTAAATCATTTATTATGGATGACGGAGTGCAATTTTGGAACTGGATGAAATATTAGGTAACAGTACTGAATGCAAGCTATTATGCAGCTGTCCTAGTTCATAGTAGCTTCGTTAGCAGCTAGTGAGACTGGTTTCAGGGGGCTTCTTAGGAAAGGCATCATGTTTTTTTTTTTTTTTTAATTCTTTATCTCGGATTTTACACTGTCAACTAGATTGCCTCTGTTTCAATAAAATAATTCTAATTATTATCGTTGCTTCACAAAGAGGTGCCTGATAAGATGTAAATTCCCCATTTCAAAGATATTTTTAAGCAGAGTTAGGATCAGCATTGGAAGCGAAGGGGACATTCATCTCAGTCAGTCTAACAGATGAGGATTGGACTAGGGATGTTCCAAAGGTAACTTATTTATTAAATATTTGTTACTCCCTTCTCTTGGTTTGCTATAATGGGGTGGTATTCTGAATATGTTACAGCTCTGATTTTCAAGCAAGATATAGGCTAGCAATTCCTTTATAAATAGTTCAGCTCCTGGGCTAGCAGGTGGGATGGGGATTTGGGTGCCAGACTGCCACATGGTCAACTGCAGTTCGAGTTCTTGACCTGACAGCATGTTTTCTCATTTTCTCTATCTCTGGTGAGTGCATGTGACCTATAGGAAATTTTAAATAATAATAATAAGAGTTAAATAAATCATTTAGAGAATGATTTTCAGATCCTACAACTTCACCTTAATGAAATTTATATTAGATCTCTTCTACTTCTTAAATATTTTCTTTAGGTTCAATTTTGTAAAGAATACTTGTTTATGGGACCAGCAGTTAGCATAATGGCTATGTCGCTGGACTCCCACATAGTCGACCGTGGTTCGAGTCCTGGACCCGGTGGCTTAAACTCATGCCTGGCGCGTGTGCGTGTGTGCCCAAGATCCCGAGAGGAGAATGGAGGAGAAGAGATTGCGGCATGGCCATCCCCTCTGGGGGGGTGATTTCTCTCTTTCTGTCTCTGTGTCTCTCTCTTTCTGGTGAGCGCATGCGCCCTATAGCAAAAACCTCTCCAAAAGAAAAAAAAGAAAAAGAATACTTATTTATGTGTGTGTATGCTTAAGTATAGAGAGTAACACAGGAAGATTTTATTTCACCTTTCTGGTATCAGTTAGCTATTGCTGTATAAAAAATCAGTGGCCTTGAACAATCATTTATTGTTATAGGTAACATGTCTGTGGGCTGGCTGACCTGGACTGGTCTCACTTGGACCATTCTCATCTTGACTAGGGTCACGTGTTTGCAGGTTGGCTGGGGGTTTTGCTCTAGGCTGGCCTTGGCTGAGGCAGCTCTAGGTGATGTGTAGTCAAGGACTAGATGGAGCAATGAAAAGGCCGCCAAGATTTTCTTCCCTCTGAAATGCAAAGAAGAGCTCTCTTACATGGATATGAAGGGGAGGTTCTCACTCTTGAAGATTAAATTCACTGAACCTCCTCTCCAGTGCAGAGAGGGTAGACAATGGCCAATAAAAGGATGTCATGTCTTCCTGACCCCTCGGGACCATGGAGGTACCTGCAGGGTATAGGTAAGACTATTTTTACCCTGGAACCAAGAGACCAGGGAAAACCCTATTTCATGACAAATTCGAGGATCTGCTGATCTGCCTCTGTGTACTGTCAACCCACATGGGGAAGACAGCAATGCCTTAGAAAGGCCCATAGCAACCTGACTCAGCCCCAAAGCAGACAGAGAAAAATGAAAAGAAGCCCAAGGGCCCAAGAGTCTAAGGGAGCAGAGAACCCTGAGGAAGTACAAATAAAATATTCAGAACAGACCTCAACTGAAAGGGAATTGTTAGGAGAGGCCCTTGGGAGGGGCCTCTCAGCCCAGACAGCCTGCAGGTGAGTAGTGGTTTCTATTCCTATATTAGGGGAGGCTCAAGTCGTCATGCTGTGAAAGCACTAAGGGCTGGTTTTCTGTCCCTGAACTATTTCAAGCTTGAAAATCATTTACTTAAAAGCTAAAGAAACGGTTTTATGAAAACTTCCAAAAATAATTAGCACTTAAAAATTTTTGGAACATGTGGGACCATATATGAGTGCATGTATGTATGCACTGATTGAATGACTTTAAATGTTTACTGCACTTTCTCATACAAATCATACATATCCTTTGAAGACAACTATATATCCAGCAAGAGTAGGGAAATTAAAATGATTCATAATTCTACTACCTAATGGTAAGTATAATAAACATTTTGAAACAATCTTCTGGATCACTTTCTTATAATATCTATATGTATATATAATACACATGTAGTGGCATTTTATAATGAAAATAGGCTCATTTTGTGTTGTTTTGTAATTCTGTTCTAGTTATAAATTTAAGCTAAGCATATTTTTTGTATCTCCACTTTCCTTTTTGTCTTTTTTATTCTTTTTTTTTTTGAGAGAGATTTTTTTGCTATAGGGCACGTGCGCTCGCCAGACAGAGAGAGACAGAGAGACAGAAAGCGAGAAATCACCCCCCAGGGGGATGGTCACGCCGCAATCCCTTCTCCTCCATTCTCCTCTCGGGATCTTGGGCACGCATGTACACGCGCCTGGTGTGAGTTTTAAGCCACTGGGTCCAGGACACGAACCGCGGTCGACTACGTGGGAGTCCAGCGACATAGCCATTACGCTAACTGCTGGTTCCCACCACTTTCCTTTTTTTGATGATTGCTGTCTGTTCATTTACAATGACACATCCTTCTGAGAGAGGGAGGTTTTTCTTATAACTAACCTTATTCTGATTTTCCAAGGGAGTAAATAGAGGCTAGGGAGGTAAGTCACACTGGTCAGATTTTCTGTCTCACACATGCCTGCAGAACCCTACACCGCCACAAGTGTGTGTGTGTGTGTGGGGGGGGGGGGGATGAAGGGCAGCTTTGCCTCACTTTATAGCTTTCTTAGAGAAATTGAAGGCCGAATCCTACAGGAAATCTCCACTGATGATACAATAGCTGTACAAGAGCTTCAAAATACCATCTGTGCCATCGGCACACAGCACGCTAGTGCTGCTTACATAATACCTATTAATCTATAGGATTTACAAGGTAATAGAAAGACAACTTTTCTCACAAAGCCAAACTTTTCCTATTTTTCAAGGTGAAAACTTTCAAGAAAGATTCTTTAACTGACCTTTGAGAGCATGTTTGCATCCAAAGTGGCAGACTAAACTGGAAGATGCTCACAAAGAATTTCCAGGAGGCACTTGGAGCTATATGATTCCATGTGGGAGTTGATGGTTGGTTGCTAGAAACAATTTATCATTAATTATTTCTGTGACCTTGGGTCAATCACTTCCTCTGTGTTTCCTTCCGCTTCTTCCTCTGCAAGCACACATAGCCAGGTGAGACTATTGAGCACTTGAAATGGGACTGGTCCATACTGAGTTGTGCTGTTAAGTATCAAATACAAACTGGGTATTAAAATTTTTTTCTGATCAAGGCCAGCAGGTGGTATAGTGGTTAAGGCACTGGATTCCCATTTGGTTGACTGTGGTTCAAGTCCCAGACCCAGTAGCTTGAAACTCATGTTGGGTGTGTGTGCTTTTGTGCCCAAGATCCTGAGAGGAGAATGGAGAAGGGATTGTGGTGTGGCCATCCCTCTGGAGGTGATTTCTCACTTTCCGTTTCTCTGTCTCTCTATCTCTCCAGCTAGCACATGCACCCTATAGCAAAAACTTGAAAAAAAAAAATTTTTTTTCTCATGAGGTAGAAATGATAAAGAGCAAGGCTCATTTTGTGATTTTTGTCAAGCACGTTGTGGTACTCCTCTTGGGTTATGTAAAACCCTGGTTGAATTGCTTGGTGTGCTTGTGGCTCTCAGTCCTGACAATCCCCATGACTCCTCTCTAATTCACCCCACCATCAGCTGCTGGATTCATTTTTAATTTCACTCTTCTCAGTTGTATAATGACTGCTTTAATAATTAAACTTCAAAGCCCATCTGACCCTCAGCTCTTCAGGGCCAGGGCGCACAATACTGAGAGCAGCCGAAAGGAGACTAAGAAAAGCGCCTACGCCCAGGCATGAGTTGTTTAAAAGCAAACACGAACCTGAGGATTTAGTGGGACCAGTTTCGATTAGAATCAGAGAGCCTTTCGAGAAAACTCATATAACGTGAATGATTCTTGAGGCCTGAGGTGCTAAAGGACTTATGAGTAGAGTCATATATTATATGGGAGTTAGTGTTTAAAGTCAGCATATTAAGGTAAAAATCATGTGGAGTCAAAATTACCCTTGAAAATTCTTTAAATCATCAATAGAGTGTCAAAAAAATAAAGATTTTGTGTATACTCTGTAGTCTCTCAATAAATCCAAAAAGCTAAAAATGTCATTTTTCCTCCCTCTAGTCTTACATGAGTTCCTTTTTTTAAAAAAAGTTTAACACCACTGAGTTGGCTTACATTTAGGGGCCTTCCTGTATGAAAAACAATCTTTCGCTCCTTAGTGGTTAAATTTCCCTGAGAGACCTGTTACTTAGATATGGCCTGTTTGCCCTGAAGTGTTTTATATCTTATAAAAATGATGTAGGTAAATCATACTGGAAAATGTGTTATTTTTCATCTGTCCTTCTCAATCGGGTCCTGGATTTCTTTTGCGGTTAAGTTCATTTATTAATATTATAATGTCCCTGGTGTGGACAGAAGTCTGACTACTTTTTCTGTTTTCCAAAAGGGACTGGGGAAGTCATACCTATAAACATTAACAGACCATTTATTTTCTATTGACAGGATTCTTCCTACCTCCTGTTCTTGGCATAGTACCTTTGAGATGAATATTTCAACCGATTACATTGTATTCTTTTGCTTATTTCTTCCCAAGACAAGGTACTTCCCTTTTCCTTGAGATGTAGATTAAGCCTTTCTTTAACTAAGACAGAGATCTTCCCTTCCAATCACCGACCTAAAAATTGTGGAACCCACCTATAACCTACAAGCCCCCACTTCTACATGTCCCGCCTTTTTGGGCCAGACCAATGGAAAATCTTTTCACTAAATGTTGTCTGTCAATCTCAAAAGCAAATAAAAGGAACCTCTGTACATGATCACCCCGAGAAAAGGCATGTATGCCTCTTCTCCAGCCTAGGTCACTCACAGTTGGCTTGGAAATAAACTGCATTAATTATTAATGATTAATTTTACAGTTGGTTATTTATTTTCCGTGGACACTGGCATTGTAGTGACATCAACTCACAGAGCCTTGCTGGAGGCTTTACCTTGAGAAGGATGTAAGTAAATGTAAGGATAAAAAAGTACAGATAAGGCCCATTTTATTGAGAAGAGTGAAAAAGAAACAAGATGAATTAGAATAGATAAGCTAATTATTTCATTGACCCTTAGCCCACCTTCTCTCCCCATACCAAAGAATAGAGAAGAAGAATAAGATGTTCTGTTTTAAGAAGGTAAAGTCGCAGGGGCAGGGGAGGGCAGCAGATGGTGAAATGGTTTTGTTGCTGGACTCCCACATAGTCTACCACGGTTCAAGTCCTGGACCTGGTGGCTTAAAACTCACACCGGGAGCATGTGCATGTGTACCCAAGATCCAGAGAGGAGAATGGAAGAGAAAGGAGTCCAGTGTTGCCATCCCCCTGGGGGGGTTGATTTCTTGCTTTCTAACTGTTTCTCTCTGTCTGGTGAGTGCATGCACCCTATAGCAAAAATCTCCCTCTAAAAAACAAAAACAAAAAAAAAAAAACAGTTAAGTCAGAGACCAGCAGATGGTGTAGCGTTTATGTTGCTGGATTCCCACATGACCGACTGTAGTTCAAGTTCCAGACCTGGTGGCTTGAAACACACAGGGCGCATGTGTGTGTGTGTGTGTGTGTGTGTGTGTGTTTCCAAGATTCCCAGGTGGAGAAAGGAGAAGGAATTAGAGTGTGGCCATCTAAGTGTTTTGATGCTTTCATCCACATGCCACAGCATGTATGATAGGGAAGGGTCCTTCAAAAACTTATGAAAAATACGCATTATGAAAAACTATGTATGGACTTAAAACAAATTTTGCATCCAAATGTACTCATAACTTAATTCCATTTTCCACGAACTTTTTGAAGTCTCCTTGTACCTATTCTGTCTCTTGCAGTCACCAGTGGAGGCACCGACATCTGGTAGGAAACACCTTTGGAGCTGCAGCCAAAGGCTCCATCACTGACCTGTTGCCCGCACCTGGTACTTGAGTGATCTCGGGTCTTGTCCTGTAGATGAGATTGGATTCTAACAGAATTTTTAGAATAGGTAGAATTTAGGTGTGCTTGGGACCAGGAGTTGGCGTAATGGCTTTGTCGCTGGACTCCCATGTAGTCGACCAAGGTTCGAGTCCCAGACTCAGTGGCTTAAACTCATGCTGGGCACGTGTGCATGCATGCGTGCCCAAGATCCTGAGAGGAGAATGGAGGAGAAGGGATTGCGGCATGGCCATCCCCCCTGGGGGGTAATTTCTCGCTTTCTGTCTCTCTCTTTCTGGTGAGCGCACATGCCCTATAGCAAAAACCTCTCCAAAAAAAAAAAGAAAAAAAGAATTTAGGTGTGCTTAATTTGCGTGGCTTCTGTAAAAGGAAACAGCTAAGAACAAGAACGTGTCTGGAGAAGTCCTCTAGGTAGGAACCCGCTCTAAATCACTTTTGTTTCCCAGGATTTAAGGGTAGAAAAGATCTTTTAATCATGTTTGTTGGAATAAACAGCATTTCCAGGGGACTGTGAGTATTTTTGTTTGGCTGGAGCTCAAGAAATGTCAAAAGCATTTAAGGGAAAATGTTAAAAAGCAGCGGGGTTCAGGTCACAGAGGGCCTTGAATGCTGTTTGTGGGAGGCAGAAAACTACGCCTAGTCCATATCATAGTCCCTAAAATTTGGGAATATGTTAGGTAACCTGGCAAAAAGGAATTGAGGTTGTAGATGAAATTAAGATGGCTAATCAGTTGACCTTGAGATGGGGAGATTACCCTGGATTATCTGGGTGGGCTTAAAGTAATTATATGTTCTTACGGGAAGAGAGGGAGACCAAAGAGAGAAGAACCAGAGAGATGGAAGCAAGAGGATGACTCAGCCTGATTTTACAGACTTTCAAAGATGGGAAAGGGGCTTCTAGTCTTATCAGGAGGCCTCTAGAAACTGAAAAGGGTAGCGATGGATTCTCGCCTAGGACCTCCAGAAAGAGCCGAGCTCTGAGGACACCTTAACATTAGCCCAGGGAGACCCATTTCAGAGGTCTGGCCTCCAGAAGTATAAGACAATAAATGTGTGGGTTAGCCAGGGAAGTGGTGGTTAAAATGACTGGTATGTGTGCGTGCATGCCCAAAATCCTGAGAGGAGAATGGAGGAGGAGGGAATGCGGTGTAGCTGTTCCCCCTCGGGGGTGCTTCCTCACTCTCAGTCTCTGCTTCTCTCCTGTGAGTGCATGCGCCCTAGCAAATTAAAAAAAAAAAAAGATAATTTGTGTTATTATAAACCGGTAAACTTGTGGTAATTTGTTACAATAGCACTAGAGAATGACTACACTGTCCCAAGGAGAGTTCACATGTCCTCTGAGGTACAGCCTGGGGTAAGCTCAAGTCCTTATCAGTCACGGAATTTGGGATAAATTACTTTGCCAATTAGAACAAAGCAACCCAGTGAAACTTTTGGTGATAATGAAAATACTCCTAAATTTGTGTTCTGAGATGTGGTAGCCACTAGCTACATGCATTTCTTGGGCATTAAAATGTGACTATGGGCTGGGTTAGTGCTGTAGTGGGAATGTGCCGCTCAAGTGATGCCGGATACACATGGAAGATCATAGGTTCAGTTCGCCAGTGATCCCTACATGCGCGATTCATGCGCCCATGATCCTGGCTGGCTGGGAAATCTGAGGGATGGAGACTGTAGTGTGAGACCTTACACTACTTACCTCTCTCTCTCTCACTCTGATAAAAGAAATGTATAAAGTTTATTTTTTAAAAAATGTGGCTAGTGGGACTATAAAACTGAAAATTTAATTTTAATTCATTTAGATTTAGATTTAAAAAATCCTCTTATGGCTAGTGACTATCCTGGACAGCATAGTCTCAGCCTTTTCAGGTTTTCTCATCTGTTAAGGTCATCAGGAAAGTCATGATGCATTTTTGCATAGAAAAGTATGTCATGACTTTCCTGATGACTGAATACAAAGAGAAGGTAATACTAGAACCTATCACATATGGATGCCACTTATTCATCAACATACATTAGGTAGCATAAAATAATGTTCAGACTATGCACAAAGACATCTCATTTTTTGGAGGATTGGAATTAGGGCCTACCTCATTAGAAAACAGAAACTATTGGGAGGATCTTCCATGACTTTTCTCTTTAGCAGACCGAATAAAAGTGCTAGAATATTGGCTTTCTTCATACACCTCCTTTTCTAAGTTTTAAAATAACACTTGAACTTAGCCATGTGCCACATTTCTAAATGTCTCAAATTTGCATCAAGATCTGTCTGAGTTAATATTTATGTTGGCCTGCCTGAAACAGGAGGCAGGCCATCCATGGCTTGTGGACCAGTTCCAGGATGTGTTCGGTGTTCCAGGCTCTCTGTCTTGTTTTGCTCTGTCATCTCCCACATTTGCATTTATTCTTCATCTTTCTAAGTATTCCCAGATACCTGCTTCACCTCTGGCCTCATACCAAGTTCTAAGCAGTCAGGAAAGAGAAATTCACTTTGAGACTTTCCTTTTTATTCTGGGAAAAAAGCTCGACCTAAGTGTTTTTACTTCACTGATCAGAGATGTGTTAAATGGACATTTCTAATATGCGTTGATTGCACTTTCCAGCTTCTGGAGTAGAGGAAGAGAAGATGATCAGGCTGGGTATCAAGTGAGTGAGCATACGGTGTCTGGCATGGCATTAAATGATTAATTCAGGGGACCAGCAGATGGCATAATGGCAACATCTCTGGACTCCCATGTAGTTGACTGTGGTTTGAGTCCCAGACATGGTGGCTTAAACTCACGCTGGGCATGTGTATGTGTGTGCCCAAGATCCTGAGAGGAGAATGGAGGAGAAGGGATTGTGGTGTGGCCATCCCCCAGGGGGCTTATTTCTCACTTTCTGTCTCTCTCTTTGTGGCAAGCACACACGCCCCATAGCGAAAACCTCTCAAAAAAATTAATTCAGTGAATACCCACCAAATGTTTATTATGTTTCTGAATATGGTGGGCCTAACCTCTTTGAGCATGTTTGTCCCTCTCGAAAAAGGGGAGAACAATGCTCACCTTCCTAAGGTGCATGCAAAATATTTTTGCAAACTACACAGTGATAGAAAGCTGATTATTTAAAATATCCCCTTTTCATATACTTCAGTCTCTTGTCCTTATGCTCTCTGAGTAACATCCCTTTTACAGTGACCCCATTAACCCCATTAAAAACTAGTTTGACCAGCATCTTAGGTTGGGTTCCTTAAAAGCAGAAACTAGGCTGGGGATCTTGTGCAAGTGATTTACTGAGGGATTACCCGGATTCTTACAATAATTTTTCAACAGATCTTTCTACCTTCAGTTTCATTCCTCCAATCCATCCTTCATCCATCCCATGCTTAAGTGATATTATTAAAATGCAAATCTTTATGTGCTGCTCAAAATAATCCTTAACTAATGTCTAGCACTAATTGGTTAACAGGCACTCCTTTAAGATACCTTTTTTTTTTTTTTTTTTTTTTAGAGAGAGACTTTTTGCTATAGGGCTTATGTGCTCACTGGAGAGACAGATAGACAGAAATTGAGAAATCACCCCTAGTGGGATGGCCACACCACAATCCCTTCTCTATTCTTCTCTCTAGATCTTAGGCACGCACACACACACACCCACAGACACACACACATGCGCATCTGGCATGAGTTTTAAGCCACTGGGTCTGGGATTTGAACCACAGTTGACAACATGGGAGTCCAGCAATGTAATTATTAAGCCATCTGTTGGTCCCTACAGATCTTTAATATATGGGGGCAGGGGTGTGGTCTTCAAAAAGTTCATTAAAAATGGATATTATGAAAAAGCTACGCACAAATTTAAAAAAATTTTGCACCCAAATAAAATCAATCTTTAATTCCATTTTTTTTTCTTGATCTTGTTGAGGTCCCTTCAAAGTAATTCATTTAATTCTTAAAATTTCCTTATGATTTATAAAAGATAGTAGCTTTAGAAAAAAACAACAACACAGGATTTGTTTC
The DNA here is from genome assembly GCA_026018925.1 of Tupaia tana. Lineage (NCBI taxonomy): Eukaryota > Metazoa > Chordata > Mammalia > Scandentia > Tupaiidae > Tupaia > Tupaia tana. The sequence continues at coordinate 28,428,032 of JAKSZU010000022.1, forward strand.
CTTCAGAACTTAGGTAGAAACTGTTGCAGAAAATATTTTTCTTGGGACCAGCAGTTAGTGTAATGGCTATGTCACTGGACTCCCATGTAGTTGACCATGGTTGGAGTCCCGGACCCAGTGGCTTAAACTCACGCCGGGCGCATGTGCGTGCGTGCCCAAGATCCCAAGAGGAGAATGGAGGAGAAGGGATTGCGGCATGGCCATCCCCCCGGGGGGTGATTTCTCACTTTCTGTCTCTCTGTCTCTGTCTTTTGGGTGAGTGCATGCACCCTATAGCAAAAAAACCTCTCCAAAATAAATTTTTTTTCTTAATACAAAAAAGTATTTTAAATTATTTGAACATCTACCTCCAGTTAAGTTTTTCTATGTATTTCAGAGGGAATAAACACAAGTCTAACCTGATTTTGTCTCTCCATTTCTTGTTTCCTAGATATTCTAGGATGTTGTTCTTCCTTCTTGATAACAGATTGCCAGCTTCTAGTGTCATGTTTCTCACAAAACCAAGGTGTTCTATCTTTCCTTCTCATCACATGCCTGCATTTCTGGGTTTTACCAGAAGGGGAAGAGAGGTTCAGACTCTGGGAAAAGAGCTGGACTGGTCTGCTGGCCTAATGAAAATATAAATTGGGAGAATTTTTTTCCTAAATAGTACATTCTCTCCTTTGCCCTCTCTTTTTCTTTTTTTCTCTCCAAGCACGCACACATGCACACACACATGCTGATCTTCCAACTCTTTCTCAGCTTCTCCTATATTAGTAGTTTCTTCAACTTATTAAATATTTATTATGTTTCTTTATTGGACATTACTTGTAATTGTCCGGTTATTTTCCCTCCATCTATTTTCCTCAGAAATATTAATCTTTACACTTACCAAGATCAATAGACTCAATGTTTGGGGATTTGAAATTAAACATCAATCTGTAACTCAAACTTAAAAAAAAAGACTCACCTTCAAGAAAGGTGGAATTTAATTTCATTTGGCTGGGCTTGTAGGTGGGAGGATTGTTGGAAATATTTTGGAAATTAGTTTTTGTTGATTTTCTGGGGAAAGAATATGTATTCTCTAGGGCTGTGTCGCAGGCTAGAAGTGATGCTTTTCGAAATGAAGACAAGCAGAGCCATTCATCCTGGGCAAATCACAAGCAATCAGGTTGCTTCCAACATTCAATTAGGTCTGTCACAGCTTTGGTCTAGCAGAGAAATTGTGATCCCCAGTTTATTGAATGCAGAGTGCTGTTCCTGAACCTCAGGTTTAGAGACAGGTTGGATGCTGCATATTAGAGATCAGTCTAATTTCCTGGTGGTACCCTGGGTGTTGGGCATCATGTCCTATCCCCTTGTGATTAAACAGAAGAGCTCTCCACTCAGAATGCCTGGATTCTGCCTTCACTGGACCACTTGGCTGTGTGACCTTCTATAAGTAGTTTTAACTTTTTTCTTGAGAGAGTTTTTTTTTTTTTTTTTTGAGAGGTTTTCGCTATAGGGCACGTGGTGCGCTCGCCAGACAGACAGAGAAAGACATAGAGACAGAAAGCGAGAAATCACCCCCCAGGGGGATGGTCACGCCGCAACCCCTTCTCCTCCATTCTCCTCTCGGGATCTTGGGCATGCACACACAGGCGCCCGGTGTGTTTTAAGCCACCGGGTCCGGGACGTGAACCACTGTCAACTACGTGGGAGTCCAGCGACATAGCTATTACGCTAACTGCTGGTTCCCGAGAGATTTTTGTATAGAGTGCATGTGCTCTCCAGTGAGACAGACAGACAGAAAGCAAGAAATCACTCCCTAGGAGGGATGGCCATGCCATAATCCTTTCTCCTCCATTCTCCTTTTGGGATTTTGGGCATGCATGCACATACGTCCAGCAAGAGTTTTAAGCCACTAGGACCATGTGGGAGTCCAATGCCCTAATCACTATGCCACCTGCTGGCCCCTAGTTTTAACTTTCTAATCCTGATTTAATAAACATGGCAAAAGGACCAGCATCATAGTAGTGCAGTGAAAGTACTGCATGCAATGATGTGTCTAAAACATTTGGAACAGTAGCGGGTCTACAGTAAATGTTTTATCGTCACCAGTGTTAGTGGTGTTAGTCTGCTAAATACTTGCTTTATTTATACCCTATATCCTGGGCCTACTCTGGTACATGTCATTACATTAACAATAAATAATAACTGAGTGAGTAAATAAATAAATTAAACAGAGGGAATGACCCAAAGGGATTAAAAGCCAAACAACAGCAATAACAAAAACTGAGTACTTTTTGTAAGGCATGGTGCAAGCATTTTGTCATTTACTAATTCATTCGTTTTTCAAAATAACCCTAGGAGAAGGTTATCATTACTACCCTTATTTTACAAATGTGGAGACTGAAGCCTGGAGTTGTTAGGCCACTCATAGAGGCCACCTATTTATAAATACTGTAGCATGTCTCGAACTCAGGTTTACCTGATTTCAGGATGGAGTCCAGTCCTCTCCCTCCCACCCCACTTTTTTTCTTTTCTTTTTGTATTTTTTGTCACCCTTTTCCAAGCAAATTCCAGATTAAGATGCTCAGTTTTGGATCCTTTCCTTTCATTGTCACACCTGCATCTAGCTGCAAAGAAATGACAGTAAAAATTTTGGTTATGATTTTAGAGTGGCACTACCTGCTTCGTATATATTTTTTTAATTGCTAGAGGGTATGTGTGCTCACCAGAGAGACACAGAGAGAAAAAGAGGAAGAAAGTACTCCTGAATGGGGCACAGTCACACCTCAATTCCTTCTCCATTTCTCCATCCTTTTGGGATTTGGGACACCCATACACACATGCCTGGCATGTTTCCCAAGATTGGAACTGTAATTGGGACCAAGATTGGAACTATAGTCAGACATGTGGGTTCCAGCTCCCTTAACCACCAGGCCATGAAGATGGCCTTGTTTGACATATTTCCATAAAAAGGAACCATTTAGGTGATATCCAGTCTATGTGGTGGCATTGAAGATGCCTTGGGCACATGAAGCACACATGTTCATGTCACAGGTAGAGAAAAGGTGTACACCTTCTCAGATGGCTGGGATGGGCAGGCATTGCATTGGGCGCCTTATATCCTATATGTGTATTATTTAATGTTATAAAAAAAATAAAACACAATGGCAGCACTCTTAAGTAAGTGACTTCATTTGAGAAGTATTTGCCGAGTAGTTCTTCTATGCTAGAGACTGTTTTATGTTCATTGTGTATGTACGAAGAGCTGAAAGAGGCTGAGAGTATACCTCCTGTTATGGTTGCTCTTGGCCAGTGACTGCCTAATGCAGGTGTTTGAAAGCCTCACTCCCTTGCTTTCAGTGGGACAAACTCTGTGGTATAATTTATCCTCTAGAGCTCTGTATGGGATCAGTCTAAGTCTGTGACATTGCTTGATACTCTACCTATTGAGTGTTTTCCCCTTGTCTGCCTTGGTTTTCCAGTTTCTCCTGGGAACAGTTTCTTTAATAAATCACTTGCAAATGAATTCTTGTCTCAGGTTTTGCTGCTGGGGAATTTGATCAAAGACACTCTGCAACCTCTGGACTTACCTCATTATTGTTGATGCTGCAGAAAATCCTTGAGGCAAGGAAATTCCAAGGGCCAGATCTAGTGCTTGAAACTAGAGGGGAGAAAATTCAATACATTTTCCAGTCCATCTCAAACTTCTGCAGCTAGCCATTCTTAAAGCCAACTGTTAGCAAAATGTTAAAGAGACGCTGCTTATTTTGACTAAGAGTCAGGAGGAGAGCGTGATGGCCAATCTTTAATGGGTTTGCCATTGAGCCATAAAGCCTTCAGTGAGAAATGGAGAGGACATTTCTCAGTGGCAGGAAGGGACTGAGCTAGGGAGCTAGCTGTAAGGGCTTCTGGGAGTCCACATGGAACCCAGATTTATCCCACGATCAGGAACAACCTCATGGGACCACGGCTCTCTCGATGAAGGAGATGAGAACTTCAAGAGGAGGACAATTTTCCACTGGACAGGAGTAACTTTAGAATGATGGTAATAATATCATACTACAGTGCTTTTTCATGCATGCCCCTGTGCTGCCTAAAGAGCATTTATTCCACCCAAAATAGCTTCGTACTCTTGAGCTGGTGGAGGAGATCACAGGCAGGAAGGGAGAAAATAAAGCCAAATCTCACTTTTCAACACAACAACTTTAAAATAAAATACACTTGTAATTGAAAATGTCACTGGTAACTGACTGTCTGGAAGCTATCCCTGCCTTTAGTTCTTCGTCTTATTCCACGGCTTGCCTGTTTCTCAAATAGTTGTGTTCTTTAGGGTGTAGTCCCTGGCTGCAGGAGCTAGAATAATGGTTGCCCCAAGATGTCCAGGTCCTCATCCCTGGGACCTGTGAATACGTTATTTTACATAGCGAAAGGGTCTTTGCAAATGTGATTGCATCAATGGGGAGATAGTCTTGGATTATCTGAGTGGGCCAGATAATCCCACAGTTTTAGAAGGGTAAGAGGGAGGCAGGAGGGTCAGAGTCAGGGAAGGAAATCTCATGATAGAAAAGGAGATTGGAGTAAAGCCATTGCCAGGAGGGAGTAAGCCATGGAGCTAATCTCTTGAAGCTGAAAGAGGTGAGGAACAGGCTTTCCTTTAAGTGCTTCTAGAAGTAAGGCAGCTCTGCTGTCATCTTGATTTTATCTTCAAAATCCAGAACTGTTCAGGGACCAGAAGTTAGCATAATAGCTATGTCGCTGGACTCCCATGTAGTCGACCGTGGTTCAAGACCTGGACCTGGTAACTTAAACTCACGCCAGGCACATGTGCACGCGTGCCCAAGATCTTAGAGGAGGATAGAGGAGAAGGGATTGCAGCGTGGCCACCCCCCCTGGGGGTGATTTCTCACTTTCTGTCTCTCTGTCTCTCTCTGTCTTTCTGGAGAGCATACGCGCCCTATGGCAAAAACAAAACAAAAACAAAAACAAAAAACAAAAAAATCCAGAACTATAAGTTATAGTAATACATTTGTGGTTTTTCGTTTGTTTTAGAGATTTTTGCTATAGATGTGTATGCTCACTGGAGAGACAGAGAAAGAGAGAAGAAGAGAGATCACCCCCAGTGGTGATGGCCATGCTGCAATCCCTTCTCCTCCATTCTCCTTTTGGGATTTTGGACATGCACACACATATGCCTAGTGTGAGTTTCAAGCCACCAGGTCCAGGACTTGAAAAGTGTTGGACCATGTTGGAGTCCAGTGCTCCAACTACTATGCCAGCTGCTGGCCCCCATTTGTATTGTTTTAAGCCACACAGTTGTGGTCATCTGTTACAACAGCAATAGGCAGTGGATGCTGGCCTTCTGCTTTCACTTTCAGAGTGCGCTTAGAAGCTACTTGATTCAAGTTTCTACCTATACACTAATAACTCCTTACCTTCATCGCTAGCCAATACCTTTCACGGTTTAGGCATAGTTCCCACTGGGCTCTCCACCTCCATGTTCCCCAGAAATCTCCAAGGCCACGTGCACTTTTCATAATGCATTTTTCACCATGTGAATTTGGTTGGCCAAATTGTTGATCTGACAAACTGCATTTTTAGCAATGTGTGTGGCATGCAACACTTTCAGTAACTCTTGAGGATGTTGGGATATGTTTTGGGACAATGACAATGTATTTGTAAATTTCCTGTGCAGGTGAGTTGTGAGTGTCACAGAATTTAGGTAACAGCTGAATGGGGTTCTCCTGCCAGTTTATTTCCAGTGAAGTGGTCTGCTGCCACATAATAGAGACTGGGATATTTTCCCAACTCCTTACTTTGATCCATTTGCTATATTCAGTCGTCTCCAAGTTTTAACAATTTCACCTTAGATGTATCACTTGGCTCTTTTCTTTCTTCACTATTGCCTCCATCCTCCCAAGCCAGGCCCCCGTGGTAGCTCTCAAGAGTTACTGCACTGCCTTCTATCTTATCTCCCACTTCCTGGTTTTATTAGTGCCAGTTCATCCACCCAGTTCATCTGCCCCTGCTGCCTGGGCTTGATTCTGTTATTCTTTTCTCTAAAACTCCAGTGTCATTGGATACATTTCAAATTTCCTAACAGATTCTCAATATCTGGCCCTAGCCCTTTTCCCTTCTAATATGCCATTTAGTTTGAGGACAAATTTCCCACCCCCACACCCTTGCTTTCCACCTTTCTAGATACTGATCTTTCTAGATCTACTTGCTGTCTTGGCTTTCATTGGACAAGACCAGCTTTCCCTGCCTAAGTGCTGTTCCTGATACACCTTTGCTTGGTGCACACTTTCTGACCTTTCCCTGCCTCACTGCTACTTACCTTTCCAGACAGTCAGGGTCCTCCAAGAAGCAGTCACAAAGGTAGAATTAAACATTGAAGGATTATTCTAGGAGAAGCAGTTGTCTGAAAGGAAGTTAGCAGGGGGCTGGAAGTCTGGGAGAGCTGTCAGACGATGCTGTGAGTCTGATCCCAAGTGAAGGAGATGGGGAGAGAAAGTTGAGTGGGAAGAAAGGTTTCCTTGAGCCTGAGTCAGCTTCCAGGAATGGGCCTGCCCCAGTGTTTCTGTCCTACGCAGGCATGGCCTTGGTGGAAATGCAAGGATAAAGCTTGGAGCAGCAGCAGCTGGGCCCTCTGTGGTAGGAGGTCTGAAAGGCCACTACAAAGACCAAGTTCATGTCACCTCCTTCAGATGTATTCATTATCTCCCACCCCATTCCTTTTTGTTACTCTTAGTTTTATACGATTGCCTTTGCTATAGCACTGTTTCTGTTCTACTGTTAACTGTGGCTTACGTATTTGTCTTGTGTGTTAGACAGTAAGATCTTCTAAAACAAGGACTGCATGGAGCTACCAGGTGGTGTACTGGTTACATCGCTGGACTCCACATGGCCGACCATGGTTTGAGTCCCAGATCCAGTGGCCTGAAATTCACACCAGGCACATGTGTATGCATGCCCAAGATCCCAGGAGGAAAATGGAGGAGAAGGGATTGCTGCGTGGCCATCCCCCAGGGGGTGATTTCTCACTTTCCCTTTCACAGTCTTTGTCTCTCTCTCTCTCTCTCTCTATTCCTCTGGCGAGCACACATGCTCTATAGCAAAAACCTCTTAAAACTTAAAAATAATTTTAAATGATCTTATCTCATTTATCTTTTGATTATCAACTCCTTACATCGGGTACAGCACATTTCTTTTTTTTTCTTCTTTTTTTTTGAGAGGTTTTTGCTATAGGGCACGTGCACTCGCCAGATAGACAGAGAGAGACAGAGAGACAGAAAGCGAGAAATCACCCCCCAGGGGGGATGGCCATGCCACAATCCCTTCTCCTCCATTCTCCTCTCGGGATCTTGGGCATGCATGCACACACACCCAGCGTGAGTTAAGCCACTGAGTCTGGGACTCGAACCACAGTCGACTTCGTGTGAATCCAGCGACAAGCCATTACGCTAACTGCTGGTCCCAAGGGTACAGCACATTTCTGAGAGCTTTACGTTTACAAACTTATAAAACTAAACTGAGGCTTAGCGGAGTATATGACTATGAAAGGGTTCATTTTTGTGTATACTGGGGATTTGTACATAGACTGCTGACTCTACCTCAAACAAAAAAGCAAAACAAAAATAAAAAGCTTCTGTGTGACTTGAAGGTGGGGACTAATGGACAACCTTTTTTTAAAAAAAAAAAAAAAAGAACAAAAACAGATAATTTTCCTCCAAGGTCCATGAAAAGGATTCAGGCTTGGAAATACTCAACAAGAAAACATACTGGTTCAAAATGAAATAGACTTGGGGTTTATCTAGATATTCTGTGCTCCTGATGAAGTTTAAACAAAACAAAAAAGTCTCTTTGCTTCTGTCTCTCAGAGTCCTGTTCTCGTTTCAAAGGTGTTGCAGATGCTGTTGCTAACTTGTCTATAACTTCTTAGCTCTCATCTCTATACACAGAAAGATCTTTACTATGTTTGTTTAAAAATCCCTGAGGCAGGGATTTTTTTTCCTGGCTGTGGAAGCATGATGGGTCCAAAGCAAGTCAACAGCACTTTCAGCTAATGCTATCAGAAGCAATGTCCATCAGTGATGGACAGGGAACTGGTGGATAAATACCCTTCTCTTCATTCAGAATGGATAGCTCTAAGGCATATTTTACACGGTCTTCTGTGGCTTCCCAGCAGGGTCAAGTTCCAATGGCCCATAGAGGTAACGCCTCAGTAATACACCCTTCACCAGCTTCCTTCCCTTCTCTATCTCACTTCCCTACTCCTTATCACATTCTCAGGATTATTTCCCAAATAAATGACTTGAACTTGAAGTATTTGAAACTTTGTCTCAGAGTCTGTTTGGACAGAACACAAACCAAGATGAAACTCTACTTCAAGGGTCCCCATGTTTTATCAACATGTCTCTTCTGTCTCCATAGCCTTGTGAATCTAAAGGGTAGATATGCTTATTTCCATTTACGGGTGAAGGAAATGAGGCTTAGCCAGCTAGATAAATTGCCCAAGGTCACTGTTGGGGCGGGGGGCAGCTAGAATTAGGGTGATCTGCTTGGCTTCAGGCTCCATGTCCTTAACCACTCAGTTATTATATGCTCTTTGACATTAATCAGACCTGTCTTGAATCGTGGCTATGGCTTAGGACAATCTGCCCAAGTTTTCTGGTCTTTAAAATGGTATCAACATCAAAAGGTTTCTAGACTCAGTAGAGGAGTATCTATAAAGTTTTGAATATGACACTTGCCATGTAGTAGGAATATAATAAATGGGCTCTATTTTTATTCTTGCCAAATAATCACAGTAAGTAAAACTCCCCATGCATATTATAGGTTTCATGACATTCAGACCTTTTTTTGTGTATTTTACCCGAACCTTGCACAGTGATTCCAATGTATTATCTAGAGGTTGGTTGAGTGCACTTTATGGGTGAATAGCCATTGACCACTCCACTCAGAGTGGAGGGACTCTTGAAGTTGTATTTAATTCTCAGGAAGGAAAGAAGCCCCTGTATCACTAGCAAGTTTGTTTATTTCCTGTTGTTTCTTCCACTTTTCCTGAGCCGTCCTCTGCAAGCTGGAAGGCTTATCTTCAGTACAATATGGTTAGTGCAGAGGATCTTCTGAAGTGTAATGCATACGCACTGGTTGTGAAACCTTGGTGGTGTCTCTCAGAGTCCTCCATAAATAAGTCTCTTTGCAGGAGTAGCATTCATTGTCCTAGGTAAAGGGAATCTGTTGTACTTTAGAGAGGGGTTTCTAAATCTAGTTGTCATAGTTCCATCGTTTCTAGTGGCATAGAGATATTTTTAATTTTCTCTGTTTTTTTTTTTTTTAATACCTATGGAATCTATAAGTGATCTTTTTAAAAGTTCATGGAGGGGCCAGACCCATGGTGCAATGGTTAACAAGGGATGGGGGAGGGCAAATCACAGGCCTGGCAGCTTGAAAAGCAAGTCACATACATGTAGGTATATGCACAAAGTCCTAACAGAATGGAGAAGTGAAGGAAAAAGGATTGTGACATGACCATGCCTCATTTTGGGGGTGATTTCTCTCTCCCCCCTTTTCTGGTAAACTTGGGAGCCTCTGGCAATAACATTTAAAAAATATTTTAAAAAGTTCATGAAAAATGTGTATTATGGGAAACTGCATAGATTTCAAAAATATTTTTGCACAAAAATGAACTCACATGGTGATAACCCTTGTCTGTTTCCAATATTGGTGATTAATGCATTCTCTTTTACCCCTTGATCAGACTTGCTAAAGGTTTATCAATTTTGTTGATATTTTCAATTGTCCTATTTCTAATCAGCCTCCCATCAGGGCATCCTGGAAGCCCTCCCAGTCTGACGCTTGCCTTTTGTCTCTGTCCAAAGCAAGGGATGGCGGCTGGCTCTGTTGTACAACAAGCTTCGTCGTTTGTTGTCATTTGGGTGGCCTTGGGTTAGTTCCACAGTATTATTTTCCACGCTTTTGTTTCTATGGATATTCATTTTACATATCTTTATGGATATGCTGTATTATGTAGTTTTCCTCTCTCCCCCTAATCTTAGCATTAAGCTAAGGGGAATATGTCATGACATATCTTTCAAAAACATGATTTTAAATAGCTGAATAATAATCCACAATATGTACCTGTCCTCAGTTAACCTTGTTCTGCTATTTAGCCTTTGGCTTCTCTTAGCTCATCTGTAAAATGAACATACTAATGTCAACATGCCAGGACAGTTGTGGGAATAAAATAAAATCAGATTTGCATTGTTTCTAGCAGTATTCCAGACAGATGGTAGACATTTTGTAAATGTAACTCCCCTGGTGAGAACGCTTCATCTAAAAGCTCAGTCCCTATTTGGTCCCTGTCCCCCAGATGCTGGGTGCCTTTGCAAACACCTAGTCTTCCTCACAGGGCTCTGAATCATTCCAGTGCCCTGGGAGGCAGTCTGGAAGTCACAGATCAGATTTCTTACTCTCTCTCTCAGCTAACTACTAGGAGAACTTGGTGATAAGTAAACAAAACCCCAATAGGGTCTCTTCCTGTTGACATGGCAACCTGACTACCAGCTGTCAGGCAGCACTGTCAGGCTGCACATTTAGGGCACTTTACCACAGTACCTGATTAACAATTCTCAGCTGCAGGAGGGAGGTGGTGGATGTATAAAAGCACTTGTTCTATGGGGCTCCTTCAACCACCCGCCTCAGCCAAACCAAACAAGTCCCTCTTTGAAGCTTGGTTTAGGGTGCACTCTTTATTATCCATCCCTAGCCCCAGCAGCTGCTTAACCCAAGGCTGTAAAGAATAACTGCTTGAAGCCTTTTGTCTTCAGGTTTCCGCATGGCTGGCTGTCAAAAGCTTTCCCAGCCTATGCTCAGCCCACCTTTTGCCGGCACATTCTGCAGGGAGAACTATAGGGAGACACAATAGGTGAGAAACAGCCAGTTGTCAAAACAAGTGACTGGGAGACAGAAATCACTTTTTAAGGAGTAACTTTCTGCCCAGAGGTACTGCCCAGGAGTCAGAGACAAGTAGCTTGGATACTGATTACCCTGAACACAGGGCACAGGCTGTCCAAAGCAATGAGACTCACCCCATCCTTTATCCTCCAACTTTAGAAAAGGATTCTGATTTCTTTCCTGGAAGGCCACACAGATGTCTTGAGGTGGCTGTGCATGGTGGTGCAGGCTGTGCATTACACAAAACTGCCTCACGGAGGGGTCAAAAAGAGGCTTAGATCCTGTCTGCACATCACTGTGCAGGCTGGCATGTGGTCTTGTCCTCTCAAAGTGGGAACCTTTTCTAATTAAATAAAAGCCCTGAATAGGCTCACAGGGTCTCTGGCAGGGCTTTCTCAACTTTCTTAAACTCTAACCTTGGGCGGGGGTTAGTGGGTAGGCTTGGGGTTTGGGGGAAGCAGGGCAAGGAGTAAGCAAGAGAAGAGTAAGGGGAGTTTTCTGCCTTTATTTTCTCCCTTGAGATTCACATTTCATTTTTTCTTTAAACAAAACTTTGCTTAGGGCATGTGTGCTTACCAAAGACAGAGACACAGAGAAAAAGTAGGAAAGTATCTCCTCTCTCTCCCCTGTGCAGGGAGGATGGCCATGCTGCAGTCCCTTCTCTTCTGTTCTCTTCTTGGGGTTTTGGGCATTCAGGCACACTTGCCTGGTTTGGGACTTGAGCTACTCAGTCAGTCATGTGGGGTCTAACTGCCTTAATTTACCACACCGCCTGCTGGCCTCAGGATTCACATATCTAAAGGGCCTTAAATTTAACTTTTTTCATGAAGTGCAGTTGAGTTTATAAATACAGTCACAGAATTGAACCAGTAAGATTGAATAAGAAAAATACCCCACAATTTTGATAATGTGCTTTTGAGGGGTTTGATTTTCTAGAACAACAGGGATGTCTTGATGTGAAAGAGGCTAGGCAACTCTGGAGGCCCTTGCTCTGCTCCTAGCCTGGTTCTGTTCTCTGGGGTGGGTGGTGGATGTGGTTGGATGTTGGTCCAGTCACCTTGCGAAGAGTAAATTTCTGCATGGTTGCTCTTCTCTTCACCCTTAGAGCCAATACTACATTCTAGGCTGTGAAGAAAGATAATCTGTTGAGATGACAATTTGGACTTTCTCCTCCAGGACCATGGCTGGTCATGACAATGGGGGAGGGGAGGTCAAAGGTCTCTTTTTATCATTTGGGTAGCACAAAAGTCTCCTGGATTCTAAAGTAACTCAGAGAGGTTGATACTTAATGGTGACTCTGATATCATTTCTATGCAGCTAGTAGGGGAGGAGGCTTAGAAATGAATTTCAGTTGTGTTTAAAAGGGGCCAGTTCTGTGGCCAGGTGGTTAAGGCAGCTGGATCCCATGTGGCCAGCCATGTGGTTCAAATCCTGTTTCTGGTGGCTTAAAAAACATGTCAGCAGAGGCCAGGAAGGGTGTGGTGGTTAAGATGCTGGACTCCTACATGGTAGACCATTGTTCAAGTCCCAGACCTGGTGGTTTAAAGGTCATGCCAGTTGCATGTGCTGTGTACCCAGGATCCCAGGAGGAGAATGGAGAAGAGATTGCTGCATGACTATCCCTCCTGGTGGTGATTACTTATTTTCCTTCTCTCTGTCTCTCTCCAGTGAGTGCATGTACCCTATGACAAAAATACTGAAAAAAAAAATACTGGGCACATGCGTGTACAAGCCCTAAGAAAATCAATAGGAAGGAAATGGAGGAGAAGGGATTGTAACGTGACCATGCCCTGTTGAAGGTGTTTTCTCTCCCCAGCTCCCTCTTTGTCTCTCTGGCAAGTGCATTCACCCTCTGGAAGATTAAAAAAATTAAAAAGTTGGAACCAGCAGGTGGCCTGGTGGTTAAGGTGCTGGACCAGTTAATTGGCTGACTGTGGCTCAATTCCTGAACCTGGCAGCTTATCACACTGGGTGCGTGTGTGTGTCGAGAATCCTGAGAGGAGAATAGAGAGGGGATTATGGCATGGCCATCCCCCTAGGGGGTGATTTCTCACTTTCCCTCTCACTGTCTGTCTCTCTCTCTCTCTGGTGAGTACATACACCCTATGGCAAAAATAAAATGTACATCGCTGAACTCCCATGTAGTCAACCATGGTTCGAGTCCCGGACCCGGTGGCTTAAACTCATGCCAGGCGCGTGTGCGTGAGTGCCCAAGATCCTGAGAAGGGATTGTGGTGTGGCCATCCCCCCTGGGGGGTGATTTCTCGCTTTCTACCTCTCTGTCGCTCTCTGTCTTTCTGGTAAGCGCACGCACTCTATAGCAAAAACGAACAAACAAACAAACAAAAACCTCTCCAAAAAAAAAAAATCATAAAAAATAAAGTTAAATTGTGTTTAACGAAAACAAATGAAAACTTTTTTTTTTTTTTTTTTTTTTTTTTTTTTTTTACATATATGAGCATGGTGGTTCAGAGCTGGCTTCATACAAGGTCCACAGAAGATTCTGGAGCCACAGTATAATGTTGTAGTACAGAATCTGAGTTGTATCTAGATCCCAAAGTGCATACAAGCCAAGACCTGGAGGATAAGGGCCATGTGTCCACCAGTTTATTTCAAGCCAAGGAAAGATAATTTTCTTTCTTTTAGAGAGATTTTTCCTATAGGGCTCATGTGTTTACCAGAGAAACAGAGAGAAACAGAAAGTGAGAAATCACATCCCCCCCAAAGGGGCATAGCCACACCACATCCCTTCTCTTACATTCTCCCCTTTGGGATTTCAAATACACACATGTGTGTGCATATGTTCCTGACATGAGTTGCAAGCCTCTGGGTCTGGGACTTGAACCGTGGTGGGCCATGTGAGAATCCAACGCCTTTACTACATCACCTGATGGCCCCCAGAAAGAGCATTTTCAAAGTCCCTAGGCTTGTTTCTCTTCTCTTTTCCAATAACAAGGGCAAACATGGCAGATAGTTGGTGCTAAGTAAATGCTTAATGAGCGAGCAGGGGAATGTTTTCTTTTCCCCTTCTAAGGCCTTCAGAACCTAATACAAGCTGACATGGATCATATATAGCTCAGTGTAAATTTAAGTAAATTGCTACCACTCCCTGGTGTTTGCAGTCAAGCCTTATCTATAATAGCAGAATGAGATTATTCTTCAACTGAAAGAAGTCAAACATGAGCAAATTTGTTAGCAGAGCCAGTGACCCAGACCCTTTGAAGCTTTTGAAATCAGCACCCCAGTAATAATGCTAAGGGCCAATGTATACTCATTAAATGTCAGGCTCTAACATACACACACTGTATAAGTTATTTGAAGGATAGATATTCCTACAAGATAGATGGGGAAAATGAAGTTCGGAGAGGTCAAGAAACAGACTCAAAGTTACACAGCTTCTATTATCTCTCTCTCAGCCTTCTATTGTAAGTTCTCAGTGGAAGAGAAGTAGGGTCGCTGGAAGGGAATATTTAACTACCATTTTCCAGAACCAGTCACCTTACCTTTTCTTCCATGTGTTGAAGTTCTCAACATTAGCAATTATACGGCAGAGGCAGACTCCTGCCTGTAGGAAATATATTCAGCTTTTTTTCTCAATTGTTTTCCTAGTTATTTGCAGCTGATTTTTTTCATCAATCATCTCAGAAGAAACACAGATAAATCTCTGCTTCATTAGCTTTATCTGAAGCCTGGGGAAGTTTAGTAAGAGAACTGAATTATTTTGAATAATCTTCCAGCTTTCTACCCCAACATTTTCTCCATGTATAAAAAAGTACCTGACTTTAAGTCCTATGGGCCCAGCTGGTCCCCTTATTTATAACCTTGTAAGTCTACGTCATGTAGAGCTCCGCTGTATGATATTCTCAGCAATGTAATGAGATACGAATTGAGGATTAATTCCCAGCCCTGTTACTAGACCTATTACTGAACAGACTTCAAAATCCAATTATAAATTATAATGCAATATAACATATTCCCAATTCTCACAGCACCTCAGGGACTTGAAGAGATAATTTACCTGGGAGTTATTTACATTTATTGGTTCTTGTTTTCATAATGCCAAATACTTCCAATTTGTTTTTTAAGGATTCTATTTTTGCTGAATTCTTGCTCTAACACCTCTTGTGTCTTCGGCTTGTGGAAATAAATAATTTGTTCCCTGTGAGAGAGACAGAGGGGTTCTCTCAGCAAAGGAGCATATCAAATGGGGGTTTGTAAGGTTCCAATTTTCTGGTTCTAGAATATCTTGGCATTACCATACCACTTAGACTTTTTAAAACAACATTTTTCCCCCTGATTATAAAAAGTAAACAAGTAACTATAAACAATCTGAAAAATTTTAATATAAACATTTACATGAAAAAATAGAAAAAAACCATAGTCAATGATTATAACTATTAGTATATTTGACATATGTATATGTGCCATGTTTTTGAAATGCTAAGCCTCCATTTTTTTTTTCAGTTCTTAGCATTATGCTAAGCACTATTTTGCACTGACTGCCTTATTTAAGCTTTTCAGTCACCTCAGGAGATAACTAATATTATTGTTCACAATTTATAGATAAGAGACTGGAACAGAGAGGTTAACTATTGGGTTGTTGGAAAAGTCATGACGCATTTTTGCATTAAAGAAAACCACACATGACTTTTCCTATGACCCAATAATTTGTACAAGGCCACCCAGAGAGAGTTAAGAGGTAGATATGGAGGCCAGTCCATGGTGTGGTGGTTAAGGTAGGTGGATCTCACATGGCTTATTGCATAGTTCAAGTCCAGGACCTAGTAGTTTGAAAAATAAACACGGCATGTGAGCATGCATGCCCAAAACCTTATAAGGAAGGAGAAATGGAGAAAGAATTGCATCATCACTATTCCCCATGGTGGGTACTTTCTCATTTTCCCATTCTCTCTCTCTCTGTCGCTCTCTGGTGAGTACATGTGCCCTCTGGGGGGAAAAAAAGAGGTAGATGTGAGATTCAGGTCCCCCCTAAGCAGTCTGATGCTAGATTTCTGATCTCAGACATGTAAGTTTGAGAGAGAGAGAGAGAAGAGAGAGAGAGAGAGAGAGAGAGAGAGAGAGAGAGAGAGAGAGAGAGAGACATGTGAAGTGAGAAAGCATCCCGACCATGGGAAATAGTCCTGCTACAATCCTTTCTTTTCCATTTCTCTCTCTTTCAGGATTTTGGGCACATATACACACAGACACACACACATGTGCTCAGCATGTTTCTCAAGCAGCCAGTTACGTACTCAAACTGTGTAGTTGGCCCTGTAGAATACAGCTGTTTTAATCACCATGTAACAGGCTGCCCCATAATTTGTGTTTTTTTTAAACTTATTATTTTATTTAATTTTATTCTTATTATTTTGTTTTCTATAGTGCACATGAATTCACCAAAGAGAGGCAGATAGAGAGAGAAAAAGAGAGAGGAGAGAGCAAGCCACCAGGTCCAGGACTCGAACTGTGGTTGGCTATGTGGGAGTCTAACGCTTTAACCACCATGCCACTTGCTGCCTTTCCCCCATAATTTATGTTCAATGTAGTCATTTACATTGTGTATATAGGCTACTGTGTCTCCCTTTTTTCTGCTTAACATATGCCACATACATTTCCCCATGTCATTAAATGGTTAAAAAAAATAAACATTTTAAATTGTGATGGGCCAATTGGTTGGCTTTTTAGAGAACACAACATTACTGTCTCACTTCTATCATGCTGCAAAAATAAATTCTAAGTGGATTAAAGATCTTAAAATATTATAAAAAAGAAATTAAGAGAATATAAGTAAACCAGGCCACCTGAGTTTGAATTACAGTCCTGCTTTTACTAGCTCTATGATATAAGCAAGTTGTTTAATCTCTAAGCCTGTGTTTCTTAATCTGTAAAGTGGGAATGAAGTAGTTTCTAAATCAGAGGGCGGTTAAGGGATGAAGGGAAAAGTTTAGCGTTAGGTCTGGCATATTATAAACTCTCAGTAAATGTTAGACATTGTTATTATATGTAGAAATAGAAAAAAATATATCCAAAATTTCAGGGGATCAGCAGTCCTGTGCTCAAAGGCTGATTTTTCACTAACCCATTCTGTTCAAATAACTAATCCCCTACCCCCTGCCCCCACCCCCCCCTCCCCCCCCGCACCCCCCCCCACACAACTTCCATTTCATCTTAAAAAGACAGGTTTATTCTACTTGGTATCTAATGAGGAACTGCTTTCGTTCTTATACATGGCTTAGGGTGAATTAAGCCAGCTTTAAATTAAGTTCAGAAATGAAAATTTTGTCTTTCTTCCTCTCAGCTTATTTTTTTTTTATTTACTATATAGCATCACAAATTAGAGGTTGAGAGTGAATTTATATATTTAGAAGAGGCAAACAACTGATTTCCATAACCAGTCTTCAATCTCCAAAGAAAAAAGCTGGCATAATTACCAAGCAGAAACGGTGGGTGAATTCTAAATCCAGGTTAGATTTAGCCCAAATAGCCCACCCAAATGAAGCCAGAATTGTTTGAAATTCAATATGAGCTACTGACACTTAAGAATTTAAAATTTGCTGGATATCCTGGATGGCAAATCTACACATAAATCCTGCTATATGCTTGGCTTGTTCAGGTCTGAATAATAAAGTCAGACAGCAGCATTTAATCAGAAAGCCTGGAACCACATGTGGGAGATTAATGAAGCAGTTGGCACTTCCAGGAAATTCTGGAGCAGCTATTTCAACCACTGTGTAGCACAAGATCCCAGAATTAAAAAATACCTGTGAGACGACTAATGATGCCAAGTGTCTCTTCCTATGCTTATTTTCTACCTGTATATTTTCTTTGGTTAAATGTCTGTTCAAGTCTTTTGTCCATTTTTTCACTTGAATAGCTTGTGTTCTTATCTTGTTGTGAGAGTTCTTCATACAGTTGGATACAAGTCCTCTGTCAGACATATGTATTATGAATATCTTCTGCAATTTGCCATTCTATCTTGTTAAGGTTCCTTTTCAATGAGGAAGATTTTAAAATTTTGATAAAATTCAATTTATCAATTTTGGGAAAGATATTTTTTGAGAAATGTCCAGTTTGAAAAACAAATTAAGCCTAAAAGAATATTATCTGAAGAAGTAGAAAGTCATTCTTAAAAACAGTAATG
Organism: Tupaia tana; assembly: GCA_026018925.1. Taxonomy (NCBI): domain Eukaryota; kingdom Metazoa; phylum Chordata; class Mammalia; order Scandentia; family Tupaiidae; genus Tupaia; species Tupaia tana. The sequence goes on from JAKSZU010000022.1 coordinate 28,446,099, forward strand.
TAAGGGACCAGCAGTTGGCCTAATGGATATGTTGCTGGATTCCCACATAGTCGACTGTGGTTTAAGTCCCAGACCTGGTGGCTCAAACTCACACCAGGCGCGTGTGCATGCGTGCCCAAGATCCCGAGAGGAGAACAGCAGAGAAGGGATTGCGGTGTGGCCACCCTCCCTGGGGGGTGATTTCTTGCTTTCTGTCTCTCTGTCTTTCTGGCGAGCGCACGTACCCTATACCAAAAACCTCTCAAAAAAAAAAAAAAAAAAAAAAAAAAAAAACACAAAAAAGAAAAAGAAAAAAAAAAACAGTAATATGAAAGAAATCGAAAATTTGCTGAATAGTAGCATGATAAGTTATATACAAAACAACCCTACACAAATTGGGATAGATTTTCTTTCTTCTTCTTTTCTCCTTTATTGGATCTTGGGCATGCACACAAACGCACTTGGCGTGATTTTCAAGTCCCTGTCCAGAACTCAAACCATACAGTCAGTCATGTCTGTCATGTACCCTAACCTCCATGCCACCTGCTGGCCTGGGATAGATTTTTGAAAAGTTGTAGTCAGTTCAAACATTCGACAATATATGTATATGTATATATATATATACACACACACATACATTCATATATACACACATGTATATGTAATATATATACACATATATATGTAATATATATCTATACAATATATAAATATAAATACACATCTGCAGACACTAATTTAATCCATTTGTGGTCACTAAAAACTAATTCCACACTGGTTAATTTATAAAGACTAGAAGTTTTGGGGGTGAAAAGTCAAGGGGCTACATTTGGTGTTTTGTTGATGGGGCTCTGAAGCATCACACAGCATCCCCTGGTGAGAGGGCAACAGCTTGTATTTCTTTGTATGTGTCTGTCTCACTTCCTTTTCTTTTTTTCTTCTTCTTCTTATTTTTTTCTTTTATTATTATTTTTTTCATTTCATTTTTTCCCATACATTCAATCACATTATTATTTGTCTTACAAAATGGATATTTAAACAGGTGAACATTTCTCCCTAGTACTGTTGATAAAACTACGAAATATCTTTAACAGATAATACCACACCTCTTTGTGCTATTAATCTCACTTCCTTTTCTTATAAAGCTACCAGTTTTTAATCCTGGGGGCCCCAGCATGATGGTCATATATAATTCAAATCACCTCGCAAAGGCTCCACCCCTTAATCTCATAGCTGGGTTAAGTTTCCATCCTCTTAATACCATGACAATCAAATTTCAACACATGGATTTTGGGAGGACACATTCAAGCACATATATTAGAGCTGTGTGTATGTATGTGTATTGCTTTTTATCTGCTTATTTTTAATATGGAGTCATGTATCCCTTTTTCAATTTTGTATACTTCATTACTAGCTTTAATTATTTTGATGCTCATGTTGTCTCAGATTTGGCCCCTTGCACCTGGCTCCTATATCCTTGTGAAATGCACCCATTAGTTTTTTTTTTTTTTTTTTTTTTTTTTCTTTTTTTGGAGAGGTTTTTGCTATAGGGCGCGTGCGCTCACCAGACAGACAGAGAGAGACAGAGAGATAGAAAGCAGGAAATCACCCCCCAGGGGGGATGGCCACGCTGCAATCCCTTCTCCTCCATTCTCCTCTCGGGATCTTGGGCACGCACGCACACGCGCCCGGCGTGAGTTTAAGCCACCGGGTCCGGGACTCGAACCGCGGTTGACTACGTGGGAGTCCAGCGACATAGCCATTACGCTAAACTGCTGGTCCCACCCATTAGTTTTTTTAGTGCTTTTTTTTTTTGGCAGAAAATGTTTCAGGCTCATCATGTACTTACCCGAAATCATCCATTTCTCCTAGGAGCTGATTCCTTTTAGTTTTCTTAGACTTTTAATCTCCAAATGTTCATAATTATTACTTCTAAATAGTGGACTTTGGGATGAAAACATACTTTTTGTGCTTTTTGCTTTACTTGAAATAAAAAAAAAAAAAAGCACATATCTCCCCACCCACCCCCCCACCTCCACAAAAAACAGAGATGTTAGGAAAAAACAGCAATTACCACCAATCAGATTGCTCCTTAGGTGGCATTTCCAAATGGCATCCTTCTTTTTAGGCCCTCATTTCTTCTTCTAGTCCTCCTTCTCTAGTGAGTACACTTTTAGGGCCAAGAGAAATTTGACCTTAAAAGTTTTGGTTCAGATCAGACCTTTAATCTTAGGAACCTCAAACAGGAACTTTTAGCAAACTGCAAATTTGAGAAAAGGTCTCTAAGTTAAATGCAAAAGGAGATTTTATTCCACTCCTCCCTCATCACTACAGTGGGTTACGGAGATCTTTTATTTTCTCTCTCTCTCTCTCTTATTTATTTTGAAATTTTGCCAGAGGGCCCAGGCGCTCACCAAAGATACATGGAGAGGGAGAGGGAGAAAGCACCCCTCCCACGCGGAATGATCAAGCCTGCATCCCTTCTTCATTTCTTCACCTGTCGAGCTTTGGGCAGGGGAGTATGTGCGCATGCTCAGGTGTGTCTCCTTGGGCCTGCGGGCGTATCTGCTCACACAGGTCAGTTTCTCTTCAAGCTGTTGTGTCTCCTCAGGCCAGCACGTCTCTCCTCCAGGCTACTGTGTCTCCTCAGGCCAGCGCGGCTCTCACCTCCGGTCAGCCTGTTTCCTCAGGCCGGTGTGTCTCTGCCCTCAGGCCAGCATGTCTCTCCCCTCAGGCTGGCGTGTCCCCCTCAGGCCAGCATGGCTCTCACCTCTGGCCAGCGTGTTTCCTCAGGCCAGCTTGTCTCTCCCCTCAGGCTGGCGTGTCCGCTCAGGCCAGCGTGGCTCTCACCTCCGGTCAGGGTGCTTCGTCAGGCCGGCGTGTCCGCTCAGGCCAGCATGGCTCTCACTTCTGGTCAGCGTGCCTCGTCAGGCCGGCATGTCTCCTCAGGCTGCTGGAAGGCGGACTGGAACCTCAAGGCCCCCATGTGGCTTCACCACCCGGGCTGGTTCCCACCCCACAGGCCTTCTTGAGGCTGACTGTCCACCAGGTAAATCTTTGGCAAGGGCAGCTTCTCTGGGACTGAGGGCTTTGGGGCCCTTTGGGTTGAAATGTGGGGTAGAAGCTGAAGGCTCTCTCACGTTACTGCTGATGGGCAGGGAAAGCTGAGGCAGTACATAAGCAATTTAGCCTATAAAAGGTTGAAAGTGTCCCAATTTAGTTATCTGAGGTTCAGAGACTTTTGTAGGAACCATTTAATCCAATTTTTCCATTTTAAACAGATAAGGAAACTGAGGTTCAGAGAGGGCAAATGATTTGCTCAATGTCCCAGAGCTACTTAATGATCTAATTAGGATAAAAATGTGGGTGGTTCATTCAGATAACTGTCCTGTGTGAGTGGTTGGATGGTTGGAACCTGCTTCTGTCAGCAGATATTAAAACTTATTTTTTTTCATAATGGAAAAGTTCAAGCATAAAATTCAGAAAACTGTAGTGAACTTTTATGTACTTATCACTCAACTTCATAATCATCAATTCATGGAGAATTTTGTTTTATGCATTCATCATCTGCTTCTCCGCTCCTTTATTATTTTGAAGCAAATCTCTGAAATTATACCATTCTGTCTTAAGTATTTTGGTGTCTATTCTAAAGCATAAGAGCTCAAAATTCATCATAATACCATCATTACTCTTTACAAAATGAGTTAATTAACTCTTTACTATCAGAGGACCTTAAAGTTACTTGTTGTCTTAGGTGGAAGAGGTATCAGCTCTCAACATAAGGCCATTACAACATGGCAGGGGTGGGGGTGGGGGGGTGGGGTGGGGGGTGGGAGAGCCCTGCACAGGAGACCTGTAAGACATTGTAGAGGAGTAACTAGGATAGCCAGATAAAATACAGCATGCCTAGTTAAATTTGAATTTCAGATAAAACCACAAATGCTTCTTCAGTTAAAGTATGTCCAAAATATTGCCTGGAATATATTTATACTATAAAAGGTATTCATTGTTTACCTGAAATTCTAATTTAACTAGGTAGTCCTTTTTTTTTTTCCTTCTTCTTTTTTTTTTTTTCTTTTTTAGTTTTGTTATAGGGTACAAGTGGGAGAGAGGGAGAGATCACCATCCCTAGGGGTGTGTATGTGGGGGGTGGATACTGTAATCCTTTCTCTTCCATTCTCCTTTTAGGATCTTGGGCACACACATGCACTTGGTGTGATTTTCAAGCCACCAGGTCCAGGGCTTGAACTGTGTCGTCAGTCATGTGGGATCCAGCACCTTAACCTCCATGCCACCCGCTAGCCCAGTAGCCCATATTTTTATTTAGTAGATCAGGTAACTCAACACCACTAGGGTAAAGAGGGACCATGGGACTGGCAGGTGGTGTGGTGGTTAAGAGCACTGGACTCCCACGTAACAAACCGTGATTCAAGTCCCAGACCTGGTGGCTTTCTCACTTTCCTTCTTTCTCTCTCTGTCCCTCTCTGGTCAAATTAAAATAAATTAATTAAATAAATAAAGTTCAATAAAATAATTCTTTTTTCAAAATGAGTCCAAAGGCTTCATAGAAAAGGAGATGCACCCGTAAAACTATTTATGCATAGAAATGTGTGTATGGAAAAAAATAAGTAGTAGGCATTTGGGGTGACTTCATTCCTCCCTGCAAAGCCACTGAATTTTTTCTTCCTTAGTCTCTGGGAAAGACAAGATTTAGATAATAACTGTTATGGCTACTACTACTGGAATAATTATTGTATGCTAGATATTGTTAGTTTGCTATAATCTATAATCGGGACTAATTTTCTCTGTCCTCTCAACATTTCTCTGAGGTATGTGTTTTTATTTTACAGATGAGGTAATGGAGGATGAGAGAGTTGACATTATTTGCTCAGTGTCATCCAGATTGTGACAGAGTCAGAAATCAGACCTAGGTGAGTTTGACCTCAAACTGTATACTCAATTTATACTTTAGATTGCTTTTGGGTCTAAACATGAACTGGATATTTTGGGGAATTGAGTTGGAATATCAAACTGATGGAGTTAGGCATTTCATCCTCCTGAATTTTGGGGTATGAACGCTGTGGTCCAGGTGCCACCATATTTCTCAGCCCCCAAAGTGATCCTGAACTAAAGAAGATTCTACTTTGCTTACCTGGCATGAAGACCTATGGTCTATTGGGGGCTAGACCTGACATGGGAAGGTGGGCAAGGGAAATAAATGTAGTTTTCCTTGATGATAAAGTTCACACAAGGCAGAGCCAAGAGTGGCAAGTCAGGATAAGGGTTTTATTCAAGAAAATGGGAAAGTAGAAGGCTTAGGACTGTTCACATGGTAAATAAAAGCATGCACTTTGGAGTGGAGAGCCTGTGTTTGTCACTTCCCCCTGACATGGGACAAGTTGCTTGAAATCTTTGAGTCTCTGCTTCCTGACTAGAGGCATGATTTAATACAACTACTCCTCAAGGTATGGTTTCCACCATTTAGTAAGAAAATGCTTGTAAAGTTCTTAGAGACATAATGCTTAATAAATGGTAGTTATCATCATCACTATCATCGGCATGCTTATTAGTTTTATTAAAAAAATTGGGGAATACTGAGTCACTTCATCTTGGAACCCCGACTGATTATATTACTTTCTTCTTATCTTTATCAAGCCCTTATTGATTTGTGCCAGGTCTTTGGTAAAGAGGAAAAGAAGGAATTCAGAATCTAATGAGGCAGATGGCAAAAAAACATCAGACCATACAAAGTGATCAGCAGCACTGTAGGGATGGATTCGGGGGGCTGTGGGAGCCTAGAAAGAGCAGTATTGGAAGTGATGAAAGCTAGCTTCGACTGACTTAAGCTAAAAAAGTGACTAACTGGCTCACTCAATTGATACAGAGAATCTAGCATCATGAATTGCTATCCTCCTTCAAGACGAGCCAGGTGCCTGCACATCACCATGAATCCACCTATCTCTACTCTTCTCAGCTCTGGTTTCTTTTGTGTTGCTTTTATAGTCAGGAAACTCTCTCTGAGTACATTCTGCTGGTTTAAGAACCTTTACTGAATAAGATCGTTTCTTGTGCCAGAGGGCACATGTACTCACCAGAGAGGAAGAGTAATATTTTTAGAGAGTTTTATTTTTCCAAGTGCTGTCACTTTCTTTTTTCCTGACCCTTCTTTGGACCAGCTAAATGGGAATCAACTACAATTTTCTCCTCTATAAAATGCAGATATACAGGGACCAAATGATGGTGCAATGGTACTGCAGATGGACTTACATGTGAACATTGTGGGTTTGCCTCCTGAGGCCTCCCTGTTCATACTGGGTGTGCCTGTGATCATGGCAGGTGGGAGCTAGTTGAGGACCCTATTTGAGATGGATGTCTGTAAGTTTCTTCCTCTCATGGAAGAAGTACATAAGCAGACTTAGGAAAATGTGAATATTCATATCTGTTCTAGAAGTGGTACCAATAGCTCTTCACTGCAGCTGGGTCCAGGGTGCTTCATCACCCCTTGATGGTTTTCTTACCCTATCTTCAGCTTGTATATGATCCCTTTGTTATGTCTTCTCAGTTAGCTTTTTTGAGTGTATAAGTTATCACATGTGAGGACCTTGACTGCATATACATTTAGAGATAATGTGCAGTAGAATGTGTTCCCCCAAACCAGGTGTTTCTTTGAGCAAAGTGCTGCCTCATATCACCCCAGCATGCAGAAAGAATCTGTCAAATAGCAGTTACATGAATCTTGCAGCATGTTGGCCAAAAGTCAGTGGAAAAAAGAAATGAATTGCAGGCTATTTGTCTCCAACGAGCTGTCCAATCAAGCCCCTTCATGATTTGTAATACAAAGTAGGCTTCAGCAGGAAACATTTATTTTAGCTTCATCATTCCCTTTTCCTAATGATGTTTACTTTGCAAAATGTTTCTCATAATTCCTCCTTTTTTTTTTTATTTGCAACTGCATCCTCCTGTCAGTGTCCTCTTTTATGCCAAGAGCACAAACAGCTCTAAACAACTGAGATTCCAGCTTTGTTGGAAGAATTGTAACTCTATTAATTACCTTCTGAAAGGAGACGTCTTAAAATCAGCTATAGAACTAAGAGAAATATTAACAAGAGAATGAACAAATGACTCTACTCCAAATACATACTAGAAAGCCAAGGTTAAGCCACTGAATAGCAACATTCAGAGGCCACTAATTCCATCTTCCCTCTTGTCCATCTGCCCACTATACAATCGCATGTCATTTAATGACAGGGATACATGCTAAAAACTGTGCTACTAAGCGGGTTCATCATTGTGTGAACATCACAGAGTATACTTATGTAGCTGGTATAGCCGACTATACACCTAAGCTTTGTTGTATAATCTGTTATGATCTTATGGAACTGTTGTTGTATATGCAGTCTGTCATTGACCAAAATGTCCTTATGTGCTTGATGCATGACAATATATTTGTGCTCTTTCACTTTCCTATCACCTTAGAGGTCATTAGCTTAATCTTTCCAGAAGGAAAATTTACCTGTTGATGCAGGTCAACCTTCTAGACACAGAGCAGGGTAGAAAAGAGTGACAAGAAGATCTGGAGGGATAAACAGAGTTAGATAAGGGCAGTACCTCCTTCTATGTTCACCATTTATCTCACCCCTTTGAAATAATAACCGTTTGTCAAACCCCAGTGTAAACACCAGCTCATCTAAGAATCTTTCTGCCTGTGACACTCATGACCTTAAGCTGAAATCATGTTTCCCAAAGTATGAGTGTACACTGTACTTTTTCAGGATTTCCTTTTGTACTTTATCCCTTGTCATAGTCAATTTGAGAGCTGTAATAGGATACCTTAGACCAGAGAGCTTAGACATTTATGTGTCACAGTTTTGGAGGCTGAGGAGCCCAAAATTTGTACTGGCAGATCCAGTGTCTGGGGAAGGCTGTCTTCCTGGTTTGCAGATGGCTGTCTTATATATCTTCATGTGGCCAAGGGATATATCTATTTTGTGTTCTTTCTTATGAAGGCACTAATTCAGGAGGCTTCTATTCTCATGACCTAAAGCTCTACCGAAAGCTCTACCTCTTAATACTATTACCTTGAGGCTTCAGATTTCAACACATGAAATGAAGAGGGGACACAAATATCCAGTTCATAATACTCCCCTATAACTTATAGTATGTCTCTGTGTTCCTTTAGAGCACACCCTAAAATGAAAATTTGTTTGTGGAAATGATGTATTAGGAAGTTTTCCCAGAAAGAACTGGTAGGGAAGTGGGGAAAGAGGAAAGACAGGGAGCCAAGCTGGGGTGTGACTCAATGCTATAGGGAACGCCTAGAGTTGGAGCACATCTGGCCTCAGAGTTTGGCCCAGCAAGGGGCATGGAGCAGACTAGATGGATTTCCATACAAGTCTGGGGTGAAGGACTTCCAGTTCTGTGAGCTAGCAGTAAAGTGGCTCTAGCAGCTTGTGGTCAGATGCCAACAAAGTGACACAGAAGCTGGCTGTTGAAGATAGATGTCCACTGGGATCTGATGTGGACAAAAGTGTTAAAGGAATTGAAAAGGATTTATGAAGCCTTATTAGTTAGATAGTTTTCTACTACACACATCTTCTCTACATGTCTGGATAGTAGCTTCCCTAGGGTGAAGACTAGAATCCTCAGTGTATCCTCATATCTCTAGATGTTTGTCATACCAACATTTAGCACCAGGGTCAGTTTCATGCTGAGACTTACACAGTTGCATAGCACTTGGAAGGGCCCCATGCTTGATTTAATACTCTGCTGTTACCATTTTGAAACTTTTCTAAAAACTATATATAATTTTATTGATACTTACATAAGTAACCTTAACATAAAATGCTCATGAGAATTATAAACACTATATCTTAGATAGAAAATTCTGAGCAAGGGTGAGGAGAATGAGATGGGGGGTACACGAAACATTTCAGTAAGTATTGTAAGTTCATTGTTTTTCTTGGTCATGTGCCTAAAATGTTTTTAAATACTAGTAAGTTCAAAAATGCGGGAACCAGCAGTTAGCGTAATGGCTATGTCGCTGGACTCCCATGTAGTTGACCGTGGTTTGTGTCCCGGACCCGGTGGCTTAAAATTCACGCCGGGCGTGTGTGCGTGCGTGCCCAAGATCCCGAGAGGAGAATGGAGGAGAAGGGATTGCGGTGTGACCATCCCCCCTGGAGGGTGATTTCTCACTTTCTGTCTCTCTGTCTCTCTGTCTGTCTGGTGAGCGCATGCGCCCTATAGCGGAAAAAAAATGCAACAGAAACACAGGTAAAAGAGCAACAGTTCTACTTTAAGATAAATAATGATGAAAATAAAATAACTGTGAGTCATGATGGATGTAAAACAATCTGCCATGGAGAAGTTAAAGTATCTCGAAATTTTCTGATTAAAACCTTTTTTTAAAATATTTGTATTTTTCTTTTTTTACATTCAATTACTGTATATTTTCATAACATAGAAAATAAGTTTTCCCATCACAAATACACTGTACGTTAGTCCAGTCGAGGATATTACCATACACGCTGACATGAACAGGTAATTTTCCATCCTTGTATCCATTGAATGTTTTGCCTTTTCTTCCTCTCTCTCCCACCCCACCCCTTTTTCCCACCTCCCTCCCATCCACATTGTCTCTGGTGTCTTTCCACAGTTCTTTCCATGCTTTTATACTTTCTAATCTTTCAGTCTCTGCCCTAGAGTGCAGACATTTGGCATATATTAAGTGGAGACATACAATGACTCTTTTTCATAGTCTGTGTTACTTTGCTTAGCATTAAATCCTCCATGTTCATCCACTTTCTATCAAATGCCAGGGTCTCTTTGTTTTATTATTATTTTTTTAATGGCTGAGTAGTATTCCATAGTGTATATGTGCCACACTTTTATTATGATTTATCTGTTCTTGGAAATTTGGGTTGATTCTGTGTCTTAGCAATTGTGAATAATGGTGCAATAAACATGTATGTGCTGGTGTTTTTCTGACTAAGTGTATTTTTATCTTTTGGGTAAAGAAGGGTAAAATTCTATTCTACCCAGGAATAGAATTGCTGGATCCTATGGTAGTTCTTTTTGTAGATACTTGAGGAACCTTCAAATTGTTCTTGAGTTCCCTGTATATTTTGATTATCAGTCCCTTATCCAAGGGAGAGTTTGCAAATATAGTCTCCCATTCTGAGGGTTATCTCTCTCTTTTTTTTTTTTTTTAGAGGTTTTTGCTATAGGGCGTGTGCGCTCACCAGACAGAAAGAGACAGAAAGCGAGAAATCACCCCACAGGGGGGATGGTTACACTGCAATCCCTTCTCCTCCATTCTCCTCTCGGGATCTTGGGCATGCACGCACACGCACCTGGCGTGAGTTTTAAGCCACCAGGTCCAGGACATGAACCGCGGTCGACTACGTGGGAGTCCAGCGACATAGCCATTACACTAACTGCTGGTCCCCTGAGGGTTATCTCTTTAAAAGCAAGCCACCAGGCCTGAGACTCAAACTGCAGTCCATCTCCTTAACCACCATGCTACCTTCCAGTCTCTGAAACTCTTAATAATTGTTGAACAAGGAACCCTTTATTATTGTTTTGTGCTGAGCCCCACAAATTATGTATCCAGTCCTGTCTAGCAGTGTCTGGCACAAAGGAGGTATAGATATGTTTTTCTGGAGTGAAGGAATGAATGCCTAGAATTCACTAGATGGCTAATAAATGCAGTTGAATTGTGTGTATCAGAAGGAACTGTTGTCTTGAGGTAGAGTTGGGAGTTGAGACTTGCCATTCTGAACCTAACCCCTCATCCTCCACCCTTCTCTCCCAGTCTTCATACTTCTCTAGGGCTTTCACGAGGGGTGGGTAGAACTTGTTTATTTTGAGCCACTATTTATTTTTCTCTTCTTATGACATAGAAAATTTAGGCAGCCTCGGGGCAACACTATTTTTGTTTCTCCAACAGAATAATTTAATTAAGGCTCAGTTGCTTCAGAGAGGCTGTGGGCAAAATGGGATGAAGAGGCTGCTACAGAGGGCTAATTGAGATGGGGTTCCAGAGAGATAAGGCACATTGATCTGAAACACAGTTATGGTGGATCCCCATGGGGTTGAGGGAGCAAAGGCTTTGCTAAGATCACTGTGGAGAACGACCACAAACACATCTTAGAATCCTAGAGCTGGGTGGAACTGTAGGAAAAATTCAAAACAGAGATTGGTAGACCATCTATCACTGACTAAATCTGATCCACCACTTTGTTTATTCATTTTTTAAGATTTTTACCATAGGGCATGTGTACTGCCTGGAGAATGACAGAGAGGGAGGGAAAATGAGAAATCACCAACCCCCATGGAGAATGGCCATGCCACGTCCCTTCTCCTCCATTCTCCTGGGATTTGGGGCAGGAATGCACATATGCCCAACATATTTTCCCCCTAACTGCTGGGTCTGAGACTCAAACCATGCACATAGCTATGTGGGATCCAGTACCTTAACCACCATGCCCCCACTGGCCTCTCCACCTAGTTTTGTGTGTAAAGTTTTATTGAAACACAGCCATGGCCATTTGTTTGAATATTGTCTATGGTAGCTTTTTTGATACAACACTGGAGTTAAGTAATTGTAACAGAGACCATGTGACTTGTAAAGCTGAAAATATTTACTATTTGGCTTTTTATAAACAACGTTTATTGAATACCAACTTAAACAAGGACTCTCAAAACTTGTTATGCTGAACATTACTAATCCATTATTAGGATGCTCTATGTAAAGATCTCATGGGGGCTAGTGGGTGATGTGGTGGTTAGGGCGCTGGACTCCCATATGGCTGACTATGGTTTGAGTCCCAGACCTGGTGGCTTGCTTTCTCACTTTCTCTCTCTCTGGTAAGCACACGTGTTCTACAGCAAATTAAAATAATAATAAATAAAATAAATAACTAAAAAAAGATTTTATGGTGAAATGTATTTGAAAAACATGCAAACCTCATCCTCTTAGAGATTCATAAACCACATTCCGTTATTGCAGGAGGTGTTGTTCATGCTCTGCTCGTAACCTCTGCATGCTTTAATTACTGTAACTACTAGTGGCTCTTGCCCTAGATTCCTGTTCTGTTGTTTGTCTTTTTCTTTTCCTCTGGTCCAGGAAGTACATGTGGTAGCCCACAGAGAAAGCTAGAAATACCTAAGAGTCAATGCCTTTGAAGGCAGAGTTCTACCAGTGATGGATGGGAGAAAATTCTGTGACATTCCTGTCTGTTGGTTTGGAAAACTCTTAAGACAGGTTCTGTACTATCTCCCAGAGCGCACCAGAGGGGTTGAGCTCCAGGTGTCTGCAGAGGTAAGCCTGCTTGTTAATGCCCCTGAGGTGACTAGCTTCACTTTGCCTAATGGAGTTGTCTGAAATTAGTTCCCAAGTTAGCTAAGCCTATTCCAGTTCTTATCTTAGAGTACGTTCTGGAGGAACCCAAACTAAGATACCTATCAATAAATATATATCTTCTCAATATGGCCCTAAAGGCTTTTTATGGTCTGGCCTTCATCTGTCTTCCCACCCAGATTTATCACATCTCCCCCACACCTTTGCTTTATGTGGCTTTTGGGTCATAGCAAATTTCTTTATTATTTTTTTCTCCCAGTGTGTGGTGGTACCTATCATGCTTTTAATAATGCCATTCTCTTTCCTCATTGCCTTAGGACCTCCTACTCGTCTACAGGTCTTAGACTAAATGTTATGTCATCTAGGAAGTAATTAAAAGAAAAATAGAAAACCCCAAAACCAGGCTCTGAAATGTGAGAAAGCTTGACATAATTGAAGAACCATGGAAGGAAGAAGTGGTTGAAGATGAGGCTAAAGGAAAGGGCCAGAATCAGAGCATGCTGGACCTTAGAGGACTTTCCTGCTAAACCTTGTAGCTCCATTAGAATAAGTACAATATCTGTATCATTCCCTCATTGTATCCCAGAACCCAAACAAACTACTAGGACAGTTTACTATGAATCCCCCACCCTTGTTATCTAAACAGGTTCTTCACTCCTTACCCCTACAGCTAACCAAGGTCCTCTTAGTAATTGTCTATCTACCCCCTTACTCTGCCCATTGGCTATAAATCCTCACTAGTCCCTCTTGTATTCGGAATTAAATTTAATCTCTTTCTTTTGTTGCTATAGGTTTGAATAAAGGCCATGTTGCCTATTGATAGCTTAGAGTTGAGCTTAGTTCTATACTGAAATCTCTCCCCTCTACTGCAGTAACTCAAACAAAATCTGTCTTGTCATTTTTAAGGAGTGTCTGGTGAAATTCCTCTTTAACAGGGGACTTGGCTCTTTGTGCTTGAGCATCAGTCCAGGTTATAAGAAGTAGAGATTCTAGAACAGTCTTGGTTTGCACCCCAAAATCTCCACATTGCAAGGACTCTAACTGCAGTGAATCAAAGGGAGTAGGAATTGATAGATACTTATTTCCTGTCTCATTCTCCACCATTCATCTTCTACACTCATGATCCCTGACCCACAGAAGGCGGCTTTTCCTTCTCTTTATTACACACATTTCTGCCTTCACATACACTATTTTTTCTGCTTGGGAGAAAGCAACTGTTCCATCTTCTCTGTTTCTTAATCTTCAGTAGTGTGTTATCTCCCCAAAGATTCCAAGAACTACCTGAAATTACCACTGGACAGGTTTCCTAAGACAGCCACAAGTACTTTTTGAATGTTTATGATTTGCAAAATGCTGTTCTCAGTTTTAGGGTCCCGGTTAGAGATTTTCTTAGTTTCAGTTCCTTTCCAAAACAAAACCTGAGACAAGGACTTAGGTGCAGTAAATTTATTGGAAAGCAATGTTAGAAAGTAAAACCGAGGAAACTGGAAAATTGAATCAAGGTAAGAAAAAAGGCAACAATGTTGTATATAAGCTAATGAGTAGGTTGTTGCTGTGGGCCACCAGGTCTCAATCTTACTGGGAACCTCCTTAGAAACTGTGAGGGAGCTGCAGTCACAGGATGGGGAGGCTGAAAGGTTTACCCATTAAGTCCCCTCCTTAACGGCTGGAGAGTAGCCACTTGGGGCTTAACTCCTGTGTACCCAGGTTGCCCCACCAGTTATAGAGCAACTCCTGGGGTTCCAGAGAGGATGAAAGACACACGGATTTGAGGCAAGAATTTGTCAGTGTGCTAGAAATAGTCTACTGCTTATAGGTGACCTCAGGTGTGCTGGGAGGGTCTATATTGGATATCAGCATCAAGTGCTACACGGGTGACATTCAAAATATATAACAACTTGGATGGCATGGACTCAGACTGATTAGAATAGGTGCTAGTTTATGAACACCTGGTGTGGACATGCCGGTCAGTAGAGCTGATTGTTAGCCGTTCCAAGGATGCAGAATTGAATAAGAATCTCAGTTCTCAGGCTGAGAGTCTCCTGGAACAACTAATACAATTTCTATGATAATATGATTTTCCAGAGCTTTCTCATAATCCCCAAATCAACTCAGAAGAGTTAAAGTAAAGATCATCATCAAGTTTGCTTTTTTGTCTGTGGCCTCAAGACAGAGACAGAAGCCTCCCACTTCTTTTATCTCTCTCTCTTTTCTCTAGCATAATTTCAAAAAGGTTCTAGGAGTCAAGGAAGCCCATATCACTCCCAGACAGTGACCCTAGAGATTAGAAGTGATTTTCATTCTGTACCTCTACTCCTATCCTCATTTCAGAAAAGGACCTGGGTAGAAGGACTATAGCAAGGTTAGCTTGTGAGCAATGAGTTACATTACTATGTGATTTAATGCCTTCGCCATCCCACACACACTTTTTGGGGAGCATCAAAACTTTTTCTGTGAAGTCTAAAGTGTCAGAGAAATCAAAGATCCTTTAGAAATCTCCTTGTGGTCCTGTTTCCCACCTTTAATTTCATTATTGATTTTCATTAAGCCCTCCAGAGGCCCCCAGAGTACCTACAGCTCTCTTCCCTTCAAAGAGAGAGATTTTGAGAAAGCGGTGCGTTCCAAGCCTTTATAGGTTATTAGAGATGCAGCCAGCTTACAACCAAGTAAGCTCTCCTGAGGCCTCTACCTCTGTGGGTGAGATGTCCAGAGATTTACCATTGTGGGCTGCAAATCTATATGAGGTCAAAGGATACTCTGAGAGTATAAGGATAAGAAACTGGGCTAAAAAGCAGATAAGACCAGTGAAATTACCTTGAATATAAAGAGAAACTGAATTTTGAAATGGGCTTATTTTATAAATAACAATGCTTTTGGGAAAACTGGCTGGGCAGGCTGAGGTCTAAAATCGGTAAGTAACAGAAGGTTCCTTGTGTGCTCATGTGGCTCTTTCCCCAGATATTCACAGCTGGAGGAAGTTCTGGATCCTGGACTTCACTATCCTGGTGGATTTCCTACTCTGTGTAAACGTCATAGACCCCTAAACAATGGGAGTGCTTCATTCTCTGTCTTTGATCGTGAGAACATTCTGAACAGGCAAACTTCTTGTTTGCTGGATATGAAATAAATTGGACTTAATGCAGAGTCCACATATTCACATCCACCAATTCTGAAAACTAGCAGTCTTTGTGTTCAGACCTCGCTCACTCATCTACTGTTAGCACACACCTGTGTTTTCTTTTTGCAGCCTGACATAGACCAGTATCTAAGCAAATTGCTAATATTCCCCTTTTCTTGCATTCTATTTGAGAAGGACTCATTCATTTATGCATTTGAAATTCACTTAGCACCTACTATGTACTAGGTGCCATTCTAGGTTCTGAGGCTGCTGTATAAGACATGCAGTGCTCTTGTTTCTGAAGATCGGACAGGCCAGTAGGTGGTCACGTGAATTGTTTGAACTGTGTGGTACTTTCAAAACACATGAAACAGGGACCAGAAGTTAGTGTAATGGCTATGTCGCTGGACTCCCACGTAGTCGACCGCAGTTCGAGTCCCGGACCCGGTGGCTTAAACTCACTCCGGGTGCGTGTGCATGCGTGCCCAAGATCCCAAGAGGAGAATGGAGGAGAAGGGATTGCGGCGTGGCCATCCCCTTTGGGGGGTGATTTCTCGCTTTCTATCTCTCTGTCTCTCTCTGTCTGTCTGGCGAGCGCATGCGCCCTATAGCAAAAACCTCTCAAAAAAAAAAAAAAAAAAAAAACACATGAAACATATCTTCACATTTTTTATCTAAAAAGCATTGAGTATTTGTTATTTTTCTTACCCACTCCCTTTTTCCCCCCAAGGACATTATCTGCTTACTGACATCTAGTCCACTGTGTACTGGGCTTATACCACAGACTGCCAAGGTAAAATGTAGTGAAAAGGAGTAGAACAGATAGATTTTTAACTGATTAGAATTTGCCCATATGTACATAGGCACCTTGTTATAAGTTTCTTTTCTAAAAAACAGACAAACAAACATTGCACAGAAGAATATCAGGATGGGAAAGGGGTTTTTAGACAAACATATGGTTGCAGAGCTCTCTCTTTCTCTTTTTCCCCCACTTATTTATTTTTACCTTTTTCCACAAACATTTACTTTACCTCTCTAAAAATTTTTGCTCATACTTCATAGTTCTTGACAGTTAATGAACAACTTTCAAAATTTCAAAATACTGAATTTTAAACATAGTGTTCAAAATATTTCTTATAATTTTGTTTGTGACTCTATAACAACAGAAACAGTATGGTTTTAAATATTTTTGAGAAAATATTTACATGTCAACTACTCAAATTGTTGAAAAGCAAATGCCCAGCACACTAGTCACACATAATCCTTCTCAATTCAGCCCTACCTACCCAAGTATTCTGTGATAGACCTTCTGCTAGCAAAGATCAGTCTCTTTTTCTTCCTTCAAAGTCTTTCTCAAGATAATCCTCTGGAGTGGTTGTTCTTCTGCAATCTCTACTGATTACAATGCTGGGCTGGAAAAGTCCAGGTTATTTTATGCTGTAATTCTTTTATATAGCTTCTCTAATCCTCTCTGCCAGCCAGTACTATTTATGGTGCCAGGCCATCTTTCTAAGAGCTTCTGTTGGCTTACTTGAAATCCACCTTAGTTCCATAGTTTTCTGAATGATCTTCAGATATGACATTCCAGTCAAAGCCCTGTCCCATAATGAGTATTTCCAATTTCTGGTTCAGTGCAACAAGCATTATTGAACTTACGCAAATAACCCTTCTGCCATAAAATAAGAATACTCCCAAATATTTCTAATTCAAGAGGGGTCAGGAAGGAAGAAAAGTTTATATTTCCATTTACAGAAACAAACAAGAAAAATATTTTAACAAATTGCTGAACCTATCAACAACTCAAAAGAAAGTAAAATGTTTAAATTGGGAAAACAAAGCATAGTTTAAAAAAATCAGTAATATTTTACTCAAAAGTCATAAAATTCTATTTTGCCAGTTCCGTCTTATGTTCAAATTCTCCTCTGTTGAATATGCAGTGTTGTTGTGGTCCAATCTTTCCATTTAAATCCTGGAAGTTAACATTCAGTGTTGTTATTGATATTTCTTGTCCCTAGCATTAAATTGGTCATTTTCTTGGAGGCCTTTTGTTCTCTTATTCCTGTATGTGTCTTTAGTTTCCTGGTTGAGCACTCCTTTCAAAACTTCTTGAAGAGTGGGTCTGCTACTGGCAAATTCTTTCAGGTCTTGTTTATCTGAGAATGTTTTTATTCTTTCTTTCCATATGAAAGATAATCTTGCTGGGTATAGTATTCTTGGTTGAAATTGTTTTTCACTTAGCACTTTGAATATATTTTCCCATTCTTTCCTTGCTCGTATTGTTTCTGATGAGAGGTCTGAGGTTAGCCTGATGGGATAACCTTCACAAGTAACCTGAGGTTTCTCTCCTGCCAATTTTAGTATCTTATCTTTGTCTATAGATTTGACCAGTCTGGCTATGATGTGCCTTGGAGAAGATCTTCTTGGGTTGATTCTATTAGGGGTCCTTTGTATTTCTTGGCTCTGGATATTTGAATGTGTCTCTAGATTTGGGAAGTTTTCTTCCAAGATTTCATGGAATGGATTATCAATGCCCTTATTAGTTTCCTCACCTTCTAGTATACCGATTATCCAGATGTTTGGGTGCTTAATGCTGTCTAGTATATCTTGTATAGTATTCTCATTTTTTGGGGTTACTTTCTCAGTTTTTTTTTTGGTTGTTTTTTCTAGATTAGAGGTCTTGCCTTCAACATCCGATATTTGATTTTCTGCATGGACTAATCTGTTTTTAATACTTTCAAGGGAAGTTTTGATTTCCTGAATGGCAGACTTCATCTCTAATAGCTCCATCTGATTCTTATTTATTTAGTGTGTATTTACTTATTTAGTGTGTATTTCCTCTTTCAGATCATGGAAGAACTTCAACACCTCCTGGAACTTGTTCTCTCTTTTCTTCCTGCATTATCTCTCAGCTCTTGCATCTCATTTAGTTTTGTTGCTATGAACATTCTGAATTCTCTATCAGACATTTCCATGAATTCTACTATACTCTCTATGGATTATGAGGGATTGTTCTTTTCCCTCAGGGGAGAGATATTTTCTTGGTTTCTCATGTTTCTTGTGCCGCTGAGGTTGTTTGTGGTCATTCTGTGACAAAAATCTCTCCTCCACAGTGCTTAGAGATGTGATATCAACAGTAAGATTAGGAGTTCGGATTTATAAAAAGAAGTTTCTTCATTAAAGCAGGAAATTCAATAAGCGTTGAGGATTTCAATGGCTCTAACAGTATTCGGATGCTTGGCTACTATGCACCTGGGCATATTTAGACATTAAGTGTGTGGAGAGTGAAGCTTAGAGTAAGAAAGTAAGGTTACAAAATATAAGCAAAAAGAAAGAAAACTAGAAAAATACTACCAAAAAAGAGTAAAAAAGGAAAATCATCACATCAGGGCACACCTCAGCTTTAAAATTGCTTTTGAAATTAACAAGCGAAAGAAAAGGCCCAAGCTGAGGAGAGGTGCTTGAAAACATTTTTTTTAAAAATTAAAAATTTAAAGAGAGAGAGAGAGCATGAGACAGACAGAGAGCCAGCCAGAGACAAAGATAAGACGGAGGTCGTCCTACCGTGTCTGAATATTTTGGGAGTCTAGGAGATGGGGTTAGCATATAGCTCCCTGAACATGCCAGGACACACCTCAGCTTTAAAATGGCTTCCTATCTGAATATTTTGGGGACAGAGCTCTTGTTTATAAATAGGGAAGAATCTGAGAACTGGAGAGGAGGCAGCAGGAGTAGAGCTGGGAATAAAATGCCTTTCTGACCTTGGTATCAGCGTTCTTACTATACCACCTGGCATATGCCAAGGTAGAGAAGAAGCTTCCTTCCCCCACCCCAAGGGTCTCATCTGCCCTCCCTTCCCTCTCTTCATGGCTTTCTTCCCATCATTTGTATGGTCTTTGAGGAAAACCATGGACTTTTGGCTGCACAAATTTAAAAATTCCATTGCCTTCCTCAAATGATCCCTTGGGAAGTGAAACTAAATGGCGCAGAGAGGCAAACAGAAATGTTATATTTTTATGGCATTAAAAAAAAAAAAAAAGACAGCATCTTCTAGTTTCACCTGGGCTTTGGGCATGGAAATGTTGCTGCTGCTTCCTCTTCTCATTTTAGAGACTAATTTTTTTTGTAATTAATAGAAACCTTAAATAATGAGGAGACTCTTCTTTGGTAGTTTTATATCCATGCATGGTAACACAGAACAGAACTAAACTGTGGCAAGAAACAAGCCTGGGTTGCAATTTTAGGCTTGATCTGCCAGTTAGTGCATTTACTACTCTGTGACCTTGAGTCAGTCAGTTATTCTTCCCTAAATTTTGATTTCTTTTGTGATACAGAGATACATAGTACACATCCTCTAAAGCTGTGTAGGGAGTTAAGTAAAAGGCCATATGGCAATACTTGAATGTAGTAGATGTTCTATAAGAGGAAGATTTAATAAAAATAAGGATAATAACAATTTGTTTTGAACTAGACAAATTAGAATAGACATCAGACATGTGCATAGATCCATTTTGTATTCCTAAAGTACCTTTATGCTTCTTAAGGTCTCACAGCAGCTTTTTTTCAGGAAATAGGTTTCTTTCTTATCTGAAAATTATGTTTGAAAGAACATGAGGCTTACTCAGCAAAGATGGGCAATTTTTCCAGTACCACACAGCTAGTGTAGAAGTTCTGGGACTTGAATTAGGGCAGAATACAGCTGCTCTTTCTGTCTAACCATTTCTTGAGTTCCATGATTTCTCTAGGACCATAGATAGTAAATTACACATTGTGAATACTCACACCAAGTGGAAGAAATAAAGACCACAAACAGGTTCTAGCTAGCTATAATTCATATTTTGTCACCAATTACTATGAAAAAAATTTCAATAACTTCTGCTTTTTTAGATTTAGAATTGTGAATAAGGTATTGGGAATGTATATCGGAATGCATAGGATGTCTCAAATATGCAAGAATAGAAATTATGCTTGAACTATGCTTTAAGCCATGATATTTCTTAATTTGATTACTTATGAATTATGCCACCAAAACAAAGAGAAATTGGAACCCATGTATCCTGGATTGAAATCAGAGAAAATGAAACTAGCACCGAAAAGAAAATCTCTCAGGCTTGAATTCCATGGGTCTCCTCCTGTCAATGGGCAGGACCAGCCTTTGCCACATTCAGTGGACTGTCCTTCCCAGAAGCTGTCCCTAGATCCACCAGTGGAGAGGTCAGCTAGTGAGCAGGCCTGTCACCAGTTTTCTTCCAGCCCTCTCCTCCTTTCTTACAAAGGACTGTTTAAAGCACAAATCCTGATCTCATGGTTAGACCCATTTTTAGATGCTAAAATAAAGAAAATTAGGGGTTCTTGGATTGAGTCTTTTTCTGTCATGCTTACCAAATTGGAAGGATGCCACAGCTTTTGTATGAGAGTATCTTGCCTGTATTTAGTCACAGGAAAACTTCCCAGGGAGGCTCAGGTTAGCTTTTTTAATAGTGACAATGTGCAAAAGGTTGCACTTGAGTAACACATGAAATTTTTCCATTGAGATGCTTTGACTGAGTCCATATCTGAGGAGCAAATAACATTGCCTTTCTAGTCCAAGTTAAAGGTTTTGTACTAAATAGTCTTATCATTTCCTCTGTCAGTCATCTTTTTTCCCCTACATTTCCCTTCATCTTTCCTTGAGAACCTGCCCTCATACTCTGAAAAGAGTCCATGCCGTGATGTGGATATGTGACATGTCTTAATCACAGATAGCTGGGTTAAGAGTGGTCCCTACTCAGACTTAGTCAAGCAGGTTCTCTCTCCTGGGGATTGGAATTAGGGCTTCTGAGATGCTACTGAGTGTTGAGCATTTAAAGAAAAAAATAAAGCCAGCAAGGAGGACATTGTGTTTGGCTCCTGTGCCAAGAGGCAGAAAAACTGGTCAGGAAACAGAAATAAAAAGAGAGAATGCAGATGAATGACAACTTGCAGAAAGAAGCAGAGACAAGAAAACAGTTTATTTAAGAGGAACCAAGAGAGAAAACTTGGTTTTGCTTTCTCTTACTGTTGCTAGTATTCTGTAGACATTCATTGTATTTTCTCTCTTTTTTTTTCATAGAGGTTTTTGTGTGTGCTTGCCAGAGAGAGAGAGAGAGAGAGAGAGAGAGCGAGAGAGAGGGACAGTGAGAAATCACCCTCCAGTGGGGCTGGCCATGTTGCAGTCCCTTCTTCATTCTTCTCTCAGGATCTTGAGCATGCATGCACACACGCCCAGCACAAGTTTCAAGCTATTGGGTCTAGGACTTGAACTGTGGTCTGCCATGTGTGAGTTTAGTGATGTAACCACTACGCCATCTACAGGCCCCAACTTTTTCATTTCAACTTATGGTCAGATGGCCCCGTACCTTGTTGATAAATATAACTCTTATCCTTTCCATTTCCATATATATACATGTATATATATGTGTATGTGTGTGTGTGTATAATTGGAGTGGATTTTGTTACTTGTAACCGAGGGATCCCAATACACTTTCATATTATAATAATCTTACCTGTGATGGTCAGTGACATTGTCAAGATGGCACCTTTGTTTTAAGAGTAAAGCTCATAATCCTGGGATAGAACCAAGAAGCAGAACTTCTGTGATCTAGTGTCTTATCATCATGCTCATTGATTTATCTGTCACCGATGCTTCAACACGTACACGTGCTTTTGTTCTGTTTTCATTCTATGCATCAGGCTAAAATAGATTCTATAATTGATATCCCCTTCAGAGGAGCGTGACTTTCCATCTGGGATGGATTTTCAAAAATTCTTACTGGGAGCCCAGAGAGTTGGAATGGCTCCAAGATTCTTCATCCCACCATTGGCCAGGCTCTCTTTTTTCCTTTTCTGAAAGGTGTGAATTTGACCTTTTCATTGGTCACCAAAGTTGCCATATTCAGCTACTTGCGACTGAGACACAAAGGGCTTTGAGGGAGAACAGCCCACAGATTTCTATTTGAGGAATGCCAAATGGCTTTCCAGGGCCCAGCTGGTACTGCTATCTCTTACACAGTGCCTGAAATGTGCACAGCTATTTTTGGTGAGTTATAATATTATTGCTCACAACACAGTCTAATATTAAAAACAAAATTAACAATGCCCCTGGGGACGGCAGAAAACTCTCAATCCTGCTAGTTATGTGACTTGGGGGAAAACAAACTTTGGTGGTTCAGTTTCCTCATCTGTAAGATGGTCATAATAAAAGTATGTACTTCACAGGGTAGTTATGGTTTGGTTAAAGGAGCTACTATTTGTAAAGCCCCTAGAACAATGCCTGGCACATGGTGTCAATCCTGTATTTGGCAAGAAAATAGGCATGTTTGGTGAGTAGCACTGGCACTATCATACCTGAATACAGGTCGTACCAGCCAGATGTTCCTGGAAAGTAAAGACTGGCTCGTTTCTCTTCGCCTTCTCCAGCTCCAGCCTGCAGTAGAAGTGCATGAATGTTAGGTGGCTGCCAGCCTGACTGTAGAGTTTAGCATGCGACCAGAGAATGTAATCTTCTCTTTGCTTCACCTTTCTCCTTTCTTTGTGCCAGAGTTCTGATTCTAGGATTGGTTGCTGGCTGCCCTAGACCATCATTTAGCTGTCTTAAACCTGACCTCCTATAGCTGAAAAAATGAGGCCATTAGTACTCCCTTGTAAAGATAAATAAGATGGCATATGTGAAAGCCAGTGGTCAGTTAGGGCTTGTGGCTCTCTATTGTGCAGTGTTCTTCCTGGGGGCCCTTTGATGCCCGTCATTGTCTGCTGAGCTGCCCCTGTGAGCTGTCCTCAGGCAAGGCCCTATGGGAATAGAAGTCTTATGAGAGACTTGGGGAGACATGGGGGTTATGGGTCTTTGGAAAATGATAATTTTTGGATGATCTCAAGGAATCGTTGGTTAAACCATGACCAGAGACTATGAGGATACTGTTTTTTTGTTGTTGTCATCAGGTTTATTTAGTTATAATTCATTTACAGTCAAATTCACCTATTTTATTGTAGATTTCTAAGAGTTGGATGAATGGATGCAGTCATGTAACCACCACGCAGGACAGAGAAAGTGTCCATCCCCCTTAAAAGTTCCCTTATGCCCATTTATGGACAACCTCACTTCCCACCCTAGCTCTGGCAACCACTGATTTGCTTTTGTCTCCTCTGGATTGGCCTTTTACAGAATGTCAGTAAAGCTTCTTTGACCTTAGAACTGGATCAGGTGATAATCTCTTTTAGTATCCTGCAGTCCTTATCACAATTATAATTATATTCTATATGTACTTGATTAAAAAAAACTTTTTGACATCCATTTCTTCTGGCAGACTTCAGCAAGTATGTCTAGAAAGGAATTGTCTAGCCAGTTCATTTTTGTATCCTCAGCAGTACCATCAAGTAGATGCTCAACAACTATCATTTAATGAGCAAATGAATGAATGAATCAATCAATAACTATAAGAAGGGTGCTCTGGGTATCTATTGACTTAGTAAAAGCAATTTTATATTCAGTGGTGTAAAAAAATACCATTTTCTACAGGGCCCAGAGATCATATTATTCCAACATTCCTGAAGAGTGTGTGTAAACTTTTGGAGTTGTAATTGGTCTAAATATTAGCAGTCAAAACTATCCTAGACAATCCCAGATGTATGTTCAGTGTATCCAGTCAACTACAGATGGAAAAGTATTTTACTGATGTTTTATCTAACTACACATTAAAAACTATTTCATAATTTTTGCACTCCATATATTTTGTAGCAGATCTGACAAGACAGTGATGCTTAAGAGCAAGATCATGAAATCCTCAAAATCGAGCTTATTTTCCATGTGCTCATCAAGTTCAGAAAGGATCTCTCTGTATTTTGGCTTGGTTTCTTGTCCCTGTGAAAATCAAGGAGAAAAAGTTAAAACAAAATTTACTGTGTAAATGTTGGGTTTATAGCAAACATGCATTAATAGACATTATTAACAATATTAGCATGTCAAATTGCCAGCAGTAGTCTTCTTAGTCAACCATTTTTTTTTTAAGTAGAGGTTTTTGCTATAGGGTGCATGCTTTTGCTGGAGAGATAGACAGAGATGGAGAGAAAGAAAGTGAGAAATCACTCCCCAGGGAAGATGGCCATATGACAATCCCTTAAGACACCAGATCTGGTACTCATCTGAGGTCTGCCATGTGGGAATCCAGCGACATAACCAGTGCACCATCTGCTGGCCTCCAACCACTGTCTTAAATATTTTAATGGGTTATCTCATGTAATTCTCGCAGTGACCTTGCTGAACAGATACTGTTATTCCCATTCTACAGATGCAGAGTTGAGACTAGTGAGAATTAAGTAACGTGGCCCATGGTAGGTAGATTTTGATATGGAACCACAATTTATGGTCTCATCTACCTGATTTTGGAGCCCATACTCTCTCTCTCTCTCTCTCTCTCTCTCTCTCTCTCTCTCTCCCCTTCCTTCCTTCCTTCCTTCCTTCCTTCCTTCCTTCCTTCCTTCCTTCCTTCCTTTCTTTCTTTCTTTTCTTTCTTTCTTTCTTTCTTTCTTTCCTTCTTTTTTTCTTTTTTAAAGTTTTTTTTTGCCATAGAGCATGTGCACGAGAGAGAGAGAAAGAAAGAAAGAGAGAGAAGTGAGAAGTCACCCCCGGGGGGATGGCCGCACCATAATCCCTTTTCCGTTCTCCTCCTGGGATCTTGGTCATGCATGCACACATGTCTGGTGTGATTTTCAAGCCGCCTAGTCCAGGACTTGAACTGCGTCAGCCATGTGTTAGTCCAGTGCCTTAGCCACCATGTCATCTCCTGTCCCCAGAAGCCCATACTTTTAACAGTTCACCCATGTTCTTAACTGTCTTTTTTTTTTTTTTTTCCAATATGGATATTGTCATGTTTTCAGATTTTCAAAATTTACTAACTTTATTATGAGTAGTGTTTACTATATGTTTGCCTAAACAATAAGATTATCCAGAAATATAGAGTAACATATGTTAAAAAATGCACTTTGAAAGATTGTTCAGCATTTCATGTTATCTAAATCAAAGCCAAGTTTGTAATCCTTATAAATGGTTAGACGGAAGGAACACGTCTGAATACTATATAGAGAAACTTTTCAGTTTCAAACCACAGCTTGTCTAATATCTTGCCCAGTGACATTAACACTAAGGCTGTTTGATTCACTATATACTTAATTGTGTTTGCATTTAGTTCAACCCCAGATGTTCACCCACACTAGCTGTAAGGAACTATCACAGGGAGACTGAGGCACTTTTACAGTGATGGCACTGTGCTCTTCCAGGTATAGACACGTTCTTGTTTTTCTAGTCTGGCTCTCCTCAAGAGGTTGCCATGTTAATGAGGGTGATAAAAGCTCTTCAAGAGAGCTGAGTGCTATTTGGGAAGAGTCAGACTCCAAGACAGAGATGTGACTACTTTATTAGAGGAACAACACACTGTTCACTCAAAGGTCACCGTTCACACAAATGCTTGTATATTTACAAGCACAGAGCTTGCAGGGATTATGGTATGGCCATCCCCTCAGGGGCTGATTTCTCATTTCTCTCTCTCTCACAAGCACACATGCTCTATGGAAAAAATCTTAAAAAAGAAGAGGGTATGGGCTCCAAAATCAGGTTGATGAGACTATAAATCATGGTTCTATACCAAAATATACCTACCATGGGCCAAGTTACTTGAGTTACTCCTCTTCTCGAGAGGAGGACCAGCTATCTGTTTTCAAATGCTCTTAGCAATGCCTTAAGGTGCCAGTTTTATTATATCTAACTGGTGATAGGGTATTAAAATACCAAAAACGATGTTTAAGTTTATGTTCCCCCTTAAAGTTCAGGCGTCAGCCTAAAGGTCCAGCTCAGTTTCCCTGAAAACAGCACTTGCAGGTTTAGGAGAAAGCCCTGTGAGGAAGTAAGTGGGCTGTGATCCTCTTGCCACTGGCCTACATGTATCTACTTGCCCCAAAACATCTCACAGAGCAGTGGTTGGGCCAAAGTTGTATTCTGACATCACTCTGCATGTTTGCTAAGTGAAGTTCGGCTGTCACCATCGATCTGAGAATGTCCTAGGGTGAGCTGTCCCTTTGAGTTGCTTGAGATATGGTAGTGCTTCCTGATGTCTACTTTGAGCTGCGGATAGGATTATATTGAAGCCTGGATGTGTCTGCTGCTAGAGAGATCCAGAAGTTGGCTGCCTTTCTCTGGTTTAGTATGCACTGAGGGATACAGACTGAAAGCATCTTTCCCAATGACTTGGTTTCAATGTTTTTCCTCTGGTGTTCTCTCAGAGGTGATAACATAGATCCAGATGATGCATTCATGAGGCCCTCCTTTTCATACTTGTTACAAGTTCACTTGGGATTTTTTCAGGTAAAAAAAGGCTCCATACCTCCAGAAGCCCCTTCTCTCTGAGATATGCCATTGTTTTTGGCCTGTGACACAGGAGATTGTATAGGATTGATTCGTATGCCTTTTTAAATATTTATTTATTTGGAGAGGTTTTTGTTATAGGGCACATGTGCTCACCAGAAAGACAGAGAGATACAGAGAGACAGAGAGCAAGAAATCACCTCCCAGGAGGCTGGCCATGCTGCAATCCCTTCTCCTCCATTCTCTTCTTGGGATCTTGGGCACATATGCACACATGCCTGGCCTGAGTTTAAGCCACTGGGTCTAGGACTCCAACCATGGTCAACTACATGGGAGTCCAGCAACACAGCCATTACACCAACTGCTGGTTCCATGTGCCTTGTTAAAAAGACTTTCCACACCTTTTATCTGTTACTAATTTTGCCTATTTAGCCTGAAGAGTAGATTTTCTTTAAAAATATTTTATTTTAAAAATAATACACATTTAATAAAGTTTAGGGGAAACATGTTTAAGAAGAAGAATATAAACATGGTCCTTTACCCCATTACTCAAAGATGCCTAATTACTACTAATATTTCTTTCCAGTAATTTTTCTGTGCATTATACCATATTCTCTCTCTCTCTCACACACACACTCTTCTGAAATAATTGTAGAATAACCAGAAGTTGTACCCGTGACCCATCTTCCCCCAGTGAATGATGTCTTGTATTAGTGTAGTACATAGAACCATACATACGTATGTGTGTATATGTACCCTTTAGGTCAGTGGTATTTATATGTTGCTAACTTTTTTTTCAAATAATTATTTTATTTAACTTTATTTATTTATTTTAATTTTGACCAGAGTGAGAGAGGGGGAGAGAAAGAGGGAAAGTGAGAAAGCAGGCCACCAGGGCTGGGTCTCGAACTATGGTCAGCCATGTGGGAGCCCAGCGCCTTAACCACCATGCCATCTGCCGGCCCTTGCTAACTCTTATTCCTATATTTCGAGCACAGATCTCCATTTTGACTTCCTAAGTCACATATCTTGTTGCTGAGTTTCTCTATTTGAATGTGTCATGGACATCTTAAAATTGACACATTCTAAGAAAACTCACACCTCTTCATTTCCACACCCTCTCAGATCTGTTTATTTCCCAGTCTTTCTCTTCTCTGAGAATGGGACCACCACCCATTCCTTCCATAAATCAGAAAAGGGGGTGTCATTATTTAGTCCCCTTTGTCCTTCAACTCTCATGTTCAACTGGTTTTCAGGCCCCATTCATTCTGCCTTGTAAATATCTCTGTCATTTGTCTGTTTCACTCCATTTTCACTACTCCAGCCCCAGCCATCATCTTTGGATGGCTTCCTGAAGTTATTCCCTTACTTGTCCCACTGCCACCTCCACCCCAATCTGTTCTCTGTGCTACAGCTGATATAATTTCTTTACACCTGGACTTAGAAACTATTCTTGGCTTCCTCCTTCCCTTAGGCTGTGCCTCTGAAAGTTTTGGCTTCTCTCAAACTCCTTTGCTTCTTCTCCCATCAGGGCCCACTTCCTGCCCCTGCTTCTCACCAACTGCTTACTGACCTTCTAGGACTTTGACCTGCCTTAGGACCTTTGCATAGGATGTTCCCTCTGCTTGGAATGCTATCATTCTCACTTGCCCTTGCCTTACTAACTCCTATTAATTCTTCAGATCTTAGCTATACCTTAATTTTCCAGGAGCCCTTCTTTTACCACCCACCCCAAGATGGTCCCTTCGTTTTTGTCTCTCATTGTATTCTTACTCTTTCACACCTTTTGAATATTTCTAATGTGTTTTTAGCATCTTTTTTACTCTATTGAATTTTTAGCTTGTTCATTGTTTTAACCTCAGTACCTAGCTTATTGCCTCGTATTCAGTAGATGCTCAATAAATATTTACTGAATGAAACAACATGATAGGGGCTTTGAGCTAGAGTTGTTGGTCTTTGGGCCAGATATTATGGTATGACCCCTATTTCTCCATGCATGTTAATTCTCTTACCTCTATGAAATTCCTAAATTGGGTTTGCAGCAGATTTTTGGCAGTAGCTTTTCCAAGTTTACCATCATGGTCAGAAGAATTTCGGAAAATCAGAGCAGCAGTAGCGATGGCTTTTTCCAGATCTGAGCCCTTTCCCAGAGCTGTGAGGGAAAACACATGCAACGAAATGTCCTAGGTTAGAAATAACACTTCCCCAGACGTAGGGCCACACCTTCCAGGGGAGCTATGGAGAACAGGCTGGAAAGGAGTATAGCAATGTGACCCAGTCCTTTATCCCTTTGCACCTACCCAGGAGTGGAACACAGGAGTGTCTGATCTTGCATCTTTAAATTATGTAATACCAAAGTTCCAACTGTAGCAATTAAACTTAATAGACTTAAGGTAAGAGTTAGCAACTGCTTGTGATGTGATCTTAGAAAAGCAACTCAACTCTCTAAACTTTGGCTTTCTGATCTGTAATTTCATCTAGTTATTCAACAAAAAATTGTGGAACAACTATTGCATGCTAGGCTCAGTCTTTGGCATTTAGGGCACCTCACTGAATAAAATAAAGCTCTGCTTTTGTGGAATTTAGATTCTGTGTCAGACACAGCATAACCTATGTCAGTATGCTAAAGGAGAATAACATTTAGGAAGAACTCTGTATAATGATAGATAATGAGTTTCAAACACAGTGATCTCTGTTTTAAGCTCCTTGAAAGAACCGTGCTAATTCATTCCCAGTGGAGTAGCACCCAGTGAAAACAAAGAAATGTACAGGGTACTGTGAAGAAAATTCTTAGGCTCTGTGTTCTCTTAGTCACCATATATCCCTTAATATAGAACTTAGCACACTTTATAGTCTTTTTATGTTTAACTGGCTTTCTCCCCAAATAGAAAGTAGTCTCCATGTGACCAGAAATCATACCTTTCTTTTTATCACTACATTGCCAGTGACCAGCCCAAATGTCCACTACATAGTAGGTGCTCTAATAAGTGCTGCTGAATGAAAAAATAAGAGGAAAAGAAGAATAGAATTTCAAAGTTTTCAGCCCATGTAATGTGTGACAATCATAGGTCAAAGAAAGTTTCTCAGTCAGAACAATGTGACTTTTTTTTTTTGAGAGGTTTTTGCTATAGGGCACGTGCGCTCGCCAGACAGAGAGAGACAGAGAGATAGAAAACGAGAAATTACCCCCCAGAGGGGATGGCCACGCCGCAATCCCTTCTCCTCCCGGGATCTTGGGCACGCACGCACACGCGCCCAGTGTGAGTTTTAAGCCACCAGGTCCGGGACGCGAACCGCAGTCGACTACGTGGGAGTCCAGTGACATAGCCATCACGCTAACCGCTGGTTCCCAATGTGACTTTTGTATTGTACTCTTACTGTGTACCTGGTAGTCTCCTAAAGTGCTCGGAACATGGAGATGACAAAATTAGAATCTTCCCTGCTTATTTGGGTTCTATTATCGCCTCCTCAGTATACTTAGGGACCTCTTTCCTTCACATCCAGAAAACCCACTTTTAGAACTGAGATTGCCATTGCATAACAGCTTCCTGCTTACCAAAACTCAAGGAGATTGCCATATTTTTTTCAGCTCATGGGTTGCCTTTTCCAAGTTGTGTGTGTTTGAGGTGGTGGGGCACTTTGCCTCCATCTGTTTCATTTTTTAGTGATTGTAACTTTAAATTTAAGAAGCTGAAGAATGCACTATTTATAAATAGTTCTGTCTTTAAGAAACATATTACTTAGAGGAAATATTGATATGTGAATTCCTTAGGTGGTAAGTATTCCTTCCATGATTTTGACCAGTTGATTTATTAATTAATTATTAAGAATAACTAGATGAAGATTTAATATTAGCTGCTCTGCTGAGTCTGAAATTTTATTTTATTTTATTTATTTTTTTAAGACAGTAGCCATTTGTTCTCAGTTGGATGTGCCCTCCTGGTGAAGAAGGAGTATATTTTCAGGCTGTGAGTGAGCTTGCAAATGATGATAAATACTTGCCTTTTTTACTATGTACCTGGTACCTTTCAAATCTTATTTAGTGCTTAGTAAAACCCATAGAGGCAGATAATCTCTGTGTTTCAAATTTACATATTGGAAACTGATGCAAGTAAAGATTAAGAATCTCAAGATCACATTGCAAAGAAGTGGCAAAGAGAGGATTTGAAGGTCTATCTGACTTCAAAGCCCATGGAAAGATAAGCTGCCTTGGAATATCTCCTTGAGAGGACATCCCAATGGTGGTTGTGGAATCCAGTCATTTCTCAACCGTCTGATGAAGTTCAGGTCTAGCTGCACTCTGACCAGGGACTCCATCTGTATTAGCCAACTTCTCTTCCACCTCTCTTTAAAAACAGCATGCCTTTCTCCCCTAACTATAAAATAGCATATGTTCATAGTAAAAAAAAAGTTAGAAAATATTAAAAATAAAAGATAACAAGGAGCTCTGGTTATCCTTCCAACACTGATGATATTTTGTGAGACTTTTTAGTTTCCTGTCTTTATAGTTGTGTTCTTCCCTTAATAAACCCAACAGGTTGTCTCCTAACTTCTCTTTTGTCCGCCTCTCAGAGTTGTGAACTAGAATGTGAAAGCATATTGTAAAGTGCTCAGAATGACTAAAAATGCAAGGGATTTCTAGTTCTTTTTTGGCATCTTTCTTGGGCTTTCTTGTCTCTGAATTGGTGGAGAAGGCGCTGGCATTATGCCAGACAAACTCCTGTTGTCCTCTTCTGCTATTTTCTAGCTCACTTTTTACACTTGGCTAATAGTTCCCTACACACTCTATACATCCAACAGAAATTTATCAGCATGTACTTATTGCCAGGTGTCCTGTCTTAATTTGGGTGTGGAACAGTGAATGACACCTTGATCCCTGACTTCTTTGAGCTGGCATTCTGGTGGACAATAATAATGGATGATTAAGGAACTCAAACTCTGTAGGGCATCTACTCCTCCGTGGGATGGATGTGCACAATTCAACTCATTTAATTCTATGTCAGCTCTGTGAGGTAGGTCCTAGTATCATCCCTACTTGACAGATGAGAAAACCAAGGCACAGGGAGGTTAAATAGGTTAAAGTTCACATAACCAGTCTGGCTCCTAACTATGATACACACTGTCTTTGTATATGTCTGAAAGGCAGTGAAGTATCATAGTGTGTATCATATGATGCACACACACTCGGCTTGTTTTTTAAGTCACCAGGTTTGGGACTTGAACTGCATAGTTGGACATGTGGGATCCAGCCACCTTAACTGCCACACCACTAACTGACCCCAAAATATTATTGTTTTAACAAGTAATCAATATAAATGAATTGTTGCTATGTTCTCTTAAGTCTCTTAAATATATATATTTTTTCAATTACCAGAGGGTGTGTGCACTTGCACACGTGTGTGTACACAAGAGAAATATATAGAGAGAGCCTCTCATGGAGTATAGTCATGCTACAACCCCTTCTCCTTTACTTCTCCATCCTGTAAAGATTTTGGGCACACATACACATGTGCCTGGTATGGTTTTCAAACTGATTGGTTGGGATTAGAGCTGCAATTGGCCATGTGGGATCCAGCCCTTTTAACCACTAGGCTATGGGGCCATCCCAAATCTCTTTTTTTTTGGAGACATCACCCCCCGGGGGGATGGCCACGCCACAATCTTTTCTCCTCCATTCTCATGTTGGGATCTTGGGTATGCACGCACATGTGCCCGGTGTGAGTTTAAGCCACCGGGTCTGGGACTTGAACCGTGGCCGGCTACATGGGAGTTCAGCGACATAGCCATTATGCTAACTGCTGGTCCCCCAAGTCTCTTTAGTCTCAATTCAAGCTAACCAGGTTCAGGTGCTTAGTAGTATATGTGGCTAGTGGCCACCGTATTGGACATGACATTAGACTGTATGTCCCTGAGAGCAGTTTCTACATCTTAATTATTGGGTAGTTAGGAAAATCATGATGCATTTTTGCATTAAAAAAAAACACATCATAACTTTCCAGGCAACCTAATATTTTTGCATTAATTTATAGACTATAGCATGTGTGGGCCTTAATATATGTGTGTTAACAAGGTGACTGGAACTTCAGAATAGTTCTCTGCCTGTTCTTCCTCATCTGCCCTGGAACATGGAACACTAAACATTAGGTAGCAGATTTGTGAGTCTTTAACACTTTAATGTCATGAAAACATTCTCAGTTCAGAAAGGTGTCAGAATCACTCCTCATTTTTTTCTTTCTTTTTTTTTAAAAAAAATTTTTGCTATTGGGCATATATATTCACTAGAGAGAGACAGACACACAGAGACAGAGAGGGAGAGGTGAGAAATCACCTCAACAGTGTATGACCATATATAATTCCTTCTCCATTCTCCTCTTGGGATTTTCGGCACATACACCCAACATGTTTTTCAAGCTGCCAGGTCTGGGACTTGAACTACTCATTCAGCTATATGGGATCCAGCCACCTTAACCACCATGCCACTGGCTGATCCATCATTTTGTAACTTTTCCTAATATCAGTTATTTTTGCAAATGTAGATGGTCTGTATATAATTTGTACCCAAGCTCAAATATATACCATATGGTCAAACTAAAAACTAGTTTCTTATTTTTCTATTCTCTATGCCAACAGTTTTCTTGGTACTCTAGTACTTCTCAGACTTTTCCACTGCAAAACTATTCTGGGTGTTAGAGGCAAATGCATACTCACCTCCTATCTCTGCTCCCTGTGTGATCAAGGACATACATCCAAGTAGCCAGCAGAGAAAATGAGGATTTGTGTTGGCTTCTATTCCGTAATCTCTCTCTCTCTCCTCCCTTCCTCCCTTTTCTCTCCTTACTTCCCTCAATTCCTTCTTTACTCTTTCTCTCCTTCTTTCTCTCTGTCCGTATCCCTCACCCAATCTTCTTTTCCTTCCCTCCCTCTCTTCTTTCTTTCCTTCCATTTGCCAGAGGGTACATGTGCTTGCCAGAGAAGGGATAAAGCACCCCTCAATGGGGCATAGTTGAAGTCACATGTTGAAGACAGTAGGGCCTCCATTATCCTGGGCCCCCACACCACAACCCCTTCTCTTCCATTTCTCCATCCTGTTGGGAGCTTGGACATGCATGTACATGTGCCTGGCATGTGTTTCAGACTGCCAGGGCCGAAATTCAAATTGCATGGTTGGCCATGTGAGATATAACTCCCTTTATCACTATGCCATGGGGCTGGTCCCATCTAATTTCAATGAGTAACACACCGAAAATTACTTTTCATTGAATAAAATGCATTATTAGAAGATGAACCATGTTTAGCCTGTGGGTTCTTAAGGTGTGGGAATAAATCTGGCTCAGTGGTCCAATCGAAGGAGTCTGGTACTAGAAATTATGTATGTGACAGGGAGAGGAAGGGTGGGTATGGGAGTGATAGAGGTACAATCTCCCCTCTATGTCCCAGAGGGAGAAATTGTGTTAGACATGTGAATAATTATCAAAAGTACTTGAATTTGTATAAAGTTTGAAACAGAAATTGTACATCTGTTGGGTTGTGATAATGTAAAAATAACAGCTTCATCAAGATGGAGATTTATTTAAACAAAAATATGAAGAACCTTTCCTGGAGAGATTAAGCAGACAGAAGGAAAAACACTACAATGTGGTATTGTCCAGCAGTGCTTGTTACTCTGTAAACATGTTAAGCCACACTTTTGGAACAAGATAGTGGTCCAAGTATATATATATTTTTTCTTATATTGTTATTTCCATGGATGTTGTTCTGAAGATATTTTACTTATATAGTGAATTTATAGGCAAATATTGGGAGTTGGTCACACTATGTTTTCACCCAAGCAACAGAGGTAGTTGGCGAATAATTGCAACCCAAGTTCCACAGTATATTCATGAGTCAGATATTCATGATCCTTCTCTGGGCATCCTGAAGATGCCACCCACGGAGAGGCAATGGGAGTTGGTGGTAAGAACACTGAATTAGGACTTGGAGAGCCATGCTTCACCTTAGCTCTGCTTTTTTAGCTCTGCTTTTAATGGTCTAAGTATAGGCAAGTTAATTCCTATCACTGTAGTCAGTTCCCAAATCTTCAAAAAGAAATATCATACATGCTTGATAACTTAGCCTTATGTTCCTTTATATCTCTTGTGTTCTTTGCTGTCCTTTTATTTTTAACTCTTTGTAGGCTACAGGCTATCATGGTGAAGGAGAAACACATCCATCTCATTCATTCCATGCCTTACCTTATATTGAAGCCAGTTGTTTGGATATTGAAATGCTGCCAACAAAATTAAAAAAAAATATATGTAATTATGGGAGTTTGGGAACTGAAGTCAATATCTAAAGTAATACAATGACTTAAAAATTATTTGTTTTCAGGGACCAGCAGTTAGCGTAATGGCTATGTCGCTGGACTCCCACGTAGTCGACCGCGGTTCGTGTCCCGGACCAGGTGGCTTAAAACTCACGCCGGGCATGTGTACATGCGTGCCCAAGATCCCGAGAGAAGAATGGAGGAGAAGGGATTGCGACGTGACCATCCCCCCGGGGGGTGATTTCTCACTTTCTTTTTCTCTGTCTGTCTGTCTTTCTGGTAAGCGCACGTGCCCTATAGTGAAAACCTCTCCCCCCAAAAAAAATAAATTGTTGTCAATAAATATTCACCAAGAATTCTAGTGGAGCAGCTATCTGTCTACCAAATCCTTTCTTCTCTTATCACATACTAAAGAAGTACCTCACCATGACTAGCTAGCCCACGTATCCCAGTCTTCCTTTCAGTGATGTGGCCATGTGACTAAATTCCCTCCAATAGAAAAGGAGCAGAAGATAATTGAATATTTTTTATATAAGCTCCTTCATGCTCTTTAATTATCAGGAAGACTTGGAAGCCACACATTGGACAGTAGGGCCTCCATCATCCTGGTTCCTTACATGGCTGCATCTGGAGTAAGACAGCTTATAGACCTGGATGTCCCACTCTGACCGGTCATATGGAAAATTAAAAAAAAGTCTTTTTGTTCTGCAAAATGCTGAGACATTTAAGTTTTATTTGTGGTAACTACTTAGTCAACCTACCTAAGAACATAGAAACTGCTGGAGTGTGGGGGATGAAGATAGGATAGACATGCTCCTATCCTTTTGGGGCTTAGAGTCTAGTGCAGATGTTAATCAGGTAAATCAATGAAGATTAATGACAGAGTACATGTAGTGGACAGAAAAGGACCCACCTCACCTTCAGCAGAGTAATGGCATTTTGTGAAGCCTATTGAGTCGGTAGTTGAAGAAGGAGAGTGTATCCTAAGTGGAGTGTATAGTGTGTGCTGAGGCTCTGAAGTGTGAGAAAGCTTGACATAATTGAAGAACCATGGAAGGAAGAAGTGGTTGAAGATGAGGCTAAAGGAAAGGGCCAGAGTCAGAGCATGCTGGACCTTAGAGGACTTATGAAGGACTCTAGTTGTTATCCAAAAGGCAGTGGGAATTACATGATCAGATTTGCATTTGGAGAAATTATTTCAAAAGCAGTTTGGAAAGAGGCCAGGTTGGAGGCAGGAAGATGAACCTTGCTTCCTTAAAAATAGTAGGTTGAAGTTTTCCATGAGGCCACCTGCACTGGTATAGTGGTAACACAGTGCTCTGTGGTGCTGAGGCCACATCAGAAGGTCCTAGGTTCATGTCCCAAGGTTGTCTTGTACATGCTGGGCATAGGTACCCATGCCTGTGATCCTGGCTGGCTGTAAACAAAGGTTTGCCTTGATTTTTAAATGCCCCCCCCCGCCCCCCCCGCATGGCTAGAATAGTTTCTAAGAAAGCCCATAAGAACAACAGAGCTCAGTCATAATTTTGACAGTTCCTTGAAAGGAAACTTTGGGTTCAGGAGCTATTTTTAGCATTAACAAGCAGAGGAACTGAATTGTCACCTTTAGGGGCCTCATTAGGAAGTTTGACTCCATGATATCTTGAACCCTGTACGTTTTTGGTGGACTTCTCCTGATTTTCAGAAACCTTCATTTTCTGTACTATCATCCTTCACAGGATGAAGGACGTGCTATCTCTTCACTTTGCACAATGTGTACTTGCAAGATGGAATACATTATTTTCTATTACTGCTATTGACTTTGTCTCCTCCACTAGGCTTATGAAACCCTTAATAGCAAGAGCTATGACGGTTATCTCCATCTCTCTCACCCCTAGCCTAGCAAAGTACCTAGTACTTGTTTGGTGTCCAGAAAATATTTTAAGAACTGAAGTTTTTTTAAAATACATAATTTCATGAGAAGGAACATTTTCATTTGTTAGACCTAATCTTACACCTTTTTTTTTTTTTTTTTTTGGATTGGAGAGGTTTTTGCTATAGGGCACATGCGCTCACCAGAAAGACAGAGAAAGACAGAGAGACAGAAAGGGAGAAATCATCCCACGGGGGGATGGCCACGCCACAATCCCCTCTCCTCCATTCTCCTCTTGGGATCTTGGGCATGCATGCACACGCACCTGGCATGAGTTTAAGCCACCGGGTTCAGGACTCAGACCGTGGTTGACTACATGGGAGTCCAGTGACATAGCCATTACACCAGCTGCTGGTTCCCCTAATCTTATACATATTAATAATATGAAATAATTTATCTCTGTCGTGAAAAATTTGAAAGCATTTCTATATAGTTAAAATGATTACTGATTTTGATGTACAGATGTTTCTCAAGAGCAAAGCAAAAATATTTCTGTTAATTACATTACATTTTCAGTTTATAGTCAAAGCTACAAGTTTGTTTTCTTTGTTTTTCCAATTCAATATAAAGCTGGGTTGGAAGGACAATAGTACCAAACTTGCAGTATCTTGGCTATCAATCTGTTGACAGGAATTCTTTGAAAAATGTACTTGCAAGTTTAAAGAAAATTCAATACAGGAGAGCCAAGTCACACTGACCTTTTGGGCATTTTTGTAGGTGCTACAGTGGATGTTGGGGCTGCAGGAAGATGGGGCTCCCCTCCAGAGTGGAGCACTTGGTCCTGGGTTCTGTGTATACAGCTGCCCATCTGGTCTTCTGTTGTGTGTTGGGATTTCCTAAGCAACAGTCGCTTGCCCACTGTTTCTGTTATCATTCACTCTATGACAACTGTTCAGTAGCACTTTTACAAGGACTTTTCCCATGTTATTAAAAGTAGCCATGAAATTCTTCATACACTAAACACAAATACTGAGTGTCTTCTATGGACAAGGTGTTGAAGCCTCAACAGTGGGCAAAATCAGAGACAGACACTGATCTAAGGGACTGTAGTATGAATGACTAATACTAACCAAGTGGAAGAATGTGCTACAAAGGCTCACAAAAAGTGAGATCTACGCAAGGTAGATCCCTTGAGATTTACATCAGTGGGAGAGGTCAGAAAAACACCCCCAGAGAATGCGATACTGAGAAGGAGTTGATAAGGAGAAAGGGCGAGAGATTCATATTGCAGGCAGAAGCAAAAGCCTGTGCTTAGCCCTGGCACAGGGGAGTGTGGTGATCAGAAGGGACAGAAAAAAGGGTGGTATGATTGGACTAAAAAGATTGAGGTTGAATGTGGCTCCAGCTGAGGCTAGAGAAGAGGCACTCGGGCTAGGCCATGCAGGGACTTGTAGGACATTGTATTCTTACAAAAGAAGGGGAAACCATTTGTGGGTTTTAAGCAAGGAGGTTAATGAAGTTAAATTTACATTTTGGAAAGATCACTCTAGCTTCAGTGTGAGTAATGGTTTATAGAAGTGGACAAAATAAATGCAGGAAGACTGGTAGGGAGGTTATTTCACTTGTAATGGCTTTGAGCTCTTTCTATAAGAATGGAAGGCTATATCAACTTAGTCAAATAAATTTGGCTCAGGGAAAACATGCCCAATGATTGATTAAGTCACTTGTGAGTTGATGGGTGGGAAGAGATAGAAATCACAATAGAAGCTAAGAATAGTCTTGATTCAGACTACAAGTTGGCTCCAGGGTCAGAGCTGTCTTTTTGCTGTGTCACTGGTCACAGTTCCATCAAGACCATGTCACTCTCTCATTGCTTGCTTCTCTTTATGGATT
Organism: Tupaia tana; assembly: GCA_026018925.1. Lineage (NCBI taxonomy): Eukaryota > Metazoa > Chordata > Mammalia > Scandentia > Tupaiidae > Tupaia > Tupaia tana. Next base: position 28,484,972 of record JAKSZU010000022.1, read on the forward strand.
TCTTTTCTGTCTTTCCTTTACCTCTTTACCAATTTCCTTAGCATTTTCCATTCAAATTTGGGATGGAGAGAACATTTGATCTCATTAATAACCATTGCCCACATTGTGAGACTTTTAGTGCCAGTCCACCCCAGGTTGTCAGTGACCTTATGCGATTATCTCAGGTAGGTCAGGTGATAACCTGAAGCAATCTCACTTCTCAAGTTGAAACTCAGAACTAGCTGGTTTTCTCAGTGTACATTTCCTAGAATCTGTTTTTTTTTTTTTTTTTTTTTTTTTAAATGTGCCACAGGATATGTGCATTCACTAGAGAGAGACAGAGAGACGGAAGGCAAGGGAGAGGGAGAAAGCACCCATGCCCAGTAAGACATGGTCATGCCACAGTACCCTTGCCTCCATTTTTCCACACTATTAGGATTTTGGGCAACAACACACAAAATACAGTGTGTTTTCACACTTCCAGGCCTGGGATTTGAACTGTGAGGTCAGCCATGTGGAATCCGGCTGTCTTAAACACAGGGCCATGAAGCTGGAACCCTAAAACCTGGATTTTTAAATATATTTTGTTATTTATTTATTTATTTTTAGAAGTTTTTTGTCTTAGGGTATGTGTGCTCACCAGAGAGGAGAGACAGTGAGAGGGAAAGTGAGAAATTACACCTGAAGGGGGAATGACTACAATGCAATCCTTTCTCCTCCATTCTCTTCCTGGAATCTTGGGCACGCACACACACACACACACACACACACACACACACACAGCCAACGTGCTTCAGTTTACCAGGTCTGGGACTCAAACCACAGTTGGCCATGTGGGAGTCCAGCGACATAACCGCTATGCCATCTGCTGACCCCCAAATCTAGAGTTTTAAACAAATTTTTAAAAGAGGTTTTAAGAGGCCATAGAGAGATCGAGACAGAAACAGTGAGAGGGAATGTAAGAACCTCCCTAGTTGATGGCCACGCTTCACTCCCTTCTCCTTCATTTTCTTCCCAGGATCTGGGCGCACATGCACATGCACCCAGCATGATTTTTAAGCCACCAGGTCTGGTCCTTGAACTGCCATTGGCCATGTGGGAGTCCAGCAATATAATAGCCTTGCCATCTTCTGGCCCCCAAACAAAAATTTTAAAAAAATTTTTATTGAGAGCAAGCAAGAGAGAGAAAGACAGAAGATAAGCACCCTCAACAGGGCCCCTTTTCATGATCTTCTTCCTCAGACTCTGCAGTGACTGAGGATCACAGGCATGCGCATGCCAGCATGTACAGGTTGATTTGGGAAATGAACCCTCATCTTCTGTATGGCTTCCAGCATTGCAGAGTGTTGTTCTACTGCTCTGCCACCATGGCTGGGCCAGAATCTGAATTTCTAACAAACACTCCTGGTGATTCTGATGTGGTGTGTGTTGAGGAGCTATCAGTGGTTAGAAAAAAGACTGATGTAGAAAAATTGATTCTGACTCTGACACTTAGTAGTTGCATTGTCCAGGACAAGATCTTTAAAACTACTAAGTCTGTTTTCTCATCTGTGAAATAATGAAGTTATTGTCAGGGTTGGATAAGTTCATGTTGGGAAACATTCAGCACAGTGTTAGCTACGTGAGGAACAATCAATAAGTAATAATCACAGAGAAGATGAAGTGAGAGGTGATTGTATTATTAGAATCCTAGCAGGACCCAGAATCCAACTTAGATGATACCAGAGACATCCATGAAGACTTACTCAGTGGGTGGGGTTGGGATACTAACCCTAGGTGTTAAGCCACTCTGAGATTCCTGACATTGGGAAGCTGTTATCAGTCTTAGCCCTAAAGGGGGCTAGGAAAGGAACGGATATTGTGGAGATGATGAGAGCTGAATTCTTAGAGCAGGAGGCATTAGACAGAGCCTGCGGTTGGAGAGAGGTAGCCTCTACTAGAAGTTCGGGAAAAGCAAGGAAGGCATGGAGAAGTACCCCAGGCTCACTCTGATCTTCAGCCTGTGCCTCCTGTTGACTAATCCAACCAGGAAACTAACCACATGGGAGCAGGAATCTGTAGAAATCAGCCTCCTGGGGGAATAAAGAAGGGCAAATAATTAAATAGGAGAGAGGGATGAACAAATGGTCAAGAAACAGCATTGTGTTGATGTTCCCGCTGCTCCTGCTGCTGATGATGACGAAGAAGAAAATGTTATAGAAGCAAAGTACTGGGAATCAGTTTTATTGACACTCTTGTCAGGATCGAATTAAAGCTGACATTCTTGGAAGTATAATAGTTTCTATAAGTAGTTCAGGTGATAATACATCATGTTTGTCTACACCAGAATCTCATAATATTATGGGATAGTTAGGCTGTTTACACAGTTCCAAACCGCCTGGGTGAAACATTTAAAAAAAATAATTCCTCAATCAGTCTGACCCTTTGGTAATGTAAGGTCAACTATTGAGCGAACTGAGTAGGCATGTTTGGTGAAAGGAAATGTGTAGTTGGCAAGCAGAAGTCTGACAAATGACTCCATGTGGATTTATTGACAAGCACACAAGACCGCCTGCCTGAAGGTTGCAATGGTGGAATTCTTTTATGTCAGCTCAGCAGGCTGCAGGCAGTGCAAGATTAGCACAGTACTAATGGTGCTTGAGGTTAGATAAACTATTTAAGTGAGGAAAAATAAAATGCCATCACAGAGAAAAATTGTTTTTACTAGGCTTGTGCTCACACGTGGGTCTACTATCTGGCTTCTTATTCAGCAACAATTAAATAGCAAGTACAATCATTTCCTCAGTTTTTCAGGAAGATTGATTCCAGGGTCCCCTCAGATACTGAAATTTAACGATGCTCGGGTCATATAAATGGTGTAATATTTGCATATAACCTAGCCAGATCCACCATAAACTTTAAATCACCTCTGGTTACTCATAATACTTAATACAATGTAAAAGCTATGTAAATAATTACACTATTGGGTTGTTGGGAAATCATGACACACTTTTGCATAGAAAACCATAGAAAAATACATCATTACTTTTATGACAACATAATTTGTTATTTAGGTAATAATGACAAAAAAAGTCTGTGAATATTCCATGCTAGTGCAAGCACATACTGATAACTACATTATACATGTCAGCGACAATGTAATATTTTTTTAATCACAGTTGATTGTATCTGCTAATACGAAATATGAAAGGCCACCTGTAAGAAGAGTGAGTTTTAAGAGACTTGCATTACATGTTTTCCCTTACACTTTCTTCTTGTGCTAAATTTTTTATGGAAGGTTCTGGAATCTGAGCAACTCCATGAATTGTATTTTTGAGAGTCTTAAAACAGCTGGAACTATGCAAAATTTTTCACATATGTGCATTTTCTCGACTAGAAGTGTCACTAGATTCTCCAAGTGGCCTGAGACCACCTAGGAGTCATCGCTGGAGGCATTTGTCACCAGATTGGCCAGATGTTACCTTTTTGGAAAAAATCCACCCCACCCCCCCAGCCTCACCTCAAGAGGGACAGACTCTATAGACTCTCAACTTCTTGCTCTGTTAATTATTATTAACATTTATATACTGGGCAACTGATATTGTGCTAAGTGTTTGATAAATATTGGATTGTCAGAAAAGTCATGATGTATTTTTCTGTGCAAAAATATACCATGACTTTTTAAAAAAGTAATTTATTGTTATTTTTAATTTGACCAGAGAGAGAAAGAGAGAAAGAGAGAGGGAAAATGAGAAAGCAAGCTACCAGGTCCAGGACTTGAATCGCAGTCAGCTATGTGGGTGTCCAGCACCCTAACCACCATGCTACCTGCTGGCCCCACATCATGACTTTTTCTACAATGTAATAGCTCTTTCTATCCTCAACAGCCATTAAAAATAAGAATTCTCATCATTCTCAGATGAAGACATTTAAGTCTTGGGCTAAATTACTTTTCCAAAATCCTACAGCGAATTAGTGGATGAGCCCAGATTAAAATGGTCAGCAGGTGGTGTAGTGGTTAAGGTGATGGAGTCCCATGTGGCTGATTGCAGTCTGAGTCTCAGAACCAGCAGCTTGAAACTCATGCCGGGTGTGTATGTGTGTGTGCCCAAATCCTAAGAGGAGAATGGAGGAAAAGGGACTGTGGCATGGCCATCTTCCCTGGGGGTGGAGGGGGATTTCTTGCTTTCTGTCTCTCTGTCTCTCTCTGGTGAGTGCACCTGCCCTTTAGCAAAACATCTCTCCAAAAAACACAAACCAACCAAACAAAATTAAATCTAAGCCTGTGAGGTTTTAAATATGACGTTCTTTTTTTTACGTCATGTTGCCTCTTACTGGACTGTTTGATCATTAAAACTGTTACCTTCTAAGCAGACAATTCACAATTCCATAAATTTTATGGGAAATCTAGCCAGAATTTTAGAGCTCAAATTAGCCCTACTACCTCTCAATAGCGCCAAAACAATTTTAACTATATTTAGCACTTCTGATTGTCTACCTTATTTTTGTGATTATTTATGATTTGCTTATTCTCCTCTATAGATTGAGGATAATAATAATAATAATAAATAGCATTGATTTAAAGCTTTCTGAGTGGCAAACATTATGCTATGCACTTCACTTGCATCCTCTCATTCTGAGAATGCTCTTTTGGCGGACACTGTTATTGTTCGTGTTGTGCAGATGCTTTATACAGATTAGGAAACCTGGGCTTACCTGAGAGCGTACAGCTAATATGATTTGGGATTCAAACCTGGATCTTTCTGAATCCAAGTTCTTACCCACTATCTCCTGTCAACGGCCATATCTTAATTATCTTTATATCTTCTCATTTGGTATTATACTCAGGAAGTGTTTATAAAATTGAATGTTTGTTGAATACATTGTTATCTAGAATCCAGAGAGTGAAAGCCACTGGGGAGGCTGGGTTTATATCTAGTATTAGGAGATACATACTCTTTTCCCAGGAACCTGAGAATGAAATAGAACGCCAGAAAGAGGGTACCATGCTCTTCTCTAAAAAAAGAGATGACAAGAGCAAGAGGAGTATTTTGCATATAGTAGACCCTCACAAATATTCATTTGAATATAGCACAGTTTATCCATTTTTCTATTGATGGGCATTTGAATTGTTTCCAATTTTGGACCACTATGAATAAAACTGCTATAAATTTTTTTCTACAATGTTTTTGTGTACACATTTACTCATTTCTCTTCAGTATATTTTAGGAATGGAATTGGTAGATCACAGAGTAGAATATATTTAATTTTCTCAGAAATTGCCAGATGGTTTTCCAAAGTGATTATTCCATTTTATGCTAGCAATAATAATGTGTAAGAGTTCCTAGTTGTTCTACATCCTCAGTCATACTTGGAATTTTCATTCTTAAGATTTATTCATACTGACATCACAGTGTGGCTTCAATTTGCATTTCTTTGTTACTGGTGGTATTATCTTTTCATAAGCTTCCTGGCTGTCTGTTTGTCTTTTTTGGAACATTACTCATCAATAAAAAAGAACAAACTATAACTACACCCACCAACATAAATAAACTGCAAAATCATTATGTTATGCTGGTTGAAACCAGACACAAAAAGAGGTATTTTGGGGGCTGGCAAATGTTGTGGTGGTTGAAGGGCTGAACTCTGACATGACTGACCATAGTTCGAGTCCTAGACCTGGCAGCTCGGTTTTTCACTTTCTTTCTCTGGTCAAATTAAAAAATAATAAATAAAATTAAATAAATGATTCTTTATTAAAAATAAGAGTGTTTATATCATATCATTCCACTTATATGAAGCTCAAGAACAAGCAAAGCTAACCTATAGTGATAGAAGTTTAAGAAGTAGTTCAGTCTGCCCCCATGTGCAGTGGCCGGGGTCTGTCCCGCGCGCTGTGGCCGGGGCTCTACCCCCGCGTGCCGTGGCCGGGGCTCTGCCCCACGTGCCATGGCCGGGGTCTGCCCTGCGTGCTGTGGCCGGGGCTCTGCTCCGCGTGCCTTGGCCGGAGGGCCGGTCAGGCCAGGGCTCTGCCCTGCGGCTGGGGCTCTGCTCTGCGTGCCTTGGCTGGAGAGCCAGCCCAGCCGGGGCTCTGCCCCCGCATGCCGTGGCTGGGGTCTGCCCCGTGTGCCGTGGCCGGGGCTCTGCCCCCGTGTGCCGTGGCCGGGGTCTGCCCCGCGTGCCGTGACTGGGGCTCAGCCCCCGTGTGCCGTGGCCGGGGTCTGCCCCGCGTGCCGTGGCCGGGGTCTGCCTCCGCGCGCCGTGGCCGTGGCTCTGCCCCCGTGCGCCATGGCCGCGGCTCTGCCCCGCGTGCCAGGGCCTGGACGGCCCAGCCCCCACTGCCTCTCCGGCGCTGGGTATGTCTCGTGCCCGGCGCTGCAGTGGGCGGGCACCGCGGACCGACCAAGGTCGCTATCCTTCCTTTCTCTGGCTGGGCGGGCGAAGGGGGGGGCACTGGATCCCGTGAGTATTCATGCGCTCGGGGCCCGCATGGGGCCGCCGGGCCTGCGTGTGGTCCCGGGCCTGCGAGTGGCCGCTGGGGCCGGGCATGGCTGCTGGGCCTACATGTGGCCCCCAGGCTTGTGCATGGCCGCCGGGCCTGCACCCCCGCGTGGCCACCGGCCGCGGGTGGCGGGCTGATACCGAGCACAGGGATCAAGAACTTACAGCTATGGGCAGCAGAGGGAATATTTGGCTGTCTTGGACCAATTGAGAGGTGTATTGTGTGGGAGGTATTTCTCTACCTATGGTCAGTGAGAAGATGATGGTTACCAGCTCTGCATTACCTCAGGGAAAAACAAGAACTACTCTACCATTCTTAAGGAATCCAGACACCGGAGGATGATTCACGCTGCAGATCCCCACAGTGCCATTCCAGGTGACTGTGGGATGACTGCTGTGCCGCATCAGCTGATAGCCGTCTCAGCTTTCCAGAGCCGCGTCCCTGAAACTGTGTTCCATGGAGACTCACATACATTTACGGGGCTGCACGAGACCCACCCTTGGTCCAGCCCTGAGTGAAGTCTATGTTCCCTATTGCTGGGAACTTTATGAACTGAAAATTAGAAGAAAAAAGAAAAAAACAAAAAGGAACTGTATCTCTCAGCAAAAAAAACATCAGAGACAATTCACACTTACTTGCAGAATCATCTGAGTGGGTTTTGAATGTTCACAACATAATGTTAACTGTTGAAGATGGTGAATATGTTTATACCTATTTGGTTAATACACACTGTATATACATGCTTCTACAGACCATTCTGTACCCATTCCGTACAAATGTAATGATTGTATGCAAATTAAAAAAAAAAAAAGGAAGGAAGGAAGGAAGAAAGAAAGAATGAAAGAAAGAGGGAGGGAGGGAGGGAGGGAGGGAGGGAGGGGGAGGAAAAACATAAAAGCTTGCTTAGTGGACAAAAAATGAGAAGTTATTGGCTGATGATAATGTATACAGTAATATCTTTGTCTTGACTGACAGGCATAGTATTTGTGTTGGAAAAAGAAATATATACTGTAAAAGACATGTGAAAAAAAATAAAGAAAAAAAAAAGAAAAAAAAAAAAAGAAGTAGTTCAGATGGGGCACAGTGGCAAAGCATAATACTTTTCCTGCAGTTCTATATGACAAGGTTCTGGGTTCAAGTTTGGAGATTTTCTTGAATATACTGGGCATGTGCTTGTCTAGGATGTGAAGTTGACTGAAGGCTGGGGGTATGTTGCACAATCAGGACTCTTGGACTGTTTCTCTGTCTCTCTAACTTGTGGAAACAATAAATAAATGACCAAAAAGTGGATACCTCCAGATGGGAGACATTGGGTTGTCAAGTAGTGTAAAGGGAGTTTCTGGGATAACAAAAATATTTTATATCTTGATCTGGGATTTTGGTCACATGAGTGCATTCATACATTAATAAATTTTACCTCAATAAAGTATATTGAAACTTTGGCCAAATCAATTCATTTGAAGAATTGCCCCAATTTGGGGTCACTATCAAGGGAGGTACTGATCATATTCTTATACCCAGTGCCACTGTGGTTCCCCAGGTAAAGGGATAATACTACTCTACTCTCCTGTGGTCTTGTCTGAGCATCATACTTTCTCCTGAAAGGCAAGACTACCCCTTAGCCTCAGGAACTTATTTCTCCAACTAAATATATCCTCAATCGTATTAGTAAAGATGCCCCTTTTCTTTCCAGTGAGAACTTGATAGGAATAATTTAGTTTGTTTAGTTTTTCAATTTTGTTGCCACAAACTCTGTTGAGAAAACTACAGAGCTGGCCTTGGGGCAGTGGGATGATTGTATTGATTTTTTTTTTTTTTTAAATTCTTCAAGACCTAATTTAATTCTTTTATACTATACCCAGCTCTTTTTTTCATCTGCAATGAAAGGAAACCAGGAATTTTCTTTCCTGCTGAGATAGTATCTTAGGTGGCCAGGCAATGGCAGCCTAACTTTTAGATCATGACATTACTGCAGTTATTGGTAATTCTCTGCCATTCTCACTTTTTTTGGCTGATCTTGTCAAGGTGGGAAGCTGATGTAAAGACTGTGAGACCTGCTTGTATAACATAGTCACTGGCAAAAAAAAAAAAAAAAAAAAAAACCACAAAATTTTCCTGATACAGAATTTGTATCACCCCCAAACAATCTACCATTCGTTGAGCTTCTACTATGTTGTGAATATGGGTGAAAGATTTTTATGTGTGTGTTTAATTGTAAAATACATACATATATAAAAATTGGCCAACTTAACCATTTTTAAGTACACAGCTCAGTAGCATAAGTACATTCACACTGTTGTGCAGCCATCACCACCATCCATATCCAAAACTGAATATAGATATTCACCTTGCAAATTGAAATTCTGTGCCTGTTTAATACTGACTCCCCATTCTCTCTTACCAGCCCTGACAGTCATCATTGTTCTTTCTATCTCTATTAACTTGACTACTGTAGGATCTTCATATACGTAGAAAGATACAGTATTTGTCTAATTGTCTTTTTGTAACTGGCTTATTTAATCTAGAATAATGTGCTAAGCTACATCTGTGTTGTAGCCTGTGTCAAAAATTTCTTTCTTTTTGAGAACCAGCAGTTAGCGTAATGGCTATGTCACTGGACTCCCACGTAGTTGACTGTGATTTGCGTCCCGGGCCCATGGCTTAAAACTCACACCGGGCGCGTGTGCGTGCGTGCCCAAGATCCTGAGAGGAGAATAGAGGAGAAGGGATTGCGGCGTGACCATCCCCCCGTGGGGGATGATTTCTCGCTTTCTGTCTCTATGTCTCTCTCTGTCTGTCTGGTGAGCACACACGCCCTATAGCGAAAACCTCTCCAAAAAAATATTATTTATTTATCTTATTTATTTATTGTGTTTTTCAAGCTGCCTTGTCTGGGACTCAGACCATGGCCAGCCATGTGGGAATCCAACACTTTAATCATCACCCCTGCTGGTCCTTCCCCTTCATCTTGAATATTTTCACTTGATATAGGATGTGGGATTGACAGTTCTTTCTTTCACTCCTAGAAAATTGCTCCATTTCTTTCTGACCTCCATAATTTCTGATGATAAATCCACTGACATCAAGAGGTTTTTCTTTCATGGGTAATACATTGTTCATTTTTTGCTACTTTGATTTTTTTTCATAGTCTGCAGTTTTTAACATTTGAATGTGGTAATTCTAGGTGTGAGTCCCCCACCCCCTACCCCCACCAATTTGGAGTTCACTCAGCTTCTTTTTTGTTTTCTTTCTTTCTTCCTTTTTTTTTTTTTTTTTTTTTTTTTTGAAGAGGTTTTTGCTATAGGACACGTGCACTTGCCAGAAAGAGAGAGACAGAGACAGAAAGCGAGAAATCACCCTCCCAGGGGAGATGGCCATGCCTCAATCCCTTCTCTTCTCTTCTGCTCTAGGGATCTTGGGCATGCATGCACATGCGCGCAGCATGAGTTTAAGCCACCGGGTCTGGGACTTGAACTGCAGTCGACTACATGGCAGTCCAGTGACGTAGCCATTATGCCATTTGCTGGTCCCTCACTCAGCTTCTTATATTTATAGGTTTATTGTCTTTTATCAAATTTAAGAGAAGTTTTCAATTGTTATTTCTCTTATACCTTTCAGCCCCCTTTTCTCTTCTCCCTCCAGGACTTTGATGAATTTAAGGTTAGAATTTTTGGTACACTCCCATAGATATCCAAGCCTCTGCTAAATTTTTAAAGTTTACTTTTCCTCTTTTGCATAGATTGCCTAATTTGTGTTGTGTTATCTTCAAGTTCCTCTATTCTTTCCTCTATTCCCTTTATTTTGTTCTTGAGTAAAATTTTCAGTTATTGTATATTTTAGTTCTAAAATTTCCATTTGGTTCCTCTTTATATCTTCTGTTCATTTGTAGAGATTCTCTTTAAAACTTATTTTAAACATGTTCATGATTGCTTGTGAAAACATTTTTACAATGATTGTTCTAAAACCTTTTTTCGCTAATTCTCACATTTTTGCCCTCTTGATGTTGGTATCGATGTCTTTTTAAAATTCAATTTAAGATCTTTTTCGTTTTTGGTATAATGGGATTTAAAATGTTTAACTGTCAGAAGACTTGTGTGCTTGCCTAAGAAAGACAAAGTAGCACAGACAGGGAGAGAGGGAGAAATATCCCCCCAGTGGGACGTGGTCACGCTGCAGTCCCTCCTCCTCCATTTCTCCTTTTCTCGAGATTTTGTATATACACACACATGCACCCAATATGTTTTTCAAGCCACCAGAACTGGGATTCTAACCTTAGTTAGCCCTTCACAATTTCTGCTCCCTTAACCACTAGGCTGTGGGGCCAGCCTGAGGTTGGGGGGGAATTGCATGATTAAGACCTAGGTAGTTTGGTTATTATGTTGTGAGATTCTTGATCTTATTTAAACTTTCTATTTTAGCCAGCTTCCTTAGTATTTCCTCAGCCAGGAAATGGATAGAAGTTCAGGCTCCTAAGTTGGATTCCATTGACATTTGAGAGGGTCTCCTAGTTACTTGTGGCTGGCTCCCTGCTGTGCATCTATTGCTGTTTCCCTGTCTGGGAGGTATAGGGGTGGCTCCTTATTGTTCTCCAGGTGGCCCACACTGACATCACTGGTGAAGTTGGCCTCTTTACTGCTAAGGGAGTGGTGAAAATCCTGTTTCTCAACTAGGCCTCCTCTCCCATCACCCCAGCTGGGAAGGACAGGGGTGCTTCATTACTACCAGGTGTGTGGGGTGGTGGAAGTCCGGACTCCTCACGTGGTGTTATCTGACACCACAATGAATAAAAATCATTACAGCCCTTGGAGGAGGAGTCCTGCTATCCTTAGCATTCTTTGACAGCACCTTGGTATGGTAGGTAGGGCCCTCCTTACAACTGAAGAGAAAGGAGGTCTAGGCCCATTACTAGATCATTATGAGATGGTGGGTGTGAGGCTCAGTTGTTTGTGGAGTGGAATACTTATTTTCTAAAAAAAGTTGTCTAGCTAGGCTCTTTCCTATTCTTTTGATTAGAGAGAGCAGACTTTTGTTAGGACTCCTTTTGTTTATGCCCATTGTTTTCCTGGAGTTCGGCTTCCCAAGCAACCCAATCTGGGATATAAGTGTAGAGGCAAAAAGAAACCCCAGGGAACTTCCTGCAATGTAGTTCCTTGAGTCCCAAGTTCCCTTGAAATCTGTCTTCTTTTCTCCATCTTCCCCACTTATGTGTGTTTCATATATTATGCCTAGGGGTATTAGTTGTACTTAGGAAAATACAGTTATTCCATCTACCTGAAAGTAGAAGTTCCTATATAACTTTAGTAATATCAGTTTATTGGGACCAGTCAGTGGCGTGGTGGTTAAGATGCTGGACACTCCCACATGGCTGCTCACGGTTCGAATCCTGGACCTGGTGGCTTGCTTTCTCACTTTCCTTCTCTTTTTCTCTGTGTCTCTCTCTGGTCAAATCAAAATAAAATGAATGAATGAATAAAGGTAAATAAATATTTAAAAAAAAGAAATATCAGTTTATTTAAATACTTGCTATGTATTCATGCACAGGCTTCGAGAGGTTCAGTAATTGCCTGAGTATGTTTTCTGACCTGACACACACAATTTAGACAATATCACCTTGCTGCTTTGCCAGTAACAGTCCCCACACTTATGGAATGACTCTGCAGTCCTGTTGCTATCTCAGTTGCCTTCACAAAGTATGTAGTCAGGTTTTTATCTATGTCTGTCTGTCTGTCTGTCTATGTATGTATGTATCTTCTCTCTTTCTATTACATTTCATATCCACGTTCTGCTGGCCCCTTTCTGTATGTCTATGATGTTGCAGTCCCGCAGTGGTCTGCATTGAGATGGTCATGTCTGTATTATGGGGACCTGCTATTAAACAACCACACTGAATGCCAGCACACCCCCATAGGTGAATAGAGAGTCCAGCTTCATGGAAAGTTAATACGCAGCAATATTGGACTCTTCAATATTTTTTGGTTTATGTAACATCGTTTTTTGGTGGTTTGTCCATTTTTTTTTCTTTCTCTTAGCTTTTAATGTTGAAATATTTATATATATGGACTGTTACAAAGAAATGTACAAGGACATCCTATGTACCCTCTATCAGTCCTCCCATAGTATCAACATCTTGCATAACTGCATGTAGTGTCAATTCTAGGAAATTGACATTGGTACAATCCTCAGAGCTTTTTTTTTTTATACTTCATTCTTTCTTTAAGTTTTATTCTTAGCTGACAAGTAAAAATTATATACACTTATGAAATACAAAAGAATATTTTGAAACAAATATTGTATAATGATCAAATCAGAGTAATGAACATATCCACTACCTCAGATATTTATCATTTCTATGTAGTGAAAACATTTAAAATCCTTTCAGTTATTTTGTAACATGCAACACATCATTATTAACTATAGTAACCTTGCTGTGCCATAGAATACCAGTATTTATTCTTCCCACCTAACTCTAACTATGGACCCGTTGACCAGTCTTTCAGATTTGTTACTGTCAGCCAACAGGGGCTGGGGCCCAGGTCTTTCAATACAATGCTAAGGGTTTGCTTGCCAGGCCCATTTCATCTCTTTGGCTGGGCTTTGACAAAACCACTTGGAAACAATATGGATTTGTCATCAGCCCACCCAGTGAAGTTGCCAGCAGATGGCCTCAAGCATTTAAATGCCTGTCTGATGTAGTGGAAATTAAATTTCAAAATAAGGATGTTCAGCATTTTATTGGCCTGAGCTTTAATTATCTTACAACATACTGGGGGAAAGCGAGAACCTTTAATTTTCTGTTGGTGATTGCCATTAGGCAGACCTTTCTATTGCTCATCTGTGAGGGAGAAACTGGTTCCAATGATCACTGGAGCAATCCGGGGCCCTTCTCATGCATAAAACATGCCTTGTAATTGCAGTGACGCAGCCAACACACCCATACATGTAGAACCAATGCTTATTATCTTGTCAGTTATCACAGAAAATTAAACTAGATTTTAGGCTTTGTTCCTTTTCATAATCCACCACTCACTAAGGAAGTCTGGAATTTCTTTGGTAACTATGGGTTCTTAATTTAGGATTTTAATGCTCATACGGTGAAGAAATCTGGCGAGAATGTTCAGCTCAGCCTAAAGAGTTTTGCCTGAAAGACCGAAGGACTTGCTCAGCCTGACAAGATAATGCTCACCAGCATTTTCCTGAAATGGTAGCTTACATGGGGAAAAGACTTGCTCTCAAAGTTATCTGAAAGGGTTTAACTATATACATTCAGACTTCTAATTTATTTTTAAAATAAATAACACACGTGCTTTAAAAACCAAACACATAAAAAGACAGATAATGAAAATTGTCCTTGTTCCTGTGCCTGTTCTTCTCTTCTTGCCCTATTTATTATCACCTTAGTCTGAATTAGTTATAAAGTTTGATTTTTTAAAAAGAGTTATTTTTTATTCAACTTTATTTATTTGTTTATTTATTTTAACTTGATGAAAGAGGGAGGGAGGGAGGGAGAGAGAGAGAGAAAGAGAAAGTGAGAAAGCAAGTTGCCAGGTCTGGGACTAAAACCACAGTCGGACATAGGGGAGTCCAGTGTCCTTAACCACCATGCCACCTGCTGGCCCCAAGTTTGAATTTTTTTAATAAAGAATATTCTATTTAACTTTGCTCATTATTATTATTATTTTTATGTTGACAGGAGAGAAAGTGAGAAAGCAAACCACTGGATCCGGGACTTAAACTGTGGTCAGCCACGTGGGAGTCCAGTGCCTTAAGTACCACACTACGTGCTGGTCCCAGGTTTGAATTTTTTTTTAAGAAAGTTGAAAAAATTCATTTTTCATGATTTCAACAAAAAAAATCCAAATTGTTTTGAGTTCTGTAGGAGTCATGGTGGAAAATAAATGAAGACATAAATTTATTAATTATGAAAACATAGCCTCGTCATTAAGGAAGCCAAAGCCCACATGACAAATGGTGGTTCAAGCCCCAGCCTGGAGGCTGAAAAACATACCAGACATGTTTGCATGAGTGCCCAACATCTCAACAGGATAGAGAAATAGAGAACGGATTGCAGTGTGACCACACCCCACTGGGAAGTGCTTTCTCTCCCTGTCTCTCTGGAGGGCACATATACTTTCTGGCAACTTAAATAAATAAATAAGTACAATTAAAAATACAATAACAAGTATCGACTGGAGACAAGATAGTGATGATTTCCTTCCCTCCTCTAGGATCTTCCAGAGGTTGTATTCCTGCTGCCTGATTTCTAATCAGTCACTTTTTGTATTTCTGAGAGTGGGAGAAGTTATAGCACTTCCTCCTCCATAATTGGGAGAATTTTGAGTCCTCCTTATTGTCCTAGTGGGATTCTTGTTTGTCCTCTCCTCTGACTCAATGATGATTTTTTCTTGCTTTTCTGTTACATGTCTACTTACATCTACACCTGCCTCTCCCTGTGGAACTGCAGCACTCAACCTTCATTCACTCAGACCTTTATTTTTCTTGGCTTATGTCTCCAGCACTGGACTTTTAAAACCCAGTGGAAATGTTTTCAATGCTGGCATCAGAGTTTGAGACTAATCTGCACTGAAGAAGTAAAATACACTGTGCTATAAATTTCTATTGGTGCTTCTGAGTTGAGGAGACTGTGATTTAACCTGGAGAGAGTTGGGTTCCCAGACTACCAGCAATTTTTTTTAGAGCTTTTGTTATCGCATTTTGCACCACATTCTCACAATACTGTGCATAAAATGTTAAAAAAAATACTGTGTTGATGAAATTGTCCTTTTACAACACAAAACAGCTGGCTTTATGTCTTCCTCATGACATGTTTGAAATTGGAAAGATACAAATAAAGATAACCATGTTGTAAACAGTAATATCCAGTCTTGAACCCAAAAGAGATAGTAATACACTAAAGAATCTATTTGGGGGGTCCTAATTTCCCTAATAAAATAAGTGTCCTCCTGAGGTCTGACTTTGGAAAGCAGGGCATCAGCAAGTTTCCTTGAACTCCTCAGCACCTGTCACAATGATAAATTGTTACAGGGACATCTGCCTGAGCAAATCCCACCAGCAATTTTAAGTTGCTTAGCCCTTTGTTGTTGGCTTCAGAGAGCACAGGGTACCTAAAAATGACATTCAAATAAAGATGAACTGATACTCCAGTTATTGCCACCTGTCATTAATATTATTGATCAGCAAGATCATCTCTATATAATCTGAGATTTCTTTGCAAATATCTGATTTAGAGTGACTGTTACTTTTGGGCAAAATATACTAGACTATATCTCAGAATCATTTCTTCATAGCTGTGTGGGTTAGACTAGATTCTTGATTGTTTTTATATATGTTCATTCACCCATAGCGCTCATTCTTTTTTTTTTTTTTTTTTAATTTACAGAGTCATTCTCATTTGATATTCACTAACTATCACAGGTTGGATGCTGTGTGCCAGGCACTGTGACAAGGGCTTGGAGCTATAGATAGGGTCCTTACTTTAGTGACACTTACGTTTTAGTGGGAGAGACAGACAAACATGAAAATTAGACTTCTTTTTAAAGTTTTTTTTATTTTTTTTAATTAATTAATTAATTAATTAATTAATTTTTGCCATAGGATATGTGTGCTTGCCCGAGAGGAAAGAGACAGAGACAGAAAAAAGGAAAGTGAGAAACCACCACCCAGGGGGACATGGTCACACTGTAGTCCCTTCTCCTTTATTCTTCGCCTGGGATTTTGGGCACACATCATATGCACCTGGCATGATTTTCAAGCCACCAGGTCTGGGACTTGAACTATGATTGGCCATATGGAAGTCCAGTACCTTAACCACTACACTACCTTCTGGCCCCAGAAAATAATGATTTTTTTTTTCTTTTTTTGGAGAGGATTTTGCTATAGGGCACGTGCGCTCACCAGACAGACAGAGAGAGACAGAGAGATAGAAAGCAAGAAATCAACCCCCAGGGGGGATGGCCATGCCGCAATCCCTTCTCCTCCATTCTCCTCTCGGGATCTTGGGCACACACGCACACACGCCCGGCGTGAGTTTTAAGCCACCGGGTCCGGGATGCGAACCGCGGTCGACTACGTGGGAGTCCAGTTACATAGCCATTACGCTAACTGCTGGTCCCAGAAAATAATGATTTTGATAAAGGAATCTGATGCATCTTTATGGGATACCATGGGGTGATAACTTAAAGTGGGGAGAAACTTTAGGTTGGACAGTCAGGTAAGGCCTCTCTGATAACATTTGAGCTGAGTCCTAAACAGTGAAGTAGTCTGCTGTGTGAAGTGCTGGAGGAGAGCATTGCAAGTGGAAGGAGGAGCATGTGCAAAGTTTTGAGGAATAGAAAGAAGGGCTGGAGCAGAACAACCTAGAAGCTGAGGAGTGGCCTTCTCAGCTGTGCTCCAAAGACTGGTATTTATCCTGAGGGCAGTGAGGAATTATGGAAATGTTATGGATGTGTTAGAAAGCGGAGAATGTATTACAATGAAAAAATGGATCAGGGCAATGTGAGAACCTGTGGGGGGAGTTAATGACTTTGGAATAGTTGGCCTGTGATGAGAATCAGAAATAAGGCACTTGTACTAAGGTTAGTGAAAGAGTGAGAGAGAATAAAGGGACAGAATTTAGACCTTACAGAATATGGAAATAGAAGAACCTCTAGCTTTTTGGTTTAGACAACTAAGGAATTTTTAGAGATTTTCTGTAATACCTGGAGATAGAGAAAACAGGAGGAGTAACAGGTTTCCTGAAGCAGGGAAGCACAGAAGAGGAGGAAGTAGTCATGTAAGTGGAGACTGGGAGACTTCAGGGACCTTCATGGAGATACCTGGGAGGAAGCAGAATTAAACCTCTTAACACTTTCTCCTGATCCATATAGAAGGCCTTGCCTGGGGCCCGAGATTTCAGAATCACTTCATTCTGAATTAATTCACTAGACCCCATACTAGGGCTTAGAGGGTCTGGTGAATAAGATACCAGCCTACCAGCCTTTCCCTTTAGAAAACTGGAGCCCAGAAGTGAGGGAAATACGTGGTGAGAGCAATATGTATAATGCACTAAGTTCCTTCAAAAGGCCTGGGGAGGTCCAGGTGGCTTTGTGGAGAAGCATGCTTTCAGCTGAATCTCACAAATGGAGGTAAAGGAATTCAGGCAAAAGTAATAGCATTTGAAAAGGCACAGAAGCACAAATGTGCGAGACATGATGGTGTGAGTATGTGTGTGCATGACATACATGTGGGCTCAGACATATGCATCTGAGAACATCTCAGAGAAGTGACCAGAGATGAACAGAAGTCCTCGAGGAGCTATGCAAACTCATGTGGCCTCTGGGCCAAGCTGGCATTGGGTGAATGACAAAGCAGCGGGGGAAAGATAGTAGGCAGCTTTGTTAGCCTGGAGAGTTAAGGTCCCCTCTAGCAGTAGCAGGCGTGTCACAGCTCTAGCCAACTACTGCCAGGGAAAATGTCATCAGGACTTCTCAATTTTCTAAGGAAGTCTGAAATGTAAAACCACTTGTATTTTACATGTTGATCCTTAATTTGCAATAATTTTAAAAACTGTTTGCCACATGAGACACTTCTTTGAGCAGAATGAGACTGATGATTGACAACCTCTGCACTATGGATAAAGAGGTTACCCTGATAACCAAAGGTACTGTTCTGTGCTTCCTTAACTGGAGAGTGTACAGCTGTTATTGTTTGGTTAAATTTACTGAACTAAGCTACTGATAACCACATGACACTTCTGGACCACCGGAGCACAGCAGTTTATTCCTCCAGGTGTTAAGTGAATACCTAGTAGGTACTCAGTGGTGTTCTTTCTCTTGAAAGAACTCTCGAAATGTGTACAAAATATAGACTGACACATTAAAGCTGCACTGCCCAATATGGTAGTTGAGCCACATGTGGCTATTTAACTAAAATTGTAAATTCAGTTCTTTAATCATGTTGGCCACCTTTCAAGTGTTTGATAGCCACATGTGGCTCATGGCTACCATCCCTGACAGCATAGATATTGTAGATTGTTATCACTGTAGAAATTTCTATTGGATGGCACTGCAGTAGATTTTAATTTCTATATGGATGAAGAATATGGCAAGTTTATTCATTGCTGTATTTTGGGTAACAGGCACACAGAATTGAGCACATAGGTGCTCAAATAAACATGAGTTGGTTGATTATTTAAGGACTGAAATGCTGTTCTGTGATGAGAGCCAATTCCATTCAAAAAATAAACTGAAGCAGTATTTTTATGTGTACATACAAAAAATTTGAAAGACCTATTTTATATGCATCTTTCTAAAATCTAATTCTGTACTGTCTGTGTTGTTCCAGATTGGAATGATCTGAAACACTCAAAGGATTAAATAGTTTTCATATTTCCTTGGCAGTCTTTACCCTGAAGGGCTTTATGCTCCAGAATTTCTAAATAGTTGTGACTAAGCAAATCCAGACATGTTCAGGGTTGGGGACCATAATTCTGTACTTGTGTTTGCAGAAATAGAGTTGATATTCTTCCTGAAAGCCTTTAAGAAAAGAATATCATTTATTCAGCAAATATGAAATGCTTGATAATCATACATTGTCACCAAGGGAAATAACTTAAGTATTTAAGAGCTTCTATTCTGGATCAGAAAAATCTGGATTCGAACTGTGGCTTCATCACTTAATATTGATAGCATCAAAGTCTACATTGATTTCCCCAAATCCCACTATACAACGATTACTGTTATTATTCCCAATAAACAAAAAAGGAGACCAAGGCATGGAGGGTTAAATTACCACACAGCTAATAATCATGGTGGAGTCGTTATTCAATCCCAGGTAGTCTGACTCTACTAAGGTCCGTGTTCTTACCCAAATTCTCCCATGTCCCTCATCTTTTCAAAGTTTACTTCCCTGTGCTTCAATTTACTCATCCCTTAAGTAAGAATACTGCTATGTAGCTCACACAACTGGTTGCTGTTAAAGCTCTTGGAGCAGTACTGACCAGCTACTATTAGACTTGTTTACTTTTAAATAAAGGTATTTCTTTCTCTTGTAAGGACACCAGATCTATCAAAATAGGGACTCCTCCCCTCTTCTTCTCAGTTTATCTGAATTACTTTCTCAAAGATCCTGTCTCCAAATACAGTCACATTGGATTTAGGGCTTTAACATATGAATTTGAAGGACTAAGACTCAATCCATATCAGCAGGAATTAGCAATATCTATCAAAATTAAGAATGCCCATGCCTTTTGACCCAAGAAAGTCAATCCTAGAGATTTGTCTTTTAAATATATTTGCTCATGTGCTCAAAGATGTGTGTACAAGAATATTCATTGCCGTGATATTTGTTGTAGTAGCAGATTGATCCAACAATCTGTGTGTCCTTTGATAGAGGACTGACTAAGCTCGGGGTCAGCTACTGTTAACAAACAGTAAACGTCATAGGCTTTTTTTTTTTTTTTTTTTTTTTTGAGAGATTTTCGCTATAGGGCACGTATGCTCGCCAGACAGAGAGAGACATAGAGACAGAAAGCGAGAAATCACCCCCCAGGAGGGATGGTCACATCGCAATCCCTTCTCCTCCATTCTCCTCTGGGGATCTTGGGCACTCACGCACAACCACCCAGCGTGAGTTTTAAGCCACCAGGTCCGGGACGCGAACCGCGGTCAGCTACGTGGGAGTCCAGTGACATAGCCATTATGCTAACTGCTGGTTCCCTAATGTCGTAGGCTTTGTGGGCTACACAGCTCTGCTGGTGTAGTGGGAAAGCAGCCATTGACAATATGCAGACAAATGGCCATAGCTGTGTTCCAGTAAAACCTGATTTACAAAATCAGGTGGTTGCCTGAGTTTGGCTTGTGAGCCATGATTTACTGACCTTAGTCTAAATAAATGGTACTTCCATACAGGGGAATACTATATAGCCGTTGAAAGGAGTATGTCTGATGTATTGTATAATTAAGTTGTAATCACTTTGTAGCAAGTACCTATAGAGTAACTACTGTGTGCCAGGCACTATTCTAAGTATTTTATATGCATTAACTCAGTATTCACAGTTTCCTTATGAGGTAGTTATTCTTGTTACTCCCATGTTCTAATAGTTAAAAAAAAAAAAAATGAACAGACACTGAGGAACTTGGCCAACTTCCCACAGCTGATAAGTGATAGAGTCAGAAGCCCAACACTAAGTTCTCATCCTACTTACATGTTGTCTCCTAAAACAAGTACCCCAGGACAGTGAGCTACCATATTTTATATATATATATAAAATATATATATATATATATATATATATATATATATATATATGTGTGTGTGTGTATGTATGTATACACATATATATGTTATATATATTATATGTGATACATATTGGGTCTTTGGAAAAGTTATGATATATTTTTCTATGTTTTTCCATGAAAAAATGCATCATGACTTTTCCAACAACCCAATATATATCTCATATATATTTATTTAAATATATTTGTTATGTTTTTGCCATAGGGCATGTGTGCTCACTGATGAGAGACAGATAGAAAGTGAGAAGCAATTGCCAAGGGCAGTGACTACACCACAGTCCCTCCTCTTCCATTCTCCTGTTGTGATTTTGGGCATTCATACACATACACCTGGCATAATTTTCGAGCTGCCGGGTCTAGTGCTCAAACCACAGTCAGCCATGTGGGAGTCCAGCACCTTTAACCACTGTGCCACCTGTTGGCCCCTGTAATATATATTTATACTTATAATAAATATACATTATATATATGTATATATATGTGATTATAAAAGTTTGAGAAACACCGATAAACACCTCTTCTAAGGAACAGTTGTAGATATTTTTTCATGATGGTCTCCTAAGGAAATTTAAATATCACAATATATAGTATATGTATTTATGTATTAGTGCCTTGTACATAGAATAAGGTTTTTTTTTAACCCTTATCCCCCTGAAACCAGTCTTCACCCTCTTGGAAGTAATATCACCATCAATTAGGAATTCACAGATTACATGTGCACTTGCATCTTTATGGACCATCTTTTGAAGAAATCAGAAACAATTCCTCCTGGGTGTGTAGATTGGGCGGGTCAGAAGTGGGAGGCCTTAAATTATAGATGGGAGGGGGCGCTTATAAAAGTTCTTGGAAAATTTGTTTTATGGAAAAACTATTCATGGATTTTGAAAACTTTTTTGCACCAACATAAACGTGTATTTTAAGTCCATTCTTCTTGAACATTTTGAAATTAGCCCCTTCTACAAAAAAATAGGGAGAAAATAAAGGAAAGATTCCTTCTGAGTCACCAAGACAAATAACTGCCTCATGAAGGAAGATGAGGGCCCACCAGGAGCACCTGCTGTGCTCCCCTCATTTGTCCCAGGCTGGCTGTGGTGCAGGAGGCTAATGAGGCCTCTGTGTCCCTGGGAAGTCCTTGGCTGGAGAAGAAAGCCATTTCTCACCCCTGAGGGGAGGGCTGGTTCGGCTTCAGTGCCTCAGTCAACAGCCTCTTCTCCCTTTTCCACACATGAACCTGTTGGGATTCTCTGTTCTCCACAAACTATTCTAAATTGGAAGAAAGAAATAGATTTTTAGTGAGTTCTTAACCCTTTGGTAGACTTGTACCTAAACTGCCTTCATTTCTCCTGGAACTCTGAAATCCCCTCTGAGATTATTACAGTGACACACATTCTCCATTTATGCTGTATTTTCCCCCAAATGAAGATGGCTGTATCCAAAGGGCATTTTGGGAAGAGTAGAGGGATGGTAAAGAGAACTGGTAAAACGAAGATCAGAGCTTTCTTCTAAATTCTACACTTTACTTTTATCCATTACATTGCACCCCTGATCTGGTGTTAGAACTCTGTGTGTCAGAGAGGACACGTGTCTTATGTCCTCTAATGGGTCAAATCAGCAATGGCACCTTCATGCGTGTGGATCAATTGAGAGAGGGGAAACCAGTGTTATACATCATATGCTTGATTGAAAAGGCACATCATACCCCACTAAGATGTATAGCAATTATATGTAAATCAGAAATTACAAGAAAAATTATCAAAAAAACAAAAAACAAAAACAAAAACCTTGAACAAAATCCAAGGG
Source organism: Tupaia tana (assembly GCA_026018925.1). Taxonomy (NCBI): domain Eukaryota; kingdom Metazoa; phylum Chordata; class Mammalia; order Scandentia; family Tupaiidae; genus Tupaia; species Tupaia tana. The sequence continues at coordinate 28,507,523 of JAKSZU010000022.1, forward strand.
AATGGAAAAGAATTGAAAGTAGAACACAATGTCCCAGGTAGCAAAGATAAAATTTGTTTTGTGAAACTTTGAGTTTAGTTCTTTGTGCATACTGGGGCACATTCTAAGTGTGTTTATTGTAATTATCAACTTACATAATAATGTAAATGTAGTTACTGTTAAGAGTGCCTTTCCTTTAGAAAATGACAATAGCACTTTGGCTGAGCCTTCTGTAGTTGTCGATAGCTTGCGTAAAATTTTATCTTGTCATACACTTTCTATCGTTTCACTCATCTTTGTCCTCTCCATAGTATGTCAATGTATGAAATTAGATTATTTATGATGGGGGGAGGGCAAGAAGAATGCAGAGGGGGTTGAATACAGTGGCTAGTCCTGAACATGATGTGCAGGTGTTGACTTCAAGTGATGCCTATATTATAACCCGGGGATGGTACAGTTTACAAATAGAGTAAGAGGAAAGAATGTATTAGAATGGAACCAGTGAGGGGCGAGGCTTTCAGACCCCACAGAGCTGGAAGCCCTAACTATGTGGGCACACAGTAAGCTATTTGTAAACATGCTCAAAACTTTGCAAAGATTTAAGACTCTTCCTTTTCTGGCTAATCAATATATTACATTACCTACGTTGCACCTGTGTTTGCATATTTTCTGAACAACCCATGATATAATAGCTTGTATAATGTATCTCACTGCACTTCTCCCACAAGTATTTGAGAACCTTGTGTATTTCAGGCACTGTTCCAGGTGCTGGAGATACAGGTGCACACAATCCAGTAAAGTCCCAGATGTTCATGAAATTTATATTCAAGTGGGAGATATAAAGGACAAGTAAACAAATAAACACATACCATAATTTTGGGTTTATATGTGATCTCTCCCATTAGACTATAAAAATGTCGAGGCAAGAGTTGTGTCCTCTTTTATCTTGCAGTTTCTCTAGCTATGGGCTGGACTAAATAAATGTATAGTACCCCAAGGATCCCCTCTCTAAGCAATGCATTTTCATTTACTAGAGCGCCTCTGCAGGGAATTGGATAAACATTGGCTCCAGGTTAGAAAACAGTTGCCCAAACTGTTATCTAAATACATGATCATTAAAGAGCTACCTACTGCCACATGATAGTGCTATGGAGTGGGTCAATTTTCTAGCAGAAAAGTTAATACTATTGATTGGGATAACTATCAGTTTTAATCATCATTATCAGCTACTGAGCATGTTGGACAAATCTGCTAAGAAATTTTGTCATTTTATTCTTTACTAGTAAGATAATGTAGAAGGCAGAATAATGCCCCACCTACACCAAAAGATGTGCGTATCATTATGATTACCAAATCTATGAATATAGATAGAATATAGGTTGTTGGTAAAAATAGAGCTTCTGGTTAGTTGACTTTAAATCGAGAAATTAGCCTTAAGTTTCCAGGTGGGCCAAATGTAATCACAAAGGTCCTTAAAAGTGGGAGAGAGGCATAGTGGTCAGAGTGATGCCCAGTGAGAAGAACTCAACCTACTGTGTCTGGCTTTGAAGATGGCGAAAAGGAGCCATGGACCAAGGAATGTTGGCAGTTTCTAAAAGCTGGAAATGACAAATGGATTCTCCCTATAGCCTCCAGAAGAATATAGCCCCGCCAATCCTCTGATTTTAGTCTAGTGAGATCTATGTCCTCCTGAACTGAAAGATATTAAATTATTGTTTAAGCCATTGAGTTTGTGGTAATTTGAGCATTCATAGAAAATTAATACAGGTAGAAGTCATTACCTTAAATTATATGGATGAGGACTCTCAGGCTCAGAGATGTTAAGGTACTTTGCCAGGATCACACAGCCTGGTTCTGGTGGTGGAACCAAGATCTGAATTCAGATCTATCTTGCTGCAGCCTGATGTGTACACCTGCGGCTAGGAATTTATATGACCAATTTCCATTGTAAAGTTAATGACAACATCTACTGGTTCTAAATGATGTATTCCAGCTCTTAGCTCCTAAAATAAAGATCTCCTAAGGTTTCATCTGAGGTGATTGTCTGGCTGAAAAATGTTTATCTGGTGAGTGCATGTGGTGTCATGCTGCTAAGTTCTGTGCAAACACCTCTCACTAGTAACTGTGAAATTTTAATAGTTGGGCTAGGAGCTTCCTGAGAGCAAGATGAACGAACGATCGGTAAAAAGAGCAGTCAACCACAGGGCAACCTTTCAGTGACGGCATGTATCAAATTCTGGAAATATTATAGCAATGGAGATCTTTCGAAATAGACTTGATTATGTGATGAAACCAGAGGAGAAAGTATTCAAGAGAAATGCCAGTTCCTAGGAAAGAAGGGAAAATATCTGAAAGAAGAAAACCCATTCAGTTTGTATATATTTTGCTTTACTTGTATCATCAAATTGGCATGAAGCCAGGTAAATATCACAGGAAATTGTTTCCAGTAAGTACAGAGATGACTTTATCTCAAATGGACATTGGGCCTAGCTCACAGGCATAAGCCAATTAGATCCCTTTTAACTACAAAAGGTCAAGCCATTAATATATGGAAAAAAAAAATAGCAGAGGCTCAAAGGCACCAGGAAAACTATCAGGCTTCTTATAACTACCTTCAATTGTTTTTTCAATAAATCAGGACACAGATAGTGGAGATCTGTTCATTTAAAGGAAATACTCATTAAGATATTACCCAAAGAAACACAAGACTTTCAAGAAAATAGCTCAAATCTTAACTCTGTATCATTTTGACCTTTTATATCCAGTGTATGTTATTCAGAGGTGAGTTTTCAGTTTGGACTGGAAGATCCAGGGTCATTTTTGGAAATACACTTTTGAAAGGTTTGGAAGAACATTCAGCTAAGCCCTAAAACCTCACAAAGCCCCAGGCTCCAAGTCAACCATGTTAAGAGATCATTCTTTACTCAACTGGACCTTTAACAGTCTTAATGACCTAATTAATGTATTCAGTGAATTGGGTATGACTTTGTTCATGCTGGCAAGTGATTCTCACAGTGGCTTCTTTTCCTGCTACAAGGGATTCAGCATTCCTGTGCAAGATCAAATGAAGCACTTGATGTTCTGGGTCTGTTTACTGCACCCTGGTTAGACCGGCAAAGCATACCTGACTTAACATATAGTAGAATGGTGGGGTAGCTCTGCTGTGGTCTAGCAAGGTGATTTTGGATGTAGGGACCTAGATTTCTGCATCCAGTGAGCTCTTCTCACTTCCAGTTCAGTGACCTTGAGCAGGTTATGTAATCTTTACAGATCTGTTTTCTCATTTGCTCAATGGGTATAAAAATAACGTTTAATCTTGCATTTCCTCTGAGTATTAAATAGGCAAAGGAATATAAAGTGCATAACATAATTCTCTATGCAGAGTAGATACTCAATAAAAAGTAACAATTAAGAATTATTTCTATTAGTCGGGAACCAGCAGTTAGCGTAATGGCTATGTCGCTGGACTCCCACATAGTTGACTGCGGTTCGCGTCCTGGACCCGGTGGCTTAAAACTCACGCCGGGCGCGTGTGCGTGCGTGCGTGCCCAAGATCCCAAGAGGAGAATGGAGGAGAAGGGATTGTGATGTGACCATCCCCTCTGGGGGGTGATTTCTCGCTTTCTGTCTCTATGTCTCTCTCTGTCTGTGGGGCGAACGCACGCGCCCTATAGCGAAAACCTCTCCAAAAAAAAAAAAAAAAAAAAAAAAAAAAGAATTATTTCTATTAGTGAAAGTGCTCACAGGATTTTGTCACTGTCTAATTTCTCTAAACTTCGGTTTTCTAAACTGTTGTGTAGGAGAAATATTGGTATTTATAGCAGAGTGCTGTTGTGTTTAAAGGCAAAGTGCTTAGCTGAGTGGTTGGCACATTGTAAGGGATCAGTAAGTGTTAACTATCACTTTATAGCTTTTTTTTTTTTTTAGGTTTTTGCCATAGAGTGCAAGGACTCACTAGAGCAAGTGAGAGCGAGCGAGCGACCGAGCCTTTCCAGGAGGATGGCCATGCTGCAATCCCTTCTCCTCTTGAGATTTTAGGGACACACATACATGTACCCAGTGTGATTTTCAAGCTGCCAGGTTCGGGACTCAAACTTTGGTTGTCTATGTGAGAGTCCAGCACCTTAACCACCATGCCAAATGCTGGCTCTACTTTATAGCTGTTTTAAGTATGGTTATATTTGGACACTAGATAAAAATCACATACTGGGGTTAAAGTCACATATCGTTGGTAGAGTGGCAGTTAATGGGAAAAATATCTTAGGGCCAAAAGGAAAGGGGCCATTAGTGGCCCATTTGTGTCCTCTCAGGACTTGCTACTGTGTACATGCTGCCCAATGACTCCCAATTGCCACACCTGGGATGCTGCCCAGTGATTTCTCTTCTGCCATACCCAACGCACAGGCTAGTCTGGAGGTGCTGGGCAGCTATCACTCTCCCAAAGCAGCTCTCTCTTAGTGATGAACAGGAGTGGGTAGGTCAGTAGCACAGTTCTTTTGCCCCTTGGTTGGATTAATTGTGAGAGGTGTTCTGGATTATGTTTCATGTTCTTCAGTGGCATTAAGCCTCCATTGCCCACTGCTGTTACCTTGTCCATAATGCAAGATTTATTGACTTTCCCTTTCTTGGTTCATTTACCCAAGCTGCTACTTGTACTTGAATTATCATCTCAGAGTCTGCTTCTGGGTAAACTCAATTTAGGACATTTACTTTTAAATGGGGGCAATGACATCTACCTTTTCACTGGGCTACTTAGAGAATCAAATGAAATTAAGATGTTATGACCTTTGAATAGCACACAAAGTGCTCTGTATAAGTGAACACTGCTTCTTCTGTCAGTATATGAGATTTCCTTTTGCCAATACATAAGAGCTAAGCACTAGCCCGAGCTGTTGCTGAACACTATTGGATCCCTCATTCTAATTCATGCTGCCATGTTCTCTTCTCAAGGCTTCTGGATCTCATACGATGTTCCTCTTTTAAGCTTATTTTCCTTCATGCCATCCTCTTTTATTTCACTCTTAGAATTTATTATTATTTGAATTTATCTTATTTCTTTATTTTTATATCTCCTGTTTGCCCAACACTGGGTTATAAACACAAGCCTATGAGCACAGAGATGATGTTTATCTTTTTCTAATCTATGTCCCCAGTACCTAGAACAGAGCTTGGCATATGGTAGGTGCTCAATAAATACCTGTTGAATGAGTAGATGAATTAATCTATTTCAGCATCATTTATAGGAAGTTGTAAATAATATATAGAATCCCATGAACCCTTCACCCAGCCTCTCCTAATGTTGATCTCTTATCTCACTGTAGCATAATACTGAAGCCAGGAAATTGATAAAGGGAAGTTTCCAAAGTGAAAATGGAATCATGTCACCTTCCCACTCTGACTTTCCACTTCACTTAGAATACAGCCTCATGTTGGGACCAGCAGATGGCAAAATGGTTACATTGCTGACCTCCCATGTAGAACTGTGGTTCAAGTCCTAGGTCTGGTGACTTAAGCTTATGCTGGGTGCGTATGTGTGTGCATGCCCAAGATCCTGAGTAGAGAATGGAGGAGAAGGAACTGTGGTGTGGCCATCTCCCCTGGAGAGTGATTTCTTACTTCCTGTCTCTCTGTCAAGCACATGCACCCTATAACAAAAATCTCTCTAAAAACAAACAAAAAACCTCATATCTTCCAGGTCCCTCATAATATGGCTCTAATTCCTCTCCACCTCCTGACCCTCTTCTTAAATGTCCCAGCCCCACCAGCTTCTTTCTTATCAGCCCTTCAAAGAGACTGTGTGGTCACACATGTACCTTAGTCTCTGGGCATGCTTTTCCCTCTTCCTGGAATTCCCTAGGGTTGACTCCTTACTATAATTCAAGCCTTCATTTCTCAGCTTAAAAGTCACCTCCTCAGAGAGGCTTTTGCTAACCCCCATATTTCATTCCTCTGCACCTTTGTGTCTCTCTTTCTTTCTTCATAGTGTTAATCAAAATTTAGTCTTACACATTAGATTGGCTTACCTGGCAATTATTTGACTCTTCCAGACTTGACTATAAGCTCCAAAGATGTCAGAGATTTTACTTACCTCAGTATGATCAGAAATTTGATTTCTAAAACACAGGCTTACATAAATGTAGAATAAATTTGTACCTAGACATTTAACAGCCAATTAACTATACCAAGTGCATACAGTTAATTAGCCTTTTCTATACATGACCACGTCAGTGCTTGTCACCATCCTATGAAATGAGATTATTTGCAGCCCCACTTTACAGTCTAATTGATAATTGTAATGTTCATCGATCACTATAGTCAGCGATTATAATGGCACATGTTGCTTTTCCTTGGCCAGCCTCTAATTTCAGCCACAGCTTGAAAGATCATTCAGTTCATTTTGATAATCACTTCCCTCATGCATGTACCTTCCAGGCTCCTCCTTTATCCTTCCTCGAGGCCCAAGAATAAAGGAGGTGAAGGTACTGATAGGACTTATGGCAGTCCTTCTTCCCTCATCCCTCTGCCTGATAGATGTTAGGACTTCAGGGTTATTTTTCTGAAGTGCTAGGACCCTGCTCCGTCTACAGAGAAATGCAAACTGGAAATGTGGAAGAGTCACCATCCCTGTAGGTGACTCTCAACCAATGGGGGCTCAGGTTACTAGAGAGACCCTTCAGCTATTGCTCCATGATGGAAAATTGCTGGAACTCTTCTGAACTCTACTTGGAGATTCTGATGAAACTGAGGTCCTACTGTCTTCACTAGCTATATAACAGGCACACCCTTTTATTTACTTTTCCTCCTGCCCCATCTCATTCTCCCCACTGCCTCACTTGTACTTTCTGAAATTGCCTCTTAAACAAATTGACTGCACCCAGTCCTTGTCATCCCAGTCCCTGATTTCACAGGAATCCAAACTCAGAGAGTGTCTGCTATGTGCTAGAAGCTATTCTAATTGATTTCCTTTACATGGTTGACCTTGTTCATTTTGATATCTATCCGATGAAGCAAATATTACTGTTATCTCCATTGTAGAGTTGGGGCACCTGAAATAACAAGAAGCTAAATATCTTGTCAAATACATTTATTGACTTGCCTGCCAGTTGTTGAAGGTGGTTCCTGGAATGTTAACTCTCCTTCATTTCTAGGCTGCACTTGCCTATTGGCTGTGGCTTCAGAAAAGTCCCAGGGCTTTGAAGAAGACATTGAGGACTAAAGAGGAGAATCAAGTAAATGGTTGTGCAGGGAATCTAACCCAGATAGTCTGATCTCCAAACCCACCCTTTTTATTGGTATGCTTTACTTCTTTCCAAAGAAACAAAGGCAAATGCTTAGGAAGGCAAAGTCATAACCCAAATGCAGCTAGTGAGCAGTGAGGCTGAGATTCCAAATTGGATCTATTAGGTACATAGAACCAGGCTCATCTGGTACACTGATTACTCTTTTTTAATAAAAAGCCAAATCTACTGTTCTTTTCTTGAAGTGATAAGGAATAAATCCAGTTTAGTGAAATCCCTTTTGGATTACCTCAGCCCTTTACTGCAAATCTGCAGCAGACTGTGGAAACATGTTTCTGTCTCAACTAGGGCTGGTAGTATTTTCCATTTATCAGTGACCCCATGAGCGTTGGAACTGCTAAGGCTGGTAAAAATCACCGCTCTGAGAACTTCTCTGCTTTAGAAGGTTTATGACATTCATGAAACAAAGGCCACCCTTTCCTCCTGGAAGTGCTGAAAACAGTCAAATCCAGCCATTATTCCAGGAAATAAGCGCGGGGAGAGGAGAACTCATGCCAGTCCCACTGCCCCCGGCCCTCTGCCCAATAGATACTGAAACAATTTCTTTTCTTTCTTTTCTTCTGTTTTGTTTTGCTTTGTTTAATTGAAGAGCTACTTATTCCAGAGTGGGGCAGAGAAGTAAACTGCACTTAGGTGTGCTGAAGGTGACCAACTCTGAAAATAACCTGCCCTTTGTCTCAACCATCATTGATCCGCTTTCTCTCCCAAAGTGAAGGAAAGGACTTTGGTATTCTATTTTCAGCTTTTAGATTGGACCTATCAAAGAAAAAAATGATTACGTTCAGTCCTCTTCGTGATGTTTCATTGTCTAAGTTCACATAGCAGGAAGGAAGATTGAATACTGTCAACACACCTAGACAGTTTTTTCACAAGCTATTGCCTATCTCCCAAGCCTATCCAGCTCCCAAAGACAATTATTTGCTCACCATTGTCTGGGAAGAAGTCATTCCTCCCTAACCCCAATTCCCTCTGAAATCTGTGGGACCTAAACACATACTACTGGGGACAACTTTGATTTGTGTGTCTAGCTCAAATAAATATACTTTTTCTTGAGAGAAATTTTTGCTATAGAGTGCATGCACTTGCTGGAGAGACACAGAAAGACAGAAAGTGAGAAATCACTCCCTGCGGGGATTGCCACGCTGTATTCCCTTCTCCTCCATTCTCCTCTAACATGCACACACATACACACCTGGCTCATACAGATTTTGGGCACACACACCCAACATTATTTCCAAGCCACCAGGTCTGGGACTGAAAACATGGTTGACCATGTGGGAGTCCAGTGCCACCTGCTGTCCTCTTCCCTTGAGTTCTTTAGGATAAAGACAGCATTCCTGATGATGGCCTCTAGCCATTGTTGCCCATGCCTCCATCAGCAGCCACAGCCCTTGCATGGCTCCTGTGCTTAGTATGCTATGGAAGTCCTCTGTATCCATCCTGTCTCCAACCATCAAAGAGCTTTACCAGCCTGTTCTCTGCCTGGGACATGCTTCCTCCCATCCTGTCCTTGCTAAACACTCAGTGGTAAATGGGTCTGAAGATCCTTGACTTCTCTTTTACTAGCACAAATCTCTATGTCAGATGTTCTTGTAGAATCCTGTGCCTCTGTTTGCTGTACACAGCATAACTGAGGTGTGAATATTTTAATGTTTTTTCCCATAATAGAGTATAAGCTTCTTGACATGGGATCTATTTCTGCTTTTGCTCATTGTTATTGACCCAGTGTCTTGCACAACAATGGTGACATAAGAGGTCCTAGAATGGTGGAGTGAATGAATGAACAACACTGGGTTCATGAAACAAGGACAGGGTGAGAGATTGGAAAGTCTATTGATGTAACCCTTGTTCTTTCATTGTTAAAGCCAACCAAGATCTGTTGTAATTCTCCATTGTCCAGCCAGCATTATATGCAATAACTTTATTAAGGTCAAATAGATATCACAATACAGATTTATCCAACAGGATCCAGAAACTGGTTACAGATATCATCTAAGACACAAGGCTACTTTGTGCTAAATTGCTTCCAACAAAACAGGTCACGCAAAGAATTTATACACCGATAACAACTTTTATCTGAAAATGCAGATGCTCCGCCTGCCCTTATTGTTGAGCCCTGGTGTTTCAATTAAGTTAAAACAAAGAGGTGAAGTTTGGCATTTTCTTAATAATGAATACAGTCTGCAGAATATTTCATGAGAACCCTCTTTAGGATACACAATGGCACATGGAAACCATTTTTAATTTATGGGTTATACTCAAATCAGGATTAGTAATTAATAAGTTGAGCTGTGGCTTGAGAATTTTTAATAACTGGATTGAGAAACATATTAGCTTTTCAAATAAATAGAATTTAAAAGTTTAGCTGCTGGTAGTGAAGGTTCTACAGAATATCCTTTATAAAGTAACAGCATGGCAGCATCTTAAATATGGTATCTGTATCTGCATCTCCATTATTCTAAGAAAACACTCCATAAACACAAACAATTATTGGGCCTTATTATTCATGTCTATAGAATAACAGCCACAAAACACCATAGAAAGTTACAAGAATGTAAATATTTAGCTAAGTAAATAGAATAAATATTGAGCAGTAACTATATGTAACAGTGAATTTCTACTAATAGGCAAAAATAAAAATCCAAACCTTACTTATAATGCATTCAGATCTTGGATAAAGCCAGAGAGACAAATTTGCAAAATATACGAAGTAACGAATATATTACTTTAAATGCCCATTTAACAAATTTGTGGTGCAAACTGGAAAATTTTCATAAATACAGCTCAAATGTTCATTGTGTGAGAAAATGCTTATTCATGCACTAAATCATATGAGCATCGATTCATCATATAAAAAGAATACAGAGTAATTGTCTGAAATAAATACTTAAGAGACTCATAGTCCTATAGGGCCTAAAACTAAAAATTAATAATACATGCATGTCGTGATACACCAAATTGTCTTCTAGAAATGAACAGAACATCTTTTGCATCAAAATGCATAGGAAAACTCAGTTCTATTTAATTTACTTTATGCATGTTACAGACTAGAGACTTTAAACTACAAAATGCTTCTGCTATCTCAACACATATACAAAACGACCATAAAAGCATCTGTGTATATAACAAGGTACTCTCCAATTAGCCATCTGTGATGAATAATATATCTCCTCATGTCATTTCATCTCTAAGTATCATTTATCACAACCCAGGCCCTTCTACCTTAATGAGGACTAGAGATCTCTGATTTACATTCAACACTTTCTGCATTAATAATTGACTGAAACTCTTAAAAAATTCTTCTGCTACTGAAGGTGGTGAGACTCTCTCCAGAAGAATGCAAATGCTACTCTGCTAAATCTGATTAGTAAAGGAAGTGGGGCCACTAGGCTGTTGGCCAAACTCATCTGAGGATGGCCCCAAACTCGCTTGCTGGCTATAACCACTGCTTGACCCATAGCTATCTTGGTTGTAGCCACCTTGATTATAGCTGCTAGAGTGTTTCTCCATTGGGTCTGAAAGATATCTCTGTCCAGAGGAATGCCAGCCAGTCTCCTTGAAAACAAACCATATGTTTCCAGCCCAGAGGATAAAGTTCAAGAATCCAAAGACCTGAAGGACAACAAAGCAAATGAGTTGATAGACTAAGAAAAAAATCTCAGTTTCACAAAAATCTTTCACAATATGAAAGATTGTTTTTTACTTCAATGTTGAATTCTCTTATAGTTTTTCATTTGGAGCCACTAGTTTGTTTAGAATATCTGACCTTCATAGGATGCTTCCTACATGTCAGGCACTGTGTAAAGAGCTTTTATATATATTGATTCACTCAGTCTAAGAGTCATTCTAAGAGGAAGATACTGTTATCATACCCATATTCACAATGTGGAAATCTTGCCCAAAGTCAGATAACTTGGTAAATAGTTATGGAATTCAGAACCTGTCTTCTCTACCTTCACAGTATGAACTCTTCTCTAAGATGCCACTACCTCCCTCCAATAAGGTATCCTTCCGGGTATGTAAGATTATTTTTATGTGGTACAGGGTTTTGTTTTTAATAATAGTGCATTAATTTATAAGATTACCTTCTCTTTATGGTTACAGTTACACTTTGTACTTGATTGTAATGCATAAAGAAAATAACTCAATTTAAATATGGAGTGAGCAATGGTTTAAGTGGTATACAGCTAAATACAGTTTGAGTCTGAACAGTTGTATTTTTTGTACCTCTCATTCAGAAGTGAATGTTAAAACCAGACTACGAATAAAGTGCAGGTTTCAGAGTGGTATGACATGTTTTCTCAAGAACTGGATGTAAGACATTTCTTGGAAATTCCTCTCATTTTCCAGAAGGGTGTTAGTGAATCAGAGGACAGGGTATTGCTTCCCTCAGGCCTAAGTGTTTGATGGAAGCAGAACTGTTTGCTATTGTGAGAAGCCTAAATAGGAGTTGTCATTACTTGGTCTGTTCTGCAGCCTTTGCCAAGGCTGGCTGGTTGACTCGGGAATTAACCACAGCATCTCAGCCCCTGTTTCAATAGTTTCCAATGGAGATAACAATAGTACAATATAAAATGGTGCTTACAATTAAAATTATTTAGTCACCACTCCATCATGACACTGACCAAACAAAATGGACTTCGGAAGTAGCCTTAACTCTGGAGTAGGATGCTAGAAGTCTCCTGTTGGGTCAAAATTTATAATTTGGTTTCAGAATAGTAGGATGTTCCAGACTGCCCTGTGTATATGTGGGGTGGAGGAGGGGTGCTGATATACTCAAGATATCTGACCTTGGGAGTTGGAGCAGGGATTTTTTTTTTTAACCAATAAATTTCAATATTTTATAATGGAACAGGTGCTTCAGGACAAGAAAACTGAGGTCAGTCTTGGAGTAATCTAATGGGCTTCAGAACAAGAGTGGCCTAAGCACTATACTTTCTGGGTTTATGACCTTGAACAAGGCATTTATTGGGTCATCATTTTTGCATAGAAAAATATGTCATGACTTTCCTGATAACCTGATAGTTTCTAGACTTCAGTTGTTGTTGTTTTCCCCCTACCATGGAGCAAAGACAATAATTCTTTCCTTGGGGAACAGTTGAGAGGATTAAAGAGGATGTTTGTAAAGTAGCTAGAAAAACAGGTGGTTATATTCTATTGTGTATATAGACAAAAAAGACAAAATTCTATCTGAAAAGAGAGAATGATAAAACAGACATGAAGAAAGTGATAGAGATGCAGGGAAAAAAAAAAAGTTGAGGGATGAGGATAAGATCTGTTCATTTTCCTAAGTCTTCTAGTTCCTGGCCCTATGTTCTACCTGGGAAGACTCATTTCTAGTATCCTTGTGATTGTTTCCAGTTTTGCATAAGCTAGCTCAATATGACTTGAAGCCAAACCAGTTTGTAATGAAAAAAAAAAAAGTATACTTTGGCTGATTAATATATTTTTCCCTGTTTGTGGTAATATAAATCTAATTTCATTTGCAATTACCCTCAAATGGCCTGAGCTCTCTTCTGGAACTTTGCATCCCGAGGAGAGTAATGCAAGGTTAGTAAAACTTTCCACTAATGGCAACTGGAAGAAATGATTCTTTGGTGTATGATGTCTGGTACCCTGGTTCTTCTGTATATTTTGCCATTCTGGAGTCTGTTTCTCCAGGTTTCATCAAATTTATGAGTCAGTTGATTTCCTTCCTATGACTTTCTTTTTTCCCCAATGAAGTTAGAGTCAGTTTCTGTTATTTGCAAGCTGAATATTCTAATTCATACAGCTATTTGGTAACAGAAGTGGGATGCATAAAACATACTTTAGGGATATGAAAATTGTTTTGCATTTGCCAGTTTGAATTGGGTCTGCTGTCAGTAAGAACTGTAAAATTCTTAACTGACATGAGTATATAACCATATCAACACTAGACCAGCCCTTTCATACATATCACACTGTTTGGTTTCAATTCATTCTTCATTTTTGGTTTTAGGGGACACATCACATTGTTTTTCATTCATAGTTCTTATCTTTTAGTCTAAAAATGATTAGGGATACCACAAGTGAAATAAAAGTGTAATTAAAACCATGCAGGATCTCATAATTTATTGAGAAATTTATTATTAAACTAGCAAACATGACAAGCAATTTTATCTTTGTCTTCTTAGATTTTTATTTATTTATTTATTTTTTGGAGAGATTTTCGCTATAGGGCACTTGGACTCGCCAGACAGAGAGAGACATAGAGACAGAAAGTGAGAAATCACCCCCCAGGGGGGATGGTCACACCGCAATCCCTTCTCCTCCATTCTCCTCTTGGGATCTTAGGCACACATGCACACGCGCCCGGCGTGAGTTTTAAGCCACTGGGTCCGGGACGCGAACCGCAGTCGACTATGTGGGAGTCCAGCGACATAGCCATTATGGTAACTGCTGGTCCCATCTTCTTAGACTTTGAGATGATAGTTACAATAACTTTTATTAAACATTGTCTATAAGCTGCAGAAACATAATTATACATGTTAATGTATGCCGTGAAGAATTTATCTGTAGGTGTGGCCAACAAGTACATAAAAATGACTATGAGATCTTATTATATCATTAATATCTCTCCAAGGCAGGATTCACAGTCAAATCATCAGGAGCAGAGTAGCAGCTCTTTTTCCCTTTTCAGTATCTTCTCAGACTCAATTTTATAAAGCTGTAGAAAAACAAGCTAACCTTGAAGCAAAGATAATTATTTTTAGGGTTTGCTAAGAGTGTTGTTCTTTTAGCAAATACTGCTACACCTTCTATTCTTTGATAACTGCTGCTATTTGCTGCCATTATACTTTGTCTTTCTCAGTCACACATTCTTTGTAGTAACACAAGTTCTTATACTTACAAATTAAGAATCAAATTTAGCATCCCTGCTAACTGCCAGATTTTCTCTCTTCCTATAAGATCCATACACTTGATAATATTTGACTCTGTTCAACTAATAGTTAAATACTAGTAGTGCAGCTTTTCCAAAGTTATCAAACAACTGAAATGAGCATGGAGAAGATAAAGAAATCACCATAACTACTATAATTATTTATGTATGTGTATGTATACATATATATGAGAGAGAGAGAGCACGTACCCTGTTAGGTTTGCAAATTTTTCTCAAGCACATTCTAACTACCTGTGGTTGAACAATGTTTTCTTCCTAGGAAACTTCTATGCCCTCAAATATTCTTTTTTAATTCCTGGCAGGTTTCAGCCTTAAAGTTCAGATTTTATATCTGTCTCAGACTCTGCTGGACTCCCAGGCTTAAAATTTTGATGTAACTGTCATCTAAGCAGCAGCTGTTAATGCCTGCTGGGTTCTTATTAAGGGTTTTGTAATTGGTGGCATTAACATCTATGGATTCCAGCAATATAAAACTTGATGGCCATAGGATCATTTTGCACCCAGAGTGAAATATCACCTTTTTGATTGACCTAGTTTTGGAGGTAGACATTTCCAAGATGATTTCTGAGGTGATTTTCTTATACATTGGACTGTCAAACAAAGACTTGGGAGGTAAAGTATACATGAAAACATACTTACCACCGAAGTGTTTAAGCTGGACATAACAGGGCTGTGGACAGCCATGCATTTGTTGTATGGTTGTTTGCAAGCTGACATCAGTAACAACACTTCCTTGGGATCTGTTGCAACCTTGACATCAGACAGTCCTTTTGCCCAAGCTGATGAACCCACCAACCACAAGAATGAAAAGACCACAGTGACGATGAAGTCCTACAGAAACAAGCAGAATATAGAACAGTAGGAAAAAATGTGAGTTCTGGAAACAAAATTATTATTATTATTCTTTTGTGATAGGGCCCGTGTGCTGACCAGAGAGAGAGTGAGAGGGAATGAGAGAGGGAAAGTGAAAAGTTACTCCCCAGGGGGGATAGCCTTACCACAATCCCTTCTCCACATCTCTTGGAATTTTGGGCACATATGCACATATGATTAGTGTGATTTTCAAGCTGCCAGGTCTGGTACTTAAACCTCAAAGCTGGCTGTGTGGGTTCTAGTGCCTTAACCTCCACTCTACCTGCTGACCCTTTGATTTGTTTTTATAGCTTCTTGGTTTGCCTTTTGGAAAACTCCCAAGATCCCATAGCATTGGAACCAGTGAAAACATGGAAAAAAAAATAAAATTTGATATTTATATCAAATAAATAGTAATAGTAACATATATTGAATGCTTACTGTGTCGCAGGATTGATGCTAAAGACTTTATAACTCTCATTTAATTGTTCCTATAGCATCTCTGTAAGGAGTTACTATATTTGTCCTTTGTTAAAGATTCTTGGCTATATTAATTCATTCATCCATTTGTTCATGTAACAAATCTATGCATTATCTATTATATGCCTGGGATTGTGTTAAGTAAGAGACGATAATAGCAATGTTTTGGGATCAAAGGGCGGTGAGCAGTAACACAGTTGTATCCACATGTGAAAGGTCCTGGGCTTGCATCCTGGGACCTTCCTGAGTGTCCTGGGTGCATCACACATGCCTGTGATTTAGGCTGGTTGACAGTGAGGGTGGGTCTCAGTGTGAAGACACTGTCGGGGTATCTCTCTCTCTCTCCTTTTCTCTCTCATGGAAAGAATAAATGCATTCACTTAAAAATAAAGCTGTGTTTGAATGCATATTATGGGTGAAAAGTTTTATATAAACCTATCCTTTTGGTAATTATATTAGGCAATTTAAAAGATGAGGAAACTGAGGCCCAGAGATAGGAGATAACACAAAGAAAATGGCAGAACAGAAATTCAAATGAAGGTCTGTCTGCTTCTGAAAACCATGTGTTAAATGCATAGGGGAAAGAATCTTCTTTGTTCATATTAAATATAATTTCTTTATAAAGGGAGGACTATTTTAGATGATATCTCCTAACTTTTCTGGTGCGTAGGGGACTGTTTTAATATCTTCTCTCATGTCTTAGCGGGGTTGGCAGGTAAGAGTCACTGTCTAAAACTTAAGCAGATCATGTTGTTTTGTTTTGTTTGCTTTTTTTTTGGTGGGGGGAGGTTTTTGCTATAGGGCGTGTGTGCTTGCTGGAACGATAGAGAGCGACAGAGAGAGAAAGCGAGAAATCACCTTCCAGGGGCATGGCCACCACAATCTTTTCTCCTCTTCTCCTCTGGGGATTTTGGGCATGTATGCACACGTGTCCAGCAAGAGTTTAAGCCTCCAGATCCGGGACACAAACTGTGGCCAACTACAAGGTAGTCCAGCGACATAGCCGTTATTCCAGCTGCTGGTCCCAAGAAAATCATGTTTTAACATAGTAGGACAATTTTTCAGATTTACGTGCAATGATTAAAAAAAAAAAAATGTTGTTTGGGACCAGCAGTTAGCGTAATGGCTATGTCGCTGAACTCCATGTAGTCAACTGTGGTTCAAGTCCCGGACCTGGTGGCTTAAACCTCACGCTGGGTACGTGTGTGTGTGTGCCCAAGATCCCGAGAGGAGAATGGAGGAGAAGGGATTACAGCGTGGTCATCCCCCCCTAGGGGATGATTTCTCGCTTTCTATCTCTCAGTCTCTGTCTGTCTGTCTGGCAAGCGCACGCGCCCTATAGCAAAAACCTCTCCAAAAAGAAAAAAAAATTGTTGTACCTAAAATAATCCCAATACTAACTTAGAAAGAAAAATAGTAAATTGGATTTGCCAACCAGAAATAGGCTGCTCTTTTATTCTTAGTAAGTACCTTTTCAAGTAGAAAGCTTGCCTTGTGTTGCCTTCCTACCCAGGGGCATGGTATGCCTGACTTGCTCTGGTTACCCTACCCCCATAGCATGACTGAAATACTTTCATCAGGATCTCAACATCTACACTGGGAAAACTCTTACACTCTGAAGATGCTATTGTGCCTGACATTTGTTAGGTACAAGCTTTGTGGAGAACTTTCTGGAGAGTTTCACTGCTAAGAGTGCCTGAGTCTTCTGAGTAATAGTCTCTTTTTATCTAGTGGCTGTTATGAATTATGTAAATCACCTATTTACCACTGTTTTCATGCTGGCTCTAGAAAATTTAAGGCCAATTTGTGACCCATTTTTAGGATTTTTATGGCATGAATATGTTAATCTTATTCCCTATGTTATTTTATATAGCCGTCCTTTTTTCCACCCATTTTCATTTTCAGTTAATGTCACCTTCATTTTTAAATATCCTGTAACACATGGTAAGTCCCTTATGAAATGAGGTAGAAGTATAAATAATCAGGGGCCAGCAGGTGGCATGGTGGTTAAGGGCGGTGGACTCCCACGTGCCTGACTGCAGTTCGAGTCCCAGACCTGGTGGCTTGCTTTTGCTCTTTCTCTCTCTCACTCTGTAACTCTCTGGTCAAATTAAAATAAATAAATAAAGTTAAATAAAATAATTCTTTAAAAAACAAGCAAAAAAGTATAATATTTATAGCTGTTACAATATTAATAATAACATTTAGAATAAAGTAATTAAAATATTTTTGTTTGAATCAGAAATTAAAGGAATGGTTACAAATAAGTAGAGCTTAACTGTGTCAAATCACAGCCTTCTGTTCTTATTCAGTCTGATTCCTTATTTCATTCATTAATTCATACATCAATCCAAATAGTAATTTTTGAGTAATATGCAAAGTATTGAGGAGGGCTTATGTGTTATAAAAATAGGAAACTTACTCTCTCGATAATACATATTTATTAAGACCCACAGTTGCCTTATAATTCCAACTACAGGATACTTATTGTCATTACTTATACTCATCATAACTAGAAATAAACTTGTTAAAGTTTGGATGGGGGGAACACTTAAAGAAAAAAGCCATGTGAAGACCTTTGAATTGAAAATTGAAGAAAACCATGTAAAAACTTTTATTCTTACTTGTTCAAATAATAATAATCTTTATCATCCCTAATATTTATTAAGCACATAATATGTGCCAGATATATTTCCAAGTACATGTATTAACTCACTTAATCCTGGCAACAATGCTATGAAATAGATGGTAATCCTGTTTCTATTTTACAGTTGAGGAAACTATGGCATGAAGAGGTTAAATAACTTGTTTGAAGTCATGAGTTGAAAGCAGAGGAACCAGGATTCTAAGCCTGTCCCTCTACCTTCCCAGGGCCATGTACTTATTCCATACTGCCTCTCCTATCTGCATCTTGAAATGCTGGGCTTCCTATTTAAAGCAAGTATATTTTTAAAAAATTGTATTTGAAGTCCTACTGAATCTAAAAAGTTGTTTAAAAATTGAGTTTGAGGTTCTACTTAATTTAAATATAAAAATAGCAATAAATTATTTTCTACAAATAAACTTCTGTACACATGTGTATACATGCCCAAAATCCCAAGAGGAGAATGGAGTAGAAAGGATTGAGGTGAGGTAGGGGTGCTTTCTCACCTTCCCTCTCTCCTTCAGTCTCTTTCTGGCAAGCACATGAGCCATATAACACATTTTTTTAAAAAGCCATTCATGTTTGTATATATAACATTGTATAAGAATTTACCAAATGATAATGGTAGGCTTGGAGATCAATTTTAATGAGTTTTATGTAATTTTTGTGTATCTTAAAGCTAATTTAATAATTAGAACAAATTAAAAAAATGTGACACTGATTGATTGTACCGATGGCTCTCCCAGACAGAATTTCAAAGGTTTAGTTTATCCTTATAAGTTCATCAACATTTATAATTAGACCAAATAGTAAGTATTGTTATAATTAAGAGATTTTTGCATTAGAGGGTTCCAGAAAGCAGCCTCAAACCAGGTTTTTGTATAACTAAGCAGAATACGGACATGAGGAGACTATGTCAAAATCCTACCTAAAGAACATATTAGCCTAAACTTTGGTATATTTTGGCTTTAGGTGTGAGCCTGATGCTCCCTTACAGAAAGTGTGACATGAGTCCACACTAACCAAACCCAACCAGAATCTAGAGGGCAGGGACCCCACTGATGTAATCCATGCAGATCACCTCCTGGCATAGAGCGTGTTGTGGATGGGCAGATATTAAGAAAGAAGTTGTCCTGAACTAGTGGTTGTCTTAGAAGTGGCTGCAAAACCCACTGCCCATGCTTACTGAATTCTTTCTGTATGCCAGGTGCAGATACTATTGGCATCTTGAAACAGGTACTTATGTTAGTCTCATTTGACTTATGAGGAAACTGGCCACAGCCAAGTTAAACACTTATAATTAGTGGCTGGCATGACTGCTATAACATATCATCAGTTTCCTGAAACTTTTGGGGGAAAGATGCATTTTGGTATATTTTATGTGGGTAATTACTTTTATGTTCTGTAAATTTTAGTCTGTTTTGTACTACCTAACCAATTTTATTTTCTGTATTATTGTTTAATATTTCTTTTAAAAGAAATTACAGTTTTTGCATAAATGAGGTTTATCTTAGAAAGAAATTGTATGTGTACTATAAATAGTAAACTAATACAGCATCCTCTAAATAAAGAACTCTGCAACGTAAGTGCTATACAGAAAAACAAAATACATTAAGTTCTAGCTGGAGATGTTTGCCCAAGACTTTGGAATCTAGGATTTTTTTTAAATGGGGAGATTAACACATGTTAGTGGGGTGTTAAAGAAGTACTAGCATGACTTAATCAGAAGGCCAAATTGAATATGGAATAATTTTATCATTCATGCTATCTAATGGCATGTTTATGATCTGCCTAAAACCATCTTATGTATCAGGAAAGATAAATGGCTCCCATGGGACTGGAGAAGTGACTTCTTTCTGATGATACAGACAAGAACACAGTTGTTTATAAATACTATGCCTTATCTATCTGAGTTATCATGCACATGGGAGCTTAATTTGTAACACTTACTGCTAGGTTATCTTGGCAAACATATTAACTCTTTGAATATATCTTCTGTCACCTTTGCTTGTATTTTTTTTTCTATTTTTTTGGAAAGTTTTTTTTTTTTTTTTTTTTTTTTTTTTTTTTGCTATAGGGCATGTGCGCTCGCCAGAAAGACAGAGAGAGGCAGAGAGACAGAAAGCAAGAAATCACCCCCAGGGGGGAAGGCCACACCACAATCCCTTCTCCTCCATTCTCCTCTCAGGATCTTGGGCACGCAAGCACACACGCCTGGCATGAGTTTAAGCCGCTGGGTCCGGGGCTAGAACTGTGGTCCAGTACATAGGAGTCCAGTGACATAGCCATTATGCTAACTGCTGGAACCTGCTTGTGTTTTTTATTTTCTTGCCATTCTGAAGGTACTTCAGTAATTCTAAAATGCTCTCATGCTCATGATCTATGTGGTTCTCATAAAACCCCAAGCAGCAGTGAGAAGAAGCAATTTTAGTCCCATATTATAGATGAAGAAACTGTGGCCAGTGAGTTAAGTGCTTCATTTGTTCATAGTTCAGTAGATGGTTTAAAAATGCCCTCTAAGGACCAGCAGATGGCGTAATGGTTATGTCACTGAACTCCCACGTAGTCAACCTTGATTTGAGACCAGGATCCAGCGACTTAAAACTCAGTCCTGGTGTGTGTGCTTGTGTGCCCAAGATCTCAATAAGACAATGGAGGAGAAGGGATTGCAGTGTGGCCATCCTTGCTGGGGGATGATTTCTTGCTTTCTGTCTTCCTGTCTCTTTCTGGCGAGTGCACACGTCCTATAGCAAAAATCTCTTTAAGGAAAAAAAAAAAAAAAAAAAACCCTGAGGGGACAGCAGTTAGCATAATGGCTGTGTCACTGGACTCCCATGTAGTCAACCACGGTTTGCATCTCGGACCTGGTGGCTTAAAACTCACACCGGGCATGTGTGTGCGTGCCCAAGATCCCGAGAAGAGAATGGAGGAGAAGGGATTGCGGCGTGGCCATCAGCCCTGGGGGGTGATTTCTCGCTTTCTGTCTCTTTCTCTGTCTGCCTGACGAGTGCACGTGCCCTATACCTAACGAACTTGGACATGCAATCTGGGTGTGTTTTTATATGTTTTAAGTACATATCTGTCCAGTGAACCAAGAAACAGCTGCTTCAACAGAGGGAGCAGCCTGGCTTACTCTTGACTGGGTGATATGTTTCCATTTAGGTAGTTGGGAGTGTTTTGCTGCCCTTGTTTCTCATAAATTGCTTTTAGTAAACTCATTCATTGCTGAGCCTAGATCATTTTGGACTATTCATGAGGGAGTCATCTTTGGTGACAGAAAATTCAATATTTCAGAACCAGGCAAAGATGTGTCTTTCTCTTTCTCAGGTGGCACACTGCAGCTTGGCTGGATAGTGGAAAAGATAATTATTTCATTTATATCTATTAGTAAATATTGCCAGTATTTCAATCTGGTGACTATTATCTGTTTTGCCTACTTGATAGTTTTGTTATTTTGTTCACTGTAAGTTGATACTTATATTGGAAGTCTATGCCAGAAACTGGCAAGTCCAAGGAGTCATCCTCATTCTCAGTGTAAGTGGATTCACTTTGCTCATTCCGCTTTCAAGAATAAGCACAGAAACCGAGGGCAGCTCAGCTGAGGACAAGAGCTCTGGACTCATTTTAGAAGAGAGATCTAAGCAGTGGCTAGGTAAAACAACGTTCTGTCCTGTTTATGGACTTGTTTCATTATTTCATTAGAAATAGTTACTAATCATAATGTCTGACTTTAGAGGGTGCCTCAAGTTTTTTTTATCATGCTGTTGCAGAAGGTCATTTGATTATAACAGCTATGTGAGGGTGAAGATGATTATATCCATTTTACAAATGAGGAAACAATGCAGAGAAGTTAAGTGATTTGTCTAAATTGTTAAAAGTAACAGATTTGGGGGAACCAGCAGATGATGTAATGGCTATGTTGCTGGACTCCCATGTAGTCGACCACGATTCGAGTCCTAGACCCAGTGGCTGAAACTCACTCCAGGTGAAAGTGTGTGTGTATGCGTGCCCAAGATCCTGAGAGGAGAATGGAGGAGAAGGGATTGTGGCGTGGCCATCCCACCCCCGCCCCCAGGGTGATTTCTTGCTTTCTGTTTCCCTGTCTCTGTCTTTCTGGCTAGTGCACATGCCCTATAGCAAAAACCTCCCCGCCCCCCCCCCCCCAAAAAAAAAAGTAACAAATTTGAATTCAGGATATTGGGCTTCCTGTCAAGTGAATAGCCTTTCATTATGCCCAGGTTTGCTGAAGTTTGGGTTGCCTGCCACAATGCTAACACAGTTGTAGCAATAAATTACAGGAGCTACATAGGGAGAAAGGCATTCTCCCTCAGGATTTCCTTTCATCCCTAGTGGTAGGAGAAAATCTCAGTTGGGTGCTAATCTGTTTCCAACACCTACTTAACAAGTGTGAATTTCTTCCCCTTTTGATGAAAGAAAACTGGCCCCAGATTGAGAGCCTTTAGGCAAGCAATGGTACCTATCTGGAATACAACAGTATTTATTTTCTATTCATTCATCTCTATGTTTATTTTCTAATTATGGCTAACAATGCTTTATTGCTATATCTAGTAGTGGTACAGGAGGGTCCCATGCAGATCTGAAAGCAGATCACTTGACTAAAGGGAGGCTTGGGCCCTCCACATTGACAACCCAAAGGAAGTAGTCCACAGGACATCCCTGGCAAGCAGGCTAGGGGTACAAGGAAAGGGGCTGACTTGACTGCTGTGTTCTTAAGATTTGAGGAGGAACTGTGGCTGGTGCAGTGAGATACAACGTGTGGTCTTTTTGTTTGTAGAGCTGGATAGCAGGATGGCATGAAGATGACAGAGGGAGGAACAGGAGGAGAAGGGAGAGAGGGAGGAAGAGGAAAAGGGAAGGGAGGAGGAGGGAGAGGAGAAAGATGGGGAAGATAAAGTAGAGAGTGAGGAGGGAAAATAAAGGGAAGAATAAAGGGAGGAGAGGGAAGGAAGAAAAGGAAGGGAAGAGAAGGAGAAAGAAAGGGAGTGAGAGGAAGAAAAGGTATGAGAGATTCAAAAGTCTCACCACCACTGAGTATTTTATCATGTACTAGGGACTGTGCAACATGTTTTATATGCACCATCTCATTTTACCTTTACAAGAACTCTGAGAATGGGGTATTACTATCATTTTGTAAATAAGCTGAAACCCAGTTTCTAGAGGAAACTAAAATGAGTTTAACCAGGTTTGGAGTTTTTATTTCAAGGAGGCCCATTTTTTTTCTATATTCTGACATTGACTGTGCTCGGACAAATCACATTAATCCCCCAGACTTTAGAATCTTTAATGACAAATCCCCTGATGAAGTGGTTTAAGCTTGTTAGATGAGTTCTATTCCCTATAATGAGCTAAGACTTGGCAACCAGGCCTCATGTTTCAAACGTGCAAAACAAATTTGCCTGGGTTGAGTGATCAAGTCATCAAGTTTAATTTTCTTATAGAGGAGAAATGAAAAGTCACAAAATCTCTATAATCAGATCACCAGCTCCATGACATTTTGGGTGTGAGCTATTGTTCCTAAATTTGGAGGATAACTTCCTACCCTATTTGGTTATTTGAAGATTACCTTGTAGCTAATAAGCCAAAGACTGTAGGTACCAGTGTTTCATTCACAAAACCCCTTGGAAAAGCCCATCCCAGTTGCCTCTGCCTAACACCCAACTCAGTCATGCTTTCTAATACCCTAGAGCTGAAGGCTCCACGTTTATCCTCCCAACAGGGTTTTCTATGAGGTCAGCTAGAGGTCTCTGCAAGTAATGGGCCCACAGAAGTGGTAAGGAACAGAAAAAGCAGACTGCATATTTCTTTTTTAATGTCATTGTATCTGAAATAAACTTTTCAATCTGTTCAATTTATCATAATTATATATTTAGTTGAGAGGTAAACAATTTCTAAGGAGTTGATTTTTTAACTCCTTCAAGAAGATGATATGATGTGATGATGCTAATGGTGATAAGAGCTGCTACAACTTACTCTGCCTTAATAAGAACGCTTATTTATAATTTAAATATATTTGGTTACTTAATCTCCCAATAACCCTGTTGGGGTAAGCACTATTATTACTCCATTTTACAGATGGTATAAATTACTTAAACTCAGCTTGTAAGATGCAGAGCCTGGATTTGGCCCCAGGGAGTTTGATTCCTGAAGTTGTGTTCATAATCTATTAAGTAACCCTCTATTGCTTTTAGAGAGTCACTGTATTGACTCACAACAATAAATTATGATTTAATACTTATGGCTATCATTATGGATATACCCAAACACTACTCTTTCAAAATTTTTTTTGAGAGATTTTTGGTATAGGGCATGTGCGTTCACTGGAGAGAGACAGAGAGACAGAAAGTGAGAAATCACTCTCCCCACCCCAGGGAGGACGGCCACACCATAATCCCTTCTTCTCCTGGGATTTTGGACACACATGTACACATGCCCAGCATGAGTTTCAAGCCACCAGGTCTGGGACTGAAACCACACAGATGGCCATGTGGGATTCCAGCGCCCCGACGACTGGCCTCTCAATATATTTTTAAATTCAATTCTCACAGTAACATTTTGAGGTGGCTATCTTTTTTTCCTATTTTTTTAGATGTTTTTGCCATAGGGCATGTGTGCTCACTGGCAAGAGAGAGAGGGACAGAGAAAGGGAAAGTGAGAAATCATCCCCTTGGGGGGATGACCATACCACTATCCCCTCCTGGGATCTTGGGCATGCACACACATGCCTGATGTGATTTTTAAGCCACTGGATCCAGGGTTTAAACTGCACATGGCCATGTGGGAGGCCAGCAACATACAATGACACCATCTGCTGGCCCCTGAGGTGGCTATTATTGCACTTGCTTTACAGATGAGATAGTCAAGTTTCAGAAAGATGAAGTGGATATAGTGGTGATCTCAGAGTTACTAAGTTGCTAAACCTTAGTTGCAGCCAGAGTTTGCTGAGCTCTGAATTATGTTCCTCTTAGGAAGGTGAACCTTGTTTTATCCCAGACTGGCTTTCTTGGGAGCCAGCCCATCATGTATAAAATATCATGTTAAAGTGCTTTACCTGTTTTACCTCATTTCATCCCTGCCACAATTCTGGAAAGTAGCTGTTAGTTTTGTT
Organism: Tupaia tana; assembly: GCA_026018925.1. NCBI lineage: Eukaryota > Metazoa > Chordata > Mammalia > Scandentia > Tupaiidae > Tupaia > Tupaia tana. The sequence continues at coordinate 28,532,824 of JAKSZU010000022.1, forward strand.
GTTGTTGTTTTAAAATTTGACAGATGAGGAAAGGGAGGCTGAGAGAAGTTAAGCAAAGAGAAGTGGGTATTAAACTCAGATCTGTTTGTTTCCAAATGCTATTGATAGGTTCATTCACTCACTGTCCTCTCTGAGTTTTCCCAGTCATCTGATCAGCATTTATTGTCTTCATACTGTAAGCTGAGAACTGTTCTAAAATGGGGTAGGGCAGAGAGACACCAGCCAAAGGGGATCTGTTCTCAGCCCTCCAGTGGTTTACATCTTTCCATTCTCTACTGGAAAGTTTGATGGGTTGTTGTTAGGTTGTTTTATATTATAACTGTAGGGTGCACTAATGTTATACCATCAATTAATCAGGATTTGGCAAAAAGTAGAGAGGTAGTTAATACTGATGTTTTTCTATTACAAGGGCTGAAGAAAAAAAAATCAATCATCTCATTTCATGTGTGAAGAATCTGGCTTATGCTTGAGAATCAATGTAGGATTTCATTTCTTTTTCCCTTAAGTTAAATTTGATTGTGATCGGCGTATTACACTTTTCTTTTATAGACATTTCCAGAGAACTTCATCAATTGATTTGTGGTTGCTCAGCTGTGGAACTGAAACTTCCTATTTTTTTGTTTTTAACTTAAAAAGAAAAATCCCCTGCACTTCTTCCCTTTATTTCAGTTACAGGCAGTTGATTTCATAATCTTGGTGCAGGAGGGAGGTATTCCTGCTTGGTTGGCAAACTCAGAATGCATGCAATGTCTTCACTAGCTTTCTGCAATGTCGTTGTAAATTGCATGTTTAAAACAACCCTGAAACCTTGATTTGATTTCCAATCGACCTTGCTTAACCTTTTTATTACAAATAACACAAACCTCTCCCAACAAGTTAATAGTAATATTACTAAATTAACAACCTTTCAAATAAGTCAATAGTAGTAGTAATATTACTATTAACAGCTGCTGTCGATTCAGTGCTTACCATGAGCCAGGCACTCTATGAAGCCTTTTACATGCATTCTGCCACTTAGTCTTCCATAGAAAGTGTCACGTAGTAGTTAGGTTTACAGTTTTCCGAATCAGTCAGTCCACAGTCAGATCTCAGCTCTTCCTAACTAGCCCAGAGACCCCAGTATGTGAGCGTCAGCTTCTCTATCTATAAAAAGGGGACAATAAAGACACATTTTCATAGGGCGTTTGCCAAGGATGAAAATATTAATGCAATAAAATGCTTAGTCTTATACCTTTCAACTATTATAATTTCGATGTAGGAAAATAATAGCTAAAGATGCAGCAGTGCAAAAGAACACTGGCATTATTCAGTGGATTTGGAATGTCAGATAAATCAGTGGGTTTATTCTTTTATCCTTCACATCATTATCAAGAAATTGCTAGGTGCCAGATCTTGGGAACATAGGAGCTAATAAAAACACACATGGTCCTAGTACTCAGTATGGTAAAGAAGCGATTCCTTGGTTAAATAATCACAGAAGAACATGTAGTTGCAAATGGTGATAATAGTTTTGCAGGAAAGGGACAAGGTGAATACAATGGATAAGTTATTGTGGCTCTGTTTATACATCTAAATGTTAGCAAAAGAGTATTCCTGTCTTTCTGTCTTCTAGTACCCTAGGAGTTTGCAAGCTTAGGGAAACAACCAGGGTTGGAAGTATTTCTGGTGAGTTATTAGCTTGTATAGGAAGTGGCACCCTTTCTGAAAACAAAAACAAAAACTGATTATTGATGTTGACAAATCTGCAAATAAGTACAGAAACTAGTAACAAGCCCAAGCTCCTGGACCAGAAGTAAAGCAAATATTTAAACCATTTTGAATGTCTTTAAAATATTAAGGAAAAAAATCAAATTGATGAATTAGTCAAGAATGAATCTGGAAGTTTGGGGATGCTCGTTGAATATCATATCAATCTTTCTTATTTTTACTTTTTTTTTTTGCACTTCTGAAGTATTTTTGGAGCTGCCATTGAACCTGATAGATGAAAATGCTAAGATTTATATAGCTAAGCACCAGTATTATTTATTTGACACAAAACATCTGGGCATTATAAACATATCTGGAAAATACCAGATGTTAGGCAGCATATAGATGAAACATCTGGAGGAAGACTGTAGCCTGCATGATACACAGCAGGAGGCCCAGAGTCAGAAGCAGCCAGTTTTGAACTTTATCTCTCACATGTATTCCGGAATACCACATTTTCTTATCATGTGAACGAAACTACTTCATCATTTACACACACACACATACATACATGAAAAAAAACTTCAAAGTGTTTTTGAAATAATGTAATTAAAGTACAAGTTCATTTTATTTGTTTGTTTATTTATTTATTTATTTATTTTTGGAGAGGTTTTTGCTATAGGGCATGTGTGCTCGTCAGAGAGACAGAGACACAGAAAGCAAGAAATACCCCCCCCGGGGGGGGGGGTGTGATTGTGGCCATGCCACAATCCCTTCTCCATTCTCCTCTTGGGATCTTGGGCACGCACGCACACGTGCCCGGCATGAGTTTAAGCCACCAGAACTCAAACTGCAGTCAACTACATGGGAGTCCAGCGATGTAGCCATTGCACTATTTGCTGGTCCCAGTACAAGTTTATTTTAGTGCAAAAAATGCTGAAATCCATGTAGTGTTTTCCATGAACTATTTGAAGAGCTCTCCACCACACACTTTTTATTAAGTATATGACGCAACTACCCTTTTTTGCTTGTATAGTGAGATAGAGACATAGATAATTAAAATAGCATATAATTCATAGTAATTTCTTAATTTGTCTAAATATGTTTAAGTTGCCCCACCATTAACCTATATCTGAAAGTGGGTATGTTTACGGGAAATTATTTCAAGCAAGCTACTGTGAGACATTTTGACTCAGAAAATTCTGGCAGGTCTTTCAGGTTCCACCTTCTGAACCAAATCAGCTCCTCTCTGAATTCTGATCCATGGTCTTTTGCCATCATTTTCACTAAAGGCAGGAAAAACGTGCTCATCTCCCTCACCAGAATTACATAATATTAGAGTGGGAAGGAGCTGCTGAGATAAATTCAGGCTGTCAAATACTCTTTTGAAAATATAATCCTATTATTAACTTACTATTCTACGCTGTTAATATCTCCCAGATGGGACATGGAAGAGTTGATATGCATGACCAGAGATAATGCAAGAAAGTCAGTCTGGTCATGGATTTTAAAGTTATCTGAGCTTCAGTGCTCACATCCGTAACACAGCACAGGAGTGTTTCCCTTACAGGGTTGATGTGAGGATTGAAATTTAATAAAAATGCTGAGCATAAAGACTGGACTATTTTAATTGTTACAATAATGGTGGCAACAATGGCGATAGTTAAGATGATGTAATCTTCAGGTGACATGGCCTGATTTGGTCATGGTAAATGATACTTGATCATGGATTGAGGTGAAGTGAACTTGATTTTTTTTTTTTTTAATCTGTATCCTTGGGATCAGCAGATGACATAATGTTATATCACTGGACTCCTACATAGTAGATTGTTGTTTGAGTCCCAGACCTGGTGGCTTAAAACTCATGCTGAATGCGTGTGCCTGCATGCCCAAGATCCCAGGAGACTGGAGAAGGGATTTGGTGTGGCCATCCCTGCAGGGGGTGATTTCTTGCTTTCTGTCTTTGTCTTTATCTCTCTCTCCAGTGAGTGCATATGCCCTATGGCAGAAACCTCTAAAAAATAGAAAAACAAAATAGCTATCTCAAAGTGTTATTGTGAGAATTTAATTTAAAAATATGTTGAAGGGCTAGCAGGTGGCATAGTGTTTGGGCACTGAACTCCCATATGGCCATTTATGTGTCAGAGAAGGGATTGTAGTGTGGCTATCCTCTCTGCTGGGGGTGGGAGCAGGTAAGTGATTTCTCGCTGTGTGTCTCTCTCTCTCTTGTGAATTCACATGCCCTATAGCAAAAATCTTTCTCTAAAAAATAAACACATATATAAATAAATCTGTACCCAATATTCTTTGGAAAATAGAATCATGTTATGAGGTTAAATAAATATGGACAAAACTTTGCCAGCCCAGGCTAAAGTACCAAACCTCTGGTTCTTGGCTAGGAGAACCTCAATCCTATTTGGCAATAACCAGGCATCTAAGTGTATATGGTGTGTGTGTGTGTGTGTGTGTGTGTGTGTATGCATAAATATTTAATCTGGTTACAGGATGTGATTGGAAAAGAACTTGGGTAATTGTGTAAGGACATGGAAAACCATTTGAAGAAGTTTGATCTGGAAGAATGAATCGTTGATGTGATGAGCGAATGCCTTTATCACATTGCTGCATTGCAGAAAGGACTATAAGTTCCTTGGGGACATAACTATCTTAACACCTGTGTCCCTAGTTCCTAGCCACATGTCTACTGTTGGTAACTTCCTATTGACATCTATATCTCTATCTGTATATATATATCTATCTTCACTGAATACCAGAAGAAAAAGAGACTTCACATTAGGTAGAAGTACTGTGACTTTTTTTTTCCTTTTTAATTAGTCAGAGGGCATGTGTGCTCATCAGACAGGGAGAAGGGAGAGAGGAAAGGGGAGAGGAAGGAGGAAAGAGAGGAGAAGAAAACGAAAGGAGAGGGGAGAAAGAGAAAGTAACCCTAGTGTGGTGCGGTCATGCCACAATCCCTTTTCCTCCATTTCTTTTTTTTTAATTTTATTTCTTTTAGTTTTTTTTATTATTACATCATATTCTTCTTTATATTACATTGAATTACATGTAACTTTACAGTGTATTACATTGCTTTTTCAAAAGGGAATGCCATGCATGTCAGTCAGTACAGAGACATTAATCTCCCCACTTCAACATTCAATATCTTTTCTATGTTTTCCCCAATCATTATTATTATTATTCTAATTATTTTTTAAAACAGTCAATCGCTATTTCTCATTTTGCTTGTACATATGCTTTGCCCATCATGAAATACTTCTCAGACAAATCCAGTTGAGAATACTATACATGTCAACATCAACAGTTAATCCTTTTCCTCCATTTGTCATCCTGCTGGGATTTGGAGCATACGCCTGGTATGTTCCTCAGACACTAGGGCTGGGACTTGAACCAAACAGTAAGCCATGTGGGGATCCATCTCCTTTAACCACTAGGACCCAGGCCAGCCCCAGGGAGATACATTAGGGGAAAAATCATTTGGGTCTCAAAAATTTGCCTGTTTTCTGTATTACCTGGCTGCCTATAAAAAGAAAAATTAATGATTGGGAGATAGAGATGGAAGAAGAGTTTTAAAAAATGTTTTGTTTTTGTTATTTTTCTTAAAGTATACCTTTATTTCCCAGTATACCGTTTTAAATGACTGGATTTGAAAATGCCGACACGATTTTAGAATAGGCATATTTTACTGGATTTGACCTTTGGCAAGTTTCTGTTTAGGGAAGTGATTATGATTATGATTATATTTCACACTTCACTCCTACCAACCTTTTTTTTTTTTTTTTTGCAAATGAGCAAGCGGCATTAACACAGTTAGGTTCATGAAAAAAGCTGCTATTTTTCAAGCATTCCTTATGCCTTTGTAGAATTGAAAGCCCATTATTCTGTCATATATCAACCCATCTGTCAGCCTGCAACAGATGGTTAAAATGAAGAATTTCTGAAATACCAAGGAAGAAATTATCCTGTGCTTCACCATCCACAGCTTAAATTCAGTGACTTCAGAGTATTCCTTTGCCTCTTTCCCACTCATTGTATGAAGTGAAAGTGAGAAAAAAATGTTGCATTTGAATCACAAATTAGAAGCTGTTCCTCAACAAGATGACTATTGGATTCATAGCCCTCTTCACTATGTCAGAGGAAAGAAGCAGGTAGCTCTGAGTTCATGTCTCAGTTATGATATTTTTTAGCCACATAGACTTTGGCAATTTATTTGAATTCATAGACTTTCACTGGAATAGTAGAGAATGAATATGCTGTCTTAGAGGGTTATTTCAAAAAAGAATGAATAATCTTGTGGGGACAATATCTTACACAACAAAGCCATCTGATAAATCATAGAAATGATTATTTTCATCATCATTTCTCCTTCATTTCTTGTACCCTGTTTTCTATAAATTTATTCTAGACCAAAGATTCTGTGTCTCTGACAGGATTTGAGCATGTGCCTAAGGACAAAAGGTAGGCAGACATGAAAAAAAAAATGGGAAGGTGTGAGTCTGTGTGTGTGTATGTGTGTGTGTGTGTGTTTCTCTGCAATGTGTGGCATGCATATAGTGTAACCCACCCAACTGTTGTGTTGGTGGTGGTGTTTGGTGTCTGTGTGAGAGGAATAGACAGGAAGACATATGCAACTGAAATGTCATTACATTCTAGGGATATGCATGCTTTTTGTAAACTTCAGAGTACGAGGGACTTCTGTTGAAACTCCCTCTGTGAGAGTGATCATATGTTTTCTTGGTTTTTATTTCAGTCTGCATGAAATAAATATTTGTGATTGTTACCCTGTCTAGACATAAATATTAATTGAATCATAGCTTATGTTTCATGCTTTATTTAGCTGATTCTACTTATTTTTGTCAGTTATATCATATTTCCAATATGTAACTGTTAGAATTTTACATTCACAGTTGTTTTTTTTTTTTTCCTCCTGAAGTGGGAATGAATTTTGGGGAGTAAAGCTCCTTCTCCTTAGAGTTATTCTTTAGTAAGTGCTTGCTGAGTGTGATAGGAAATAATGGCAGTCCCAAATATTCTGAGAAGCAAGAATTCCCCTTAAGGAGAGCTTCTCCACATCACGTGTCACAGATCTTCTAGATATCTTGTTGGAATGCAGATTTGAATCTAGTAGGTCTGAAATAGGGTCTGTCAGTCTGTGTTTGCTTCTTTTTTCTTGAATTATTTATTTAATTTTATTTGTTATTATTCTTCAATTTTACCAGAGACACGGGGGTAGGGGGAGAGAAAGCAAGCTGCTAGGTAAAGGACTCGTACCGCAGTCAACCATGTGGGAGTCCAGTGCCCAAATCACCAAGCCACCAGGTGTCCCACAGTCTGTGTTTCTAACAAGCTTCCAAGTAATACTGGTAGATGCTACTGGTCCATGGGCATACTTTAGAAAAACAAGTCCTAGCCTATGAGGAGACTTCCTTCATAATAACTTGCCAGTCTTCTCCATCATCCATTGCTATTTGTTACCCCACTCTGCAAAAATTCCCCAATACCATTATGCATACATGGCCATTCTGTCTTATGTTCAAATATGTAGGTCTCTTTATGCCAGTTTAATTTTAAGGTATCTTCTTATTTTCTCTCCTCTAACATTTTTTGGGATAATTTTTATATATCAGGCACTGTGCTAAATGCTTACATGAGTTAACCCCATTAGTTCTCAATGCCACTATTATCAATTAACAGGCAAATATACAGAGGTACAGAGAGGTTAAATAAATTGCCAGTCACCCAGCTGGCAAAACCAGATCACATATATAGTCTGACCACAGAACCTGGGCCCCAACCCATTAAGGAATTGTTAAGATTATGCCATACTAGGTCTGTGTTAAATGTAGTTTTATGACTCCTGCAGTGCCTATTCCAGTCATATATTTAGCCCATATAATCAGATAGAATAAAAATCTTTTTATAAAAATAAGGAAGAAATCCATATATGCTGTTTTTCTCTTTCTTTCCTAATTGGCTACTTAATGAAACCTGTGGGGCTGAATGAATATCAGGGGATTAGGACTAACATTATCAGACCGAAGTCTAATAACATGTACTTAGCTAAACTGCATATAATGAGAATCTGATCATGAGTAGTTTATGCTACGGGGGTACCATTTGACCTATGGTATATTAAAATCTCTTCTAATGAGATTCTCATTATATGCCATGTTGTATTCTGTTGATGAGAAGAAGAAATAAGCTACTAAAAAAAGGGAAGGTTCTACATAAGATATTCTTAGTCACAAAAAGGATCTTGATTTCACACAAATTTCTAGAAATTAGCCGAAGATATAATAATCTCATGCCAGTTTTCAAAGCTGTCTCTGCTAAGTGGTGCTTGTAATATTATCCCCCTTCTTGATAATTTTTAATGTTACTAAAATGAAGCCAAGTAAAAAGTGTTTTTCAGATTCCAAGGAAAGTTGCATCCTGTTCTGGAGATTAGTATGCAACATCTTGGCTCCATATTTCAGGTACCATGCTCATTCAGTTTATGCATCATGGCAAACAGTATTGAATCCACTGGAAAACACTGAGAAATAAACATTTTGCAAGCACTTTGCTTTGGTGATTTTGAGAGAATGGGAAAGCCAAAGTTAAAGTAATAGTCTTTAGCCTAACTTAAAAAGAAATTTCACTTGCAAAAACAGTAATGTTTTAAAATGTGTTGGAAATATGGGAGAGTTAAATCACTCATGTAGAGATGGGTTCTACAATCTTGTTGTAATGAGAAAATCACTAAATAATAAAAAAAAAATGACCAAGAGTCAAAATAATCTTTGATAAGCTTTTCAAGTCCCTTGTAGTAAGCAGTGTCCTGGCTTCTGTGCATGCATAAATTTGTTGACTTGTCTTTAAGGCTATGTTGTATGAAAATACATAACTTTGAACCCTGGAATTGCTCCAGTTCAGGGAGATGTGCTCACTGTGAGGACGCGGAGAGGGACACATAGTCCTGTGCTTAGGTTGTTTCATGAGATGGCAGACAAATTGCCTGTGGGGTGAAAATGGTCTTTTTCTTCTTTCATTACATTTTTGTGAGTGTGTGTTTTGTATTTTTGCTTTTGCTTTTGGGTAAATGAGTATCTCTGAATGATCATATGTCAGATAGATATACAGTGCAGTCCACCGCGGTATTGTTTTGGAATGACCGTGTGGCTTTCAGTTTTCAGTGTGGTTTTGTTTTAGTGATAGCCATGCCTCTCCTCCCCCGCCCCCCCCCCCCCCCAACACTGTTTCAAAATATTGGGTCATCGGAAAAGTCATGGTGTAATTTTCTATGTGTTTCTATGAAAAATGCATCATTACTTTTCTGACAGCCCAATAATAGTTCTCAATCTAGCGTTTACTCTCTTGAAGCAATTTAAGTATCCATTTGGGATAAAGTCTGTTTTTCTGGTGCAGTATGGAAATTTTCTGATCTTTCTCAGAACTGGTGGTAGAAAATACCCTTTGGGGATCACTTCTTTACCTTCTTTGGTTTCTATTGTCTGGAAGGGCAGCAAAACATTGGGCTTAATTGCTGTGTTCTAAGTTAGTTGTGGATTCATCATCACTGACTCATTATGTGGCTTTAGTAAAGATCCCTGCACCCTCTCAGCCTCAGTTTCCCCATGTGTAAAATGAGAGATAGTACCTATGTCATAAAACTGTTGAGAAATAAATGAGATGTATAAGTTAGTTTTCCCACTAGCTTTCAGGACCAGAGACTGTTAATTAACTAACTAGTTCGACACCATGTCAATAAAGTCTGATGTAGGTATTAGGTTAATGCTTCTGCTTCTCAGAAGCTAAGTAGCAACTGCTTGGCTGAATGTCTCTCTTTGAGACATTTGTACTGCATTGTGTTCCAGGTTTTTGTTGGTATTTCCTCCTTATTCTGAAACCTACACTGCCATTTAACTCCCACAGACCCTGCTTGATTTTGGATTTATATTGCTATGAGCAAAGAATAGTTATTAAAGTATTTTTCTGAGTCACATTTTTAGTTGTCCCAGGGCACATAATTTCATGCATCTTGGAAAAGAAAAGCAATCATTCCAATAATTCCCACAGATTCTGTTGTTTGCTAAATCATCTATATTTTATCAATATACATATTTTCCTCAAGACAAACAGGACTTTCTCAAATCTGAAGTTTTATTCTAAAGAGATTTTGATAAACTTTGCTCATAAAAAAGTCATAGAGACAGAGAGAGCTTTCTTTTTCTAATATTCATCAACTACTTTGTTTCTCAATATGAAATGGCCTTGAAGATTAATTTCATCTTAGCTGTTAGAGAGATTCGAGCTCAATTGGGTCATAGAATAGCTATTTATAAGCATGAGTGAAACGACCTTTCAAATGAAAATTCATAATTCATTTTCAGCACTTTTAAAATGGAATAGTCCTTTCTCCCCAGTGCTTGGCATTCAAAACTCAGGAGGAACACCAAGTGTTCCTCCTTAAAATGATAGATAGCAGGAGCTTTTGTTTTGATTTTTTTTTTCTGTAGCTAGATGAGGAACCAACTTCAAAAACAATTTGAGGGAACCAGCAGTTAGCGTAATGGCTATGTCGCTGGACTCCCACGTAGTCGACTGCGGTTCGCGTCTCAGACCCGGTGGCTTGCAACTCACGCCGGGCGCGTGTGCGTGCGTGCCCAAGATCCCAGGAGGAGAATGGAAGAGAGGGGATTGCGGCGTGACCATCTCCCCGGGGGGTGATTTCTCACTTTCTGTCTCTATGTCTCTCTCTGTCTGTCTGGCGAGCGCATGCGCCCTATAGCGAAAAACCTCTCAAAAAAAAAAAAAAAAAAAAAAGACAATTTGAAATTGGAGCTGGCAGGTGGCAAGGTGGTTGTGATGGCTGGACTCCCACATGGCTGACTGAGGTTCAAGTCCCGGACCTGGCAGCTTGCTTTCTCACTTTCCTTCTCTCTTTCTGGTCAACTTCCAAAAAATAAAATAATGGAAATGAATAAAGTAATTCTGAAAAAAAATTGAAATTACTCATTTTAGTAAGAACTAGAAAGATTAGCCAGACAATCCAAGACAATGAAAAACCAAAAGAAATGAACAATCACATACAACACTGTTCATTCATTCTCCAACATATGTCAAGTGTGTTTCTAAGCACTGAAAATATTGTGATAGATAAAAGAAAACAAAAATTCCTACCTTTACAGATTGTAATGGGTTGTTGGGAAAGTCAGGATGTGTCTTTGCTTAGCAAAATATGTCACAACTTTCCCAATGACCTAATACTCTCTTGTGAGGAGACAGACAATGAACAAGGTAAATAAGTGAAATATGTGTGTAGTGGTTTGCATATATAAATTTTTATTAAGAAATTATAAAACAGGGAAGAAGAACATGAACTAACTGAGCTGGATTAAAAAATGCTGAAATTCCAGATGGAGTAGCCAGAAAACACTTTATTTAGAAAATAAAGGATCCAGCTATGTGTGCATGTCTGGGGAAGAGCCTTCCAAGCAAAGGTAAGAGGAAGCAGAAGGATTCTGATATGGGAATGAGCATGGTGGGTTTATCAATTTAGAAAAATGAAGGTTTTAATTCACTTGCTATAAAGGACTTGAACAGTGGTTCTTTGCCTTTTAGAAACCCATGTAGAATGCGATAACAAATATGAATATATTGTTCCATAAAAAACTAGGTTTGAAGGATGAAAAAGGAGGCCAGTAAGAGATTGTGTATGTATTTTAAACAAGAGGTGAGGATAGTCTGGATTAAGAAAGTGGCAGTTGGATTAAAGGAAGAGATTATAAAATGAATTTAATGCGATTTAGTGAAGGATTTTGATGTAGAGGTATGGAGAAGGTATCAAAGAAAACCCTCAGATTTCTGGCTGGGAATATGGTAATCATTTATTGGGGGCCCAACTCTAATGGTGCCAGTCACAAAATCTAAAAAGTCAAGATTCCAAAAATATTATTCCGTAAAAAGTTTTTTCATTTAAAAGACATTTCTTTAGGGGGCCATCAGTTGGTGTTAAGGGTGCTGGACTCCTATATGGCTGACCTCAGTTTGAATTCTGGACCTGGTGGCTTGCTTTATTACTTTCTCTCTTTCCCTCTCACTCTATCCCTCTCTGGTCAAGTTTAAATAAATAAATAAATAAGTAAATAAATAAATAGGTTAAATTAAATAATTCTTTAAAAAAGAGATGTTTCTTTGCAATTTAGAAGGGAGTTTATTTGAGAAATATAAAAACATGTCAGACTTCAAAGGACATTTTAAATTAAAATAGGCAATAATATCACACAAATATGTATAAATGCATATTACTATGTTTGGAAATTGTGTGTTCTAAGCTTTATAACTGTGTTCATCTAAGTATCGTGACCAACAGCTTAAGTCTTATGACAAGATTTCTCAAAAAGATAGTAGATCATCACTACATATGCAATTGCTTAAATAACTGAAATCTTGAGAAATTTTATCTCTCCCAATTGCAGACATACAAAAAGGGCATCTCTTCATTTATTGAAGGGCTTTCAATGGTTTTATCTCCTTGCACAAAGCTTAAACACAAAATCAATGTTGTGATAATGCATTTTTTTGCAAATGTGACTCTATGAAATGCATAAAATGAATTAAAAAAATCCCAAAGTCTTTACACAGTTTAGACCTCCAGTATTGGAAATGATGCAAAGATAAAATACATAGCGTAACGAATTATAAAATATAATGCTGACTATTTAAAATAGTGATAAAGAAAAACTAAAGAAAAATATTCTTAAGAATGTGTTTTTTTACATCTCTTATTAACCACCCCCTTCCTTTTCTAATGGGATTATGGTTTGGGAAATTTCATCTTTGAAGATACCAAACTCTTGCTACCACCTACACTTGGATGCCCTGTTTCCCCATCTAATTTGCCTGAAAATGGCTCAATCTTTCTCTTTACACCCACTCTTTCATCTGCATGTATCAGCTTGGCTGAAGACAGAATTTCATGCTATAGGCTGAAATGAACCCTATGAAGTTTTTCCTTCCTATATTTTTCTTCCTCCTTTCCTTTGGGATGGTGTTAGGTGATGATTACCAGTCTAGGTCCTGGATCAAATAAATCTAGCTTCACTTTTGGCTCAACCCTTTACCAGCCATGTTGTTTATCTTGAGCCTCACTTGAAATGGGAATAAAAACACTTAGTTCAAGGATTTCTGTGGGATCAGCTAGTGGCATGGTGGAAGAGGTTGGATCCCAGATGGCTGATTGTGTGTTTCAAATCCTGGACCTGGAAGTTTGGAAAACATGCTGGATACATGTGCATGTGTGCCCAACGTCCTGAGAGAGAGAATGGAAGAGAAGGGATTGTGGCAGGGCCATCCTGGGGGAAGGAGTTCTGGGAGCTCAAACTGTGATAATGCCTATGAAGCACTTAGTTCTGAGCGTACATGTAGTGAGCGCTTAAGAAGTAGTTGACATTGTAAATAGACTCTGCTCTCTTTAGACTTTTGCAATTACCTCCTAATCAGCCCCCCCACCTCATTTACCTACGGATTATTCAATTGTTATCAGAAACTTAAATATTTTCTTTCTTTATAGACAATAGAGCACATGAATGTGGGGGGAGAAGGAAAGAGACAGACAGAGACAGTCCCGTCCTCTACAGGGTCTGGCCATATCTTGATGCCCTTCCTCCAGTCCTCTAGCCCATCAGATCCTGAGCACTCCCATGTATGCTTTGAGTGTGTCAGGTTGACCAGACTAAGGATTCTAACGGTGGTGGTCATGTGGAATCTGACTTCTTTTGAGTGGTGCATTATTGCTGTGCCACAGGGTCAGCCTAACATAAGCTTTTTAAAACACAGGTTTGCTGACCCAGCCATGATGGCACAGGCAGTAGGTCTCTACTGCATTATGCCAGAGCCATATGGAAAGACCTCAGGCTCAGATCAAGTGAACCTGAGCATGGTGGGCATACCCAGGGGTGCACCCATGATCCTGACTGAAAGGCTGGAGGGAAGATCATGTATGACAGACCTACATTGGGAGGAGGGCTTGGTCTCTTTCTCTCTCTTGAGGTAAATAAACTCTAAAGTGTGGGGGATAAAAATAAAACCCCACAGGTTTGCTTATACCCAACTTCTACTCAAAACTTTCATTGTCATAGATGACTGACTTAGAATTCATCCTATCTTGGAAACTTTTTTCCTTTTCTTTATTTTTGAAGGCAATGGTCAGAGATCCTTTATATGATGCAAATCTATGCTCCACAGTTTGAGCCTTTCTACCTTTAATAGTTTTATTGTGTAAGTCTTCCATCTTTATATGTACTCACTCTCACAGCATTCATATACCCTTACTCTCCATACTCACACTCTTACTCCCTCCTGCCTTCTTGGACTGACTCTGGTCCATTACTGTAGTTCTTCTATGAAGAGAAGTGTCCCACTGTATTTTTCCATGGAAATTAGTCTTGGTTTTCACATTTGACTTCCTCACTCTCTGCCCCCTAACATTTTTAAGTTTCTTTGATTGGAATCAATTCAATCCCTTATTTTTTCTTTCTACACAGCCAGTGACTTTCTTTTCATTATTACTATTTAAAAAAAAAAAAAAACTTTGCTAGAGGGCAAAAGCTTGCTATAGAGAGACAGAGTGGGAGAAGGAGAAAGCAGCTCCCCCTCCACCCTCCTGGAGAATGGTCATGCCAAAATCCCTTCTCTTTTTCCCTACTTTCAGAAGGAAACACATGTATATGTGCTTGGAGTGTTTTTAAAGATGCCAGGTCCAACACTTGAACTGTGCAGTTGGCCATGTGAGATCCTGCTCCTTAACCACTGCACCATGGGCTGGCTCTGCTTTCTTTTCAATATGGCCCTTAGCTCAGTCAACCAAATATCCCTAAAGTCAGTGTTCTCTATAATTCAACTTTCTCTGGGCCTTAGGGCTTAGAGAAATGTTTTGCACATAATGATTTCTCAATTCTACTGTTTGTTGAATTCAATTAGGAACATTTCAGTCTCAAAGACCTAAATGTAAACATGCAGACAGCATTTAAGCAGTGCGTTTACCCAGCCACCTGCTGCTCCCTGGTTCACAGTTTACCTTACAACTGAGTGTGAGAACTGTATTTGCATAGCCATCTGTTTTACAAATTGCCAACAGGCCAGGATTTTCCCAGTCTTTTGATACCTAACAGTATAGACTAGAGATTAAAAACTGGTTCAATCAGTTTGACTAGCTAAAAATGGTGGTGTTTAGAGCCAGAATGAATGTAGAAATAGGATATCAAGGGTAAGAGAACTCTGATGACAACTTTATCCCATCTGATGTATCTATCAATGATGAGGAAGATGATTTAGCTAACATGTTTTCTGTGCATTTAATTCTATGAACTGGCCCGACATACTGTTAAGTAGCATGATGGCACAGCTTCAAGAATATCAGACAGCTGCTTCTTGAAACTTGGAAAGTCATTCCAAATGAGAATTCCCTTCCTGACTTTGAGTAAGAGAAATGGCCAAGAACTTCCTAAAATTAGCACCGATTCCCTTCTCCTTATACAGATTACCAGCTGGTGTTTGTCTCATGTAGTCACAGGAAGCCAACTGGAATAGACTATGTTCAATACCAGTAACATTTTATTCTGAAAGGTCCTCTTGGTATCGAACTCAAATACAAAGTTGTGAAATTTCAAAGTCTACACAAGGATGATGGATGCCTTCGATCTTGTGTCAAAGAGGCTCTTCTAGTTCAGGAAATGATAGTATTTTGTAGTCTCAGCTGGGGATTTCCTTGTGGCAGGAATGTTGGAGAAGACTGTAAACTTAAGGAAGCTATTCTACCTAAAGTTAAAGATAGTAAATTAATTGTCCCAAGTGTGCTTATATTAAAACACGAATGCTTTGGATCATAGAAAAGTAAGTTTTTATTTTCATAACTATATTAAAGATGATAAGTGATTGGTTTTTAACTGAAATAGAGTTTAGCATATAAGGAAAATAATTAGTTAAATGGAAGATTCAGTGTTGTTCTTCCAAAAGCTAGGCTTGCAAAAGCCAGAAACTACTTTGTTCTTACTTGTTTCACTCTTTAGCAAGTTTCCTCATGAGACCTTTGTCACTAATGTCTAACGAAGTATGCCCGATGGTGAAGGTAACTCTATCCACCTAGAAAAGATGAAGTGGCTAAATCACTTACTGTGCTTCCATGGACTTGTTCATTAAATTTCTTCTGATGAAACTAACAACAGAGTCTGTTTGAATACGCCTTCCCCTGTAAAGCTTTCCCCCACAATCCCAGTTAGGGGTAACCTTGCTTTTAGGTATATAGCCACAGTATTACAGAAATCCCAACTCTAGCTTGGAATCATGAGACTCACATCTGGAAAAAGTTATCTTTCTAATCTCTAGTTTGTTTCTAGGCACAAAGGGCCCCTTGGTGACTGAGTAGGGGCTAGTGGATGTGGGATGCAGGCTGAGAGTGTGTTATGTCTATATGATAGAAAGGGGACCATGCCATGGTTCTCATATCATGGAAGAAGAAAAATCTGGAAGACTGGAGAGGCTGATAAGAGGAGGTTCAAGAAGTAGAGGAGAAAGTTGCTTAGAGATTACACATGAAGTGTGGACCTGGAAAGAAGAGTAAGTTGTATAATGAGGTTTTATTTTTCATTATTATTATTTTTTGCTATGTGACATGTAGTGTGAACTTATCCAGCTACCATAAGATCTCTTATATGTATCTCTTATATGTATCCAGTCTCCAGCTCATGGTGGATTCTGTGATGCACTGGTACCTGCTTATGGTGGGTGTTCAGCATTGAGAGAAATGAGTGACCATGGAGATGAACTGATTTGTGTGGGATAGGTCTGTTGCAGAAATTCACCTGTTGCCTTGCCTTAATTATTGGAAGTACCCACTTTGACTTAAAAAGTTTATCTGCATGCATGATAAGTTGTAAGTTTTATCTGACTGACTTTGAAGACCAGCCAAATTTGTCCTTAAACTGGCTATTTTACCTATCTCTGCCCATGAGACTATGGGCTCCTTGAGGAATAGAACACACTGTTCATTAATTCATTCAATAATGTACATTAAGTTCTCGTTTATGTGTTAGGTGCTGGGGCATAAGGAAGAATAAAATGTCATCTCTAAACTCAAAGATCTTATGATATCCTGAGGGAGGCTAATAGTGGCTAAACAAGTATAAACCAGAGAGACAGACTGACAATAGGTCTCTTCTTCCTTGGCTATATTGACATTTTGAAACAGATCATTTGTTGTTGTATTAGTGTATCCTTTGCATCATAGGATGTTTAGCAGCCTTCCTAACCCCTACCACTAGGTGCAGGTAGCATCCCCTCCAGAAGGTATTACCAAAAATGTCTCCAGACAGTGCAAGATTCTGCCTTCCTTACTTTGTCCTCTACTACCACATCCTCTATCATTGAGAGCCCCTAGTTAACCTTAAGGCTAGACCCAAGGAATCATGGGAGGAGCACCTAACCCATAAAAAACCCATACTTGGGTGAAGTTTTATTAATCCATCATCCTTGTCATCCAGTCATTGCTTAAAAAGTGCTTGATGAGTGAATGAAATACACAGTAAAAATGTTATCCTTTGAGATTCTTGGAATGAAGTCTAGTAAACCAGGGCAAAGTTTACATGTGAGGCTTTAGGCAAAATCCGGCAAATGATTTTCACTGTGAATCACCATCATTCTCAGAAACATCCTCTAGGGCCCCAAAGGGACTTGTTCCCCAAATATCACAGGGCAGATTTTCTAGCAGTTATGTTCCTGTTAATAAACACTGACTGTCAAGAACTTCGGCAAATACCAGGTGCCTGTAAACGCTAAATGGTCATTATAAAACCACATAAATATTTTAGATTCCATCATCCACAGCAGGGAAAGAAAAGAGCCCAGATCCTAAGAAGGAAAAAAAAGTGTTCTGACATTCAACTAATGGCTTTACTCCCAATGGACCCACCTGGTAGCTTGAAACTTATGGTATCTTGGAAGCAAATGTTCTTTGCAGAAGATCATTAGATTTATCCTAGCTTTGGTGGAGGCGTTCTGTACCCAGATTGGCTATTGTTTTCATGTAAAGAATAACAACAAAATTCACAACACAAATAGCACACTTCTTTCACATGTTTACTGCCCTGAACCAGACTGACAGAATAAGGGGATACAGGGCTGACAGGCTGAATGAACTTAAACCACATGCTGGCTTTTCTTGATGGACTTGGACATGTTGAGCAATGATGAAGGGCTCCATGAACAAGCTGTGTGACCTTGGGCAAGTGGCAGTTTTTCTGGGCCTCCACTGGTAAAACAGGAGGCCTGGGAAGTAATAATTTCAAAGCTGTTCATAGCATTTGTTCTGATTCCTTTATCTGTAGTTTTAAATCCTTAAAGATCCTGACATTGAGGACATCAGAGCATTAATTTTGGGGGTGGTGGTTGTGGGAGGAAATGACATATAAAAGTCAGCCTCTCAATAGTCTTGTTATCTTTCTTTAAAAGGTCTCTTTAGTCTGTGATGAAACCTCACAGCGTTCTCAGGTTGGCAGCCACATATAATAGACAGGTGTGAGTTACCTGCTCAGTCTGAGCTAATCCCTAATTGTCTCCTTACCTGGATAGTTTTGTGTTGCTCGCTATGGTGTTCCACTGACAGAAACATGACCCAACTGGTAGCCCTGGCCTTTGGATTACTGAATCCTCTGAGGATCGTCTGAAATGCCCTTCCTTTCCCCAAGATATTACAGGGGACTGCAGAGAACCCCACTGATGTCATTTAGAAAATGCAATTAATAATGGGATTTTTTTCCCCTCAATGGAGCTGTTGGCCCCCTAACTGCCAACCCATAATTTCTTTACTGACTCCTCAGAGGTTCATTTTATTTGTAGCACTCTTAACACACACACACACACATATACACACACACACACAGACACCAGCAGAATAACTGCTCCTTTGTTTCAATGCTGCTGCTGAGATTAGGGAGAAAAAAATTACACTTAGCAAAAACCTCCTGCTTCCTTTAATTCCTTCAGGAAGTACTTCATTCTCAAGACTTATTAAAAATGGGAAAGCAGTCTTAGGAGGCTTCTGGAGGTCTAAGTTCATAAAGTGAATATGCATAAAGGCAGCAGAATATCAAGTTCTCATAATTACACCTTTTCATGCGCACAGTTCCTGGAGTGAAATCGGCTTTGACTTTAGCTGATTTAATATACCCTTTCTAATTTAAATCTACCCCTTCACTTCTACTTAGCTATTGTCGAAGTTATATGGGGAAAAAAAAGGGTTTCTATTTTCTACTTCTACAGCCCAATAAAGACTTTGTATTTCAGAACATGAGCGATGAGATAGCACTTAATTTCTGACCTCTTTCCCTAATTCAAGAGCTTCGGGAAAGAAGTATTTCTGTTTGGGAGAGATAAACTTTTAAGTGAGAGAGCAAAGAGGACTGCAAGACACAGGCTTAGGTGACAATGGGTAGCATATTGCCGTACTCAAAATCAGTAAGCATCGATCTTCATTGTAAGAACAACGCTTAAGACAGGAGAAAAGACTGAGTAATCTCATAACAAAGAGTTAGTTAAGAGGGCACATCAAAATAAAGTATAGTTAAAATACAGAATTTTGGTGAAAATGAAGGTCTATAAGAGCAATTTGGTTCAATAGGTAGAAAGAACCAAGAATCAACTGGATAGAGTTTGAGTTGAATTATAGTGGAAAATGCCAGTTGTTTTGCTGTCCCAGGGTATACGGTGGCAGACAGAACACTCAGATTGTATGATTGTTTTAGACTGAAAGTCAAGTGGGTTTGGGGGGTCTGAATTCTAGTGAAAGGGCCACGCACAAATTGGAACTTGAAGTTCATTCCTTTAATAAGCACTTCCTGAATGACTACTCTGTGTTGGGCTCTGTCCTAGTTAGTAATGGTCCTTCAGATATTGCAAAAACTGGTCCTACCTTCCAAAAGCTAATTTTCTAGGGTAAGAAGCAGACATATAAGCAAGACAACTGTGGAATTGTCCTAGGATTACAGATTTGGGAGGGATCACCTTCTCTAGCCAAGAAAAATTTTTTCTTACAGGAAAATTTCATTTATTTTAGAGGAATAAGTTTACTTAATACCACTCATCTCAGGACACTTTTCATATATAGTCTATCACCAAATTACACAGACAACAGTATAAAGTCTTGGTGAGTTATAGCTTTATTTTTTAAACATGGTAGAAAAGAGGTATCCTTTCCTTTACAAGTATTTGGAAATTATCTGAATTATGAATAAGAATATTATTCATTCCTTACTTCTCTTTAAGGGAAATTTTTATTTGAATCTTTAAAAGGATGGCTCTTATTTAAAGGTAAATTTTTAGTTTCCTTATTATACCTTACCAAGTGATTTCTTATAACCAGAAAACAGATAGGTGTTAGTAACTAGTGGCTGAAGGGATGCTTTAGGAGTTCATACGTTTGAATTTACCATGATGGTGTGTAATTATAAATACCTCTTTTAAGTAGATATAAATTAAGGTGAAATTTTACATTTTTAGAGAGGAACAATGATTTCAGTATTGCTTGGTTTACTATATTTTCATTCCATTTTACTCCTACAAAATGATTAATCTGAAAAAGTTCATGATGGAAACTCCTTAACACCCAGTGATTGGGCAGACTCCTAATACATTGTAGTATGTATGCTATAGGGAGCATTTTAGGAAAATTAGAGCTTTACATTCTGAAATAGCAACCTTAGTCTCTTGTAAGGATTAATGGCATCAATGATTATTGTGATTTAAAAAATCCTGGTGTCTACAATGCAGCGATTTCAATGGGTACCTCCAATATCGATACACAGAGATTCTAGTGAGTAGATATTTCATATTCTAGAGAGCTTTTCCCTATTTTCTCTCAGAATATACATTTACTGTGTGCAGCCAGTGCTATCCACAGTTCCTGGCACATAACAGGAACTCAATTAATATGTGTTGAATAGATGATTGTAAGTCAGACCTTATCATTGATGACTACCTTGGAAGATCATTAATTTCATTTTTTAGTACTGTTAGACATAGTCCTTGTTCCCCAGATATCTTTTATCTAGTAGGGAGAATCAGACAAAATCACATCTAACGGAAGTATAACACAGTGATGTATTCACACAAAGAAAGATTTTCACACAGAGCTATGAAGGTTTAGAAGAGGGAAAATTTATAGATCTTCAGAAATAAGGAGGTAGATGGTGAAGAAATATGTCATTGAACAGGTTGTATTTGAATAGGCTTTTGGGTATGAGTCAAATTTTGATAGGCTGAGATGGGTGGGGGGACAGGACCTTCCAGATGTTGGTAGAGGCTCAGTAACTATGCAGAGGTAGGAATTTATACAGCATGTTCAGGGAATGGTAAACAGTCTAGTTTAGCTAGAGCATGGAATGTAAAGAATTGTAGAAGATGACTCTACAGAGTGGGTAAAGGGTTTAAGGTTTAAGAGGACTTTGAATGCTAGTATGAGAAGTGAAATTCATGTTTTGAATTAATTAATTTTAAGACAGGTGTCTTTCTGTGTTGTAGTCCTCATACCCCAGTCTCTCTGCTGGGATTACAAACTTACAAACATGAACTACCGTACCTGACTCTTTTTTTTTTTTTTTGGTCTCTATGGTACCCAGGCCAACCTTGAGTTCTTGATCTTCCTGATTTAGTCTCCATGAGTCACTGGTATTTTATACCACTGGCCTATACTTTAAATTGGACCACAAATCAGATCTGGGCATGCCATGTGGTTCTAGCCTATGGAACACGTCTTAGCAGCACAGATCACCACAGCTGAAGTTTTTATTTCTACAAATCTATGATAGCCGATAGGAATGACACACTGTATTTGGAGTGATACATTGGAAGAATGTAAGACAAAAGAAGGTAGGAGACTACTACATAGAAAGTTTCCATAAACATGACCTAATATGTATGATCAAGCCTTTCCACTGCCTTTCCCCTATCATGTTTCATATAAATTGTGCCAATCTTCAAGGCATGAGGGTTTCATAAAATCAGAATGAGCTCCCCCACCAGCTATATCTTCTATTCAGGGACATTAATTTCATGTAGTTTTGTCTTTTTTTTTTTTTTTCCAATCCTGAATCAACAATTTATAAAAGAATAGGGGGAAAAAAAGGCAAAGAAAGCTGTGGGCGATGGCTAAATTGGGCTTTAAAAGGAGCCAGTAACTTCTGCAGAAGCTCCCCCTGGCACCAATGACAGCAGGCAGGACTGAATCGACTCCTACTGATCCTGCTGCTCCCTGACCATCTGCTAGGTTGCCATATAGAGAACAGCAGGCATTGGAGACACCTCAAGATGAAATTTACAAAGCATTCCATTATTTAAAACAAAAGTCACATGGAATATCTATATGTTTGCTTTTCTCTTGCATTTTTGGCCAGAGAAGCTATTATTGGTGTTGAAGTTCACTTACTAAGTTTCATTGAGAAAAGCTTCTGCCAAAGCTAAGGGCATGTGGAGCCCAGTGCTGAGTCTAAGCTTATGCTGCCATGTAGATTAATGCCTGTCTTGGGGATTTCTCCGTGGTAATTAAAGCCTGACTTCTGCATATTTAAACATGGCTTGAACTGAATTTTTGATGTTCTTTTAGTATCTCAAGTTTCAAAGCAAATGTTTCAGTAGCAGCCTCCTTAGAGCAAGTTGTTTTTATTTTATTTTTTTCTCCACACTGGGGAGAAATTCTCTTTGTAGGTTTTTTTTTGTTTGTTTTTTGTGTTTTTTTGTTTGTTTGTTTTTGTTTGTTTGTTTTTTAAAGACATCTTCTATAGTAATGTAAGATCTCAGAGTCTAAGGTAGAGTCAAAGTTGAAATTCAAAGTGTCCACTCAGATCACAAGTAATTGTTTTATATGGCCTTTAAAAATATAGAAACTTCTGCCTTCAATACTAGAAAGATAATCAACTTCTAGGTTTGTGACTTAAAGAAGAATTTAAAATGTGCATAAATATTGAAGTGTAAGTCTGATTGCTTAAGAGAGAGAAACATCTCAATCCATGTAAAAGTCAAAGGCTGATGAGAAGAGATTGATTAAATAATTATCTCAATAAAATGAAATAGTATACAGCCATTACAAGGGAAACAATGAGAGTTAAATAATAATAAATATGTGAGTACCATTAGAGTTCTCCCACTATATCTTTCATTGTCTTTGAATAAATAAGTACACTGTCATTAAGCATCTGATCTAGCTGATATCCTACAAAGAATTGTGCCATCTGATTTCTTTAACCAGTTTTAAATGTTATTCATGAAAAAACTCTTGTTTTTTCCAAGAACATTTCAGAAGCTCTTATACTGTTTCTGACCTCTGATTATGGACTTGAGCCATGGAATTCAAGCGCTCGGCACTTAACTATTACAATTAGATATTTGTTATTTAATCTTTTTAACAACCTTTTGATGTATAGGTTTGTATAACCTTCTTTTTTTTTCTGAGATTTGCTATAGGGTATGTGTGCTCACCAGAGAGACAGAGAGAGAGAGACAGAAAGCAAGAAATCACCCCCCAGGGGGGATGGCCACGCCACAATCCCTTCTCCTCTATTCTCCTCTCGGGATCTTGGGCATGCAAGCACATGCACCTGGCGTGAGTTTAAGCCACTGGATTCGGGACTTGAACTGTGGTCTACTACATGGGAGTCCAGCGACATAGCCATTACGCTAACTGATGGTCCCGGTTTGTATAACTTTTTAATAAAAGAGATAAAAAAATGTATATAGGTCAAGATTTTTTTTTTTTTTTTGCAAGTATAACAAACCTAAATCAAACTAGTAATCACTAGGCGAATTCAGTAGATCTTATAACTGAAAAGTCTAGAGTGTTCCAGCTTCAGGTGTGGCCAAATTCAGGCACTCAAAATTTATTTTTCCTTTTGGTCGAGACTCTCTATCTCTCTCTGTCCTTCTGTCTTCCCTAGGCTCTGGCTGTCTTTGATCAGCTTTATTCTTTTCAGATTCCTTCCACATTATGGGCAACCTGGCCACCATCAGCTATAGCCACATATACCCAGCTCAACAATCTCAGAGGAAGAAGAAATTCATTCTATAGATACATTAGAAAAGAGACTTTGATTGCCTGGTTTGAGTCACTTGCCTTCTATGGTAACATGTGAGGCATCATGATTGATAGTGCAGATGATTGTACAAGTGCAAGATGGTTGGTTCCTCCAAAGAACCAAAGCTAGCAGCAGGCCCAAATAGTACCTTCTATTACATTATTTCTACCCACGTTTTCTCTCAATCCGTTCCCCCAGTCAAAACTCTCTTCCTTCCATTCAACTGATTTCTGTTCTTTGTCAAGGTCGATTGACTCTAGAAACCTTTTTCTACTCAAACCAATAGCAAATGCTATTTCCTATTGGTTCTACATCTCTCATTCAGATGCTGTCTTTGTCTTATTGACTTGACTGCAGCTCCAGCATGGTGAAGACCTAGTATTTCATGCCAGTATGGCCCTCCAACAATAGGGGCTCAATAGAAATTTCTGGTTTCTCATAATTCTACTTCCAGGTGGAAAAGTGGTGGCAGTACATCACTGTGGTGAAGCACATGTCTCTGGATCTCACTCCATTGTACAAGTTACTTAGCTTCTGTAAATCCGATCCAACATTTGTACAGTGGTGGGATAATAGTAATCATCTTACAGCTATTTGGAGAATTAAAATAACTTCTATCTTATTTAATTCCTGGGCTGAGGAAAGTACTCAAGAGTGAATGGCAGCTCAAACAATGACATTTAATCCTGCCTCTCCCTAGCCTCAACTACAATTTTTCTAAGTTCTTTTTTCACTATAATACTTATTTATTTATTTGGTCTTGTAATTTCTAGATTGCCAATAGTCTACATACTTTTCTACCCTTAAGTATGACTAGTTAACTGGCTAGACTCACTAGGCCACAAATAAAAACTCATTGCAATTCAGGTTTAGTGTCTATTTTTGGGACAAAATATGAATTGATTGGATGTTTCTTAGACATTTTAGAACAAACAATGTGTGGGACAATTCAAATCTGAAGATCTCAGACAGATGATGGAGTAAAGGTGACATTACACCTTGTCCCTATTCTCAGGTATTTTCAGTAACCACTGCCCTCCTAAAGGATCCAAACCAATTTTACTTTGAGCCACTTTCTGATGTTCCCAGGGGCAAATTGTGAAGCCCTTCCTTGTATGGCTTTGTGGTTTGATTAGCATCTTGCTGATAAGCAATGGAAATGAAGATGCCCAGCTGAGAGAAAGGGCTCAAAGGGCTGAAAAAAAAGTCCATGTCCTGAATTCTGTGTCAATATTTGAATGTCTAATGAACTGTAGGTATTAGAGCAAGACATTTTTAAACTGCTGAGAGCCCAGTAATGTGAAAGTTCCCCATGTGTGAGTGTGTGCTTTTTCTGGATTCAAAGAAATAAAATTAGCAAATAGTAAAGATATTTTGCCGTCATAGGGAGGGTGAGGTGAGGAAGAATCTCTCTAATTAAAAAGAAAATGTTAGAAAAGAGTGAAAGTCTGAACATAGTTTCTCAGCTGGATGCCCCAAGTAACCAAAATTTCCATGTTTCTTCCTGTTAAACCATTGTGTTCTTCTCATTCTTCTGCTATTTTCAGACTTGCCAGTTGAGAAAGGATTTAAGCTCCTGTTCCCTGGAATCTGGTTATTTAATGAAGTCCTGCCCTTTCTCTTCTTTCCCTGAAGCTCCAGATCTGAGTGCCAGGGCGGCTCTGCGATAATACTGAAGGGAGGGGACCAGAGCAATGAGCACAGAGTGAAGCTTCATAATCGGGCTGACTGCATTTGTCTGTAATGACAGCAGCAAATGCTGAGTGTGGAGGCTCAAAGAATAAAAAATAATGTAAAAGAGCATTTGATGTGAACGAACGATGCAGTAAGGAGCCTTTAATGTGTTTCTCAAGATGAGAAAAGTCAGCAGAGTTGATACTCACCCACTCGGTCTTTCAGCCCATCAGTCTATTAAGATTTAATAAACACCAGCACATAGAAAGTGCAGTGAAAACACCAGGCTAGATAACAGTAAGGCTAAAAACCATGGTTTGCATTAATGAGTGCCTTCTCAGTATTTGGTATTCTTCTATTGGCTTTATACGCACAAACTTCTTTCATCTGGCCAACAATTTTTTAAGTTAGGAATCATCATTATCTGTTTTATAGGTGAAAAAACAAAAGCACAGATAGGGTCTGTAATTTGAAAGTCAAGTTGCACAGATGGTAGGAGGTTGGTCCTGAGATTTAGGACCATGTGGCCTGGGTTTAGAACCTGAATTCTTCTTTTTTAAAATTTATTTTATTTTAGGAAGACAGAGAGGGAGGAGAAGGAGAAAATACCTCCCTTCTTGTCTGGGACTCAAACCCCTTTACAGTCCATGTGGGATCTGGCTGTCTTAACTGCTAGGCCACAGGTTGGCTCTAGAATCTGAATTTTTAATCCCTGCAGGCCCTCTATGAGAGATTTTGCCAATGAGGGTAACAAGAATAAAACAGGCATTTGGGGGCCAGGTGTTGGATTTTATTTAGCTTTGTGTCAGTGCTAAGGATGGGCCTGCACCCCAGTGAGCCTTCACATAGCATTTGGCTCCTTGGTCCTTCCGCCATATGAGTATACAGTGTTGTTCTCCAGAGGATGCAGCAAGAAGGCACCATCTTGGAAGCAGAGAGCAGCCCTCACCAAACAGTTAAGCTGACTGTTGTCTTCATTTGGGACTTCATAGCCTCTAGAGCTGTGAGAAAGTTAATTTCTGTTCTTTATAAATTACATAGCTTTGGGTATTTTCTTGTAGCACCACAAATGGACTAAGATGTGGGGGGATTATGGCTGAAGTTTGATGTGTAGGGCAAAGTCACTGTGGCCTTTCTCACGAGCTGTGAACCACTG
This sequence comes from Tupaia tana, assembly GCA_026018925.1. Classification (NCBI taxonomy): domain Eukaryota; kingdom Metazoa; phylum Chordata; class Mammalia; order Scandentia; family Tupaiidae; genus Tupaia; species Tupaia tana. The sequence continues at coordinate 28,559,455 of JAKSZU010000022.1, forward strand.
AACTCTTTGAGTTTCTGGGCCAGCTGGTGGTGTGATGGTTGGAGTGGCTGGATCCCACATGGCTGGTTGTGTGGTTTGAGTCCCAGACACTGGGGCTTGAAAAACATACTAGGCACGTGTGCATGCTCAAAATCCCTGCAGGAGAAATGGTGGAGAAAGGATTGCTGCATGATCATCCCCCTGGGGGGAGGGGAATACTGCTTTCTTACTTTCTGTTTCTCTCTTGGGGTCTCTATCTCTCTTTGGGAAGAGCACCCATGCCTTATAGTAAATTTTAAGAAAGTAAATAAAAAGGTCTTGTTTCCTGTGGTTATGCTGGGCCGAAGAGTAGATATATTTCATATTTAATTTTGTCTTAGAAGGACACACACAAGAAACACACATTTGGGCTGTGCCAAGTTTCCACTAGATCCTGATTTTTAAACTGAATGGTGAGTTCCCTGGAATTAGAGGAAATCTGACAAAAATGGGTGGATTTGAAACAGATATTTCCCACTAGCCGCTGAAGGCATAAATTTTAACAAAGGGTGAGGAAAGCTGTATGTTCTGGAAGAAACTCACTAACTCTTTAAGCTGTTCACTGACTTTATTAAGCTATTGGCTCTATAGCTCACCTCTATTTAACCAGCTACACGTTGGAGAAACGTGTATCAAATACAGTGGGAACTAACCTTCATTTAAATTGTAATTAAGAATTTTCTAATCAGGGAACCAGCAGTTAGCGTAATGGCTATGTCGCTGGACTCCCATGTAGTTGACTGCGGTTCGTGTCTCAGACCTGGTGGCTTAAAACTCACGCCGGGCGCATGTGCGTGTGTGCCCAAGATCCCGAGAGGAGAATGGAGGAGAAGGGATTGCGGCGTGACCATCCCCCCTGGGGGGTGATTTCTCGCTTTCTGTCTCTATGTCTCTGTCTGGCGAGTGCACGCACCCTATAGTGAAAGCCTCTCCAAAAAAAAAAAAAAAAAAAAAAAGAATTTTCTAATCATAAAAAAGCTGAAAAAGAGCTGAGAATGTAAAATATTACAAAACATATAATGGTGTGCTGGAAAATTTTTAAAAGGATTAATTGTCCACATCTGTGATGCCAATTCTGAGAGAAATGTATTTGTTGATAAAAAAAATTTATAATAGATTAGATTTAGAGTTCATTTATAGTTAAGTCCATATCCTCTTATATTATAAACACTTCTTGTTTCTTTCTTCCTTCCTTTCTTGCAATTTTCTTTTGTGGAACTAAGGTACTACCTAGTAATGGGAAGGAGAGTAAAATTAGTGACGATAATGTTATAATTTGATAACAATTATTTATCACTTACTGCATGCCTTTTCCTGTGTAAAGCACCTGTAGGCTTTAACTCTTTCTTTCTTTACAATAGCCAAGTGATACGTTCATAATTATTATCTTCATTCTACTGAAAGTAGCAGTCATTTAAACTATTAAATAATAGATCATACAAAGGGATTAAAATCCAGACTCCTTAAGTTTAGCCACTACCCTTAAAATTACTGCCCTAAAGGAACCAGCAGTTAGCGTAATGGCTATGTCGCTGGACTCCCACGTAGTCGACCGCGGTTCGCGTCCCGGACCCGGTGGCTTGAAACTCACGCCGGGCGCGTGTGTGTGCGTGCCCAAGATCCCAGGAGGAGAATGGAGGAGAAGGGATTGCGGCATGACCATCCCCCCGGGGGGTGATTTCTCACTTTCTGTCTCTATGTCTCTGTCTGTCTGGCGAGCGCACGCGCCCTATAGCGAAAACCTCTCCAAAAAAAAAAAAAAAAAAATTACTGCCCTAAGAGTTTGAATTCTTGTTCTGCTATTAACTTCTTTCCTGACACAATAAGGTTGTTAATCTTCCAAGGACTCACTCTCCAATGTCTGGAATTAAATGGAATTAAATTTTATCTGTAAAATGGGACTGATTCTCAATGCTCTCTACTTCTCTCTCAAGAATGTTTGATGACTAGATAGAGAAATATAAAAATATTTGGAATGCACTGGGCAAAAAAGAAATGTGAGTAATCAGACCAAGGTATGCCTACAACGGTGAACATTTTTAGTCCCATAAATCCCCTTTGGTCACCTTCTGGTCTTCCTTATAAAAAAGTTTGAGTAGCATGGACCCTTTTTTTTCCACAAAATCTGAAAGTTGGTATTGAGATTCTTTCTCGTCGTAGAATAGTTATTTTAAGCAAAACCTCTTGCAATAGAATTCACCAAAATGTGAGATGGTGTCTATTAATTACATACTCATTCTTAAAATATTCTGTCAGCCTTGTAAAATAAGTTACTTTATTTTAAAACTAACTTTAGATTAATATGAAAAAAAGTAAAACCTCACTATTTGACAAGAGATTTAAAAACAGCTCAGAATGTCCTGTTGCAGAAATCTAGGCAAGAGATTGGCTTTAAAACTGTATTCTAAGGAAGATGACAAAATGAAATAACCAGATGTGACATTTCAATTTCACAATCATGCACCATTCAGGTGGCCATTCTGATTTCTGAGAACTGATATTTATTCATCTGTACAAGAAGCCATTTATTTTAGTGATGTGCATTAGCTGGCCGGATCCTTTGGCCTGATTTTCTCACTATTATACCATCCAGCATCATTAACAATTATGTTACTTCTAAAGACATACAGATTCTCATTTATACTTAAAGGTGGGTAATCTTGTCACACATATTCAGTAGAAAAAATAGTAGGAAAAAAAAATAGCCTTTCATCAGCTTGGCTCTAGTGTGTCTGCAGCTGCTCAGAATTGCTTGCAAAGATACAGGAATCAATCCTGGTAATCTGTGATTTATAATACACATTGATCCTGGCTATTTTAAAAGCTTGTTTTCTCTCATTGGCATCTTCTGTGTGCAAGAGAGATAAACTGCAGTACAAGCAGAACCCACCAATTGTTCTGCATCAGAGATTCATGGCAGTCATTCTATAACTCCAAATGGATTTTGAAGGCAAATAGAAAACCCTCTGACAATCAGATAAGCAACCAAGCCTACAGGTTAGAGGATTTAGTTTATCTATTCTGGAGTAAAAACAAGATCGGAGATGTCCAGGTGTGTAAGTTAATTTGTCCTACCTACCTCTTTTCCTGTAACTTCTATGCCACACTGTCTGCCACACTGTCTATAATGATCTTGGGCTCTTTCTCATTAAGTTATAAATTTGTGCCCAAATTTGAGTCCAAACTCTGTACCCTGTGCTAGTAGTGATGTGACCTGGGAGAGTTGGTAATTTCTCCAGGCCTCCCTTTTCTCATCTATAAATGTTAATAATAATATAAACTAGGGTTTTTTTTTTTTTTATTTTTGCTATAGAGCACATGTACTTACTGGAGAGACAGAGACAGCTAGAAATCACCCCACAGTGGGTATTGCTATGCCATGATCCCTTCTCCTCCATTCTCTTCTCAGGATTTTGGGCACCCACGTACATGCACGTAGCATCAGTTTCAAGCCACTGGATCCAGGACTTGGCCACATATGAGTCTAACACCTTAACTGCTAAGCCACCTGCTGGCCCCACTTGGGTTGTTGTATTAAATCAACTCATCACAATGTAGAAACCCAGGCGATATCAGTTGATATCATTGTTGCTGCTTTCATCACTATTATCATTCTTGTCACTCCCTACATATTGATCTTATTTGTGCTGATGTATAAATGTCATCTCCTTGAAGACTATAAATCCAGGTGTAAATTTGTTAATTTTTTAATGTGAACTAGTTTAGAAATATAACTGACTTCTTAAAACTCCTTGGATTAGGATCAGCCAGTGATGCAGCAGTAATGCAGTGCTCTCTGACGTTGGACTTGCATCAGAAAAGTGATGGGAGGGTTCCAGATCCGTGTACCACAGCCTCCCTATGATCTGCTCTGTCTAAGTTAGGGGTGGATTACAGCATGAAGACCCTGTTGGGAAAGCAGGTTTCTCTCTCTCTCTCTCTCTCTCTCTCTCTCTCAGAAGAAGAAAAACTTCTTGAATTAGTTCATGTCAACATAATTTTGTAACTTTGTTGTTTCATATTAAAAGTTTGGCTTGGAGAATTCCAAATTACAGAATTTTTAAAAAGATATATGTTTTGGGACCAGTAGATAGTGTGGTGGTTACATTGCTGGAATCCCTTGTAGTCAACTGCTTTTCAAGTCGTATTCCTGGTGACTCGAAACTCAAGTTGGGTGCATTTGCGTGCAACCCAAGATCCCAAGAGGAGAGTAGAGAAGAAGGAATTGCAGTGTGGTCACCTCCCACCAGGGGTGGTGGTGGGGGTGTGATTTCTTGCTTTCTGTCTCTGTATCTGTCTCTGTCTCTCCAATGAGTACACACACCCCTGTAACAAAAATCTTTCTAAAAAGAAAAATATATTTTGTAAAAATAAATAAATAATAACAAAATGTAGATGCCAACTAGAACAAAGTTGGCCAAGTAATGATCAGTAGCCATTTTTCTGAGTGAATAGAAAAGTGGTACAGTCATTAACATCTGAGTGAATGCTTTTCTAGTATTTTAACATTTTCTCTCAGGGACATAATGATTACGCCAACAGATGGTGTAATCATTATGTCCCTGGACTCTCACGTGGTTCAAATCCAGAACTGGTGGCTTAAAACTCACGCTGGGCATGTGTAAATATGTGTCTAAGATATGGAAAAGAGACTGGAGAAGAAGTGATTGTGGTGTGGCCATCCCCCCGGGGCAGTGATTTCTCGCTTTTTATCTCTGTCTCCCCAGTGAGTGCACGCACCCTATAGCAAAAGTCTCTCTTAAATATTTTTTTTTCCTCTTGAGATCTTGCTCACATTGTAAACCTGCTTAAACCTGCTCTTTACTAATAGTATAATAAAGCACCCTTACTTCCTCCATCATGGCCTGATCACGGTAGGATTTGAATTAAGATCTATTATTTGCAGTTGGAATGACAACCTACTGTCTGCATGCAATCTGCCTTTGTGACTTGTATGACTCAGGCTCATTTTAAAATTAACTTTTATCTGCTAAGTAATGAGCACATCAGCTTTTTTAATATCACAGGAGTTTCATCTAGGAGGCTTTCCTTTTTTATTGCTGAAGTTATTGCCCCATCTCCCCTCTCCTGCTCTCTACAATGTAATAAAACAAAACCTATCCAGTGTATTACACAATTCAGGATTTCATTATATCCTGCTTGATGGGAAAGACTATTTACACAGAGATGAAGTAGCATGCCTTTACAAGATGATTTCATATGAGTAGAATGTGGTTTTATATAACATAATAGATCTTTTCCCACTTTATGGGCAAACTAGTCGTGTCACCTTTTTCTGTCTGGGAGCTAGGATACTTCCTCTGAATTTAAATTTCTGAGAGAATATCTGCTTGTATTCAGGAATGAATGCATGCATGCTGGTTTTATGGTATGCACATGGTAATCTATTATATGTACCTATCTCCATGTCATAGGAGAGATAAGCCTAAGTGAAATGATTCTGTTAAAGCTCTTTTAAAACTAAGACTATTGTTTCAAGTTTTAGGCCATACAAAATGCAATAAGACACTTGTCCAAAGGTTCAGGTTCAAATTCTACATCCTGTCTTCTTTTCCTAAACTTCTTTCCTAGTAAGGCTGAACTTTTTCTACTCCCTTCAAACTTAATCAGTAAGTCCTAAAAATGAAGATTTCTTCCAGTCTTCAAGTTTATTTATTTCAGTCATATTTAATATGTTACATAGATTAAAATTTTGTAAAATTTATTTTACTTATGTATTCCTGAAACTTTTTTTTTTTAAAAAAATAACTGTTTCTACTTGTGTAATATTGGCATCTAAATTTGTTTTGATTAAAAGTTTGAATTACTTGTAAAGACTGTAATTTATAACATAAGTATTGATATTTTAAAATATTTCTATTTTAACCAAGTTTTAAATATATCCAATAGAATAGTCATTATATATTATCATTCATTAAAAATTAATAAGTTCTTTACTAGTTGGAAATATTATATATTCCCTTTGTTTTGAATTTTTATGTCCATTATACTTCCCTTATACAATTAAGGCCTAATATATTATTTATGGAAATTTTTTTATCACTCCATTATATTTATTTTTTTAAAGTTAATTGACTTCTGAGGGAGAGAGGGAGAAAGAGAATGACTCTCAATAAGGTCTGATACTATGAGTCCTCCCCTACCCCACAGCCTTCCTGGCCAACGAGGAACATGCATACCGGGTATGCACAGGTTGACTAGGGAACCAAACCCATGATCTTCATATGGATCCAGCATTGCTTGAGCAGTGTGTTACTGCTACATCACTAAGCCTACCCACCCTAATTTATTTCTTTGCATCAAAAATATGTACACAAATTTAAATTACTTTTTAATTACTCATGACTCTAAGGCTTTAAATATTAAGAAAATTCTCTTGGGTTGGGTGATTATTAGAAGTGTTACAATGCACAATTGCCCATTAAAGCAACAGAAATATACTATAAATGTAATAATTATTAAATTTAGAAAGTGAACCTTTTATTAAAAATTTGTGTGTTTTAGATAGATAAGCTGCTTTTTCTTCAATTAGTTTAAATGTCTATTTTTCTGACAGATATTATTTATTTCTAGATTGGGCCATGATTCAGCATGAATTTTATTTCTGTTTTTCATTTTATAGAGTAAATGCTGAGAAAGCATGCTTGCATAAATGAACAAGCAGATGGGACTGGATAGAGTTGTTGTAACAATGACATTAATTTCTTTCTTTCTGATTTATATACCCCAGATTACATAGTTATCTGTCATCAGAAATTATTTTTTAATGATCTATCAACTGACAAGTAGATTAATACTTTCCATTTTACTGAAAGCACAAAACTGGAAGCCTCCTTTCTAAAAGTACATTGCCCAGGCATTAGAATCACTCACTTTTGTCAACACCAACACCAATATTTCAAATACTCCCTTTTTTAGTGCAGCATATATGTTGAATTTTGTAAATGTACTGTGTAGTAAGATTTTAGATGGTAAAGAAGGATACTTTTCTTTTATAAAATAGAGGTAGATGATAAAGTGGAAAGCAAGATGTTTTCAGATACACAGCATGCTTAGGAAAATAAATTTTAGGCAATTGCTCATGTGAAGACAGAGAAATTAAAACTTTATTTCCTTAAAATTATCCAGGCAGATGTTTCCCTCTGTGTCACCCTAGTGTATGTGTGCCTGTATTTGAGTGTAGTGGGCCATACTGATTTCACCCATATAAGTTCTCAGACCAGTATGTAAGGCATCAGAGAGATGAGAGTGGGTTGGAGAGGTTAGCTATGGACAGAGCGAGAAAGAGAGGAGAGAGAGAGCCATAGATAAAATACTCAATCCTCAAACTAAACAATTCTATGACTATTCCACGTCGTGTACCAAAGGAATAACATACTTCAAATAAACACAGATCACACTATAAATAACCAGTGAGAAAAATGGTTGACTAGCTTCATAATGCTGGAATTATAAATAAATCTACAGTAAGCTTCACTACTCTTCCCTTGATCTCATGAGATTTCCAGCATTTATTTCAGAGGAATTTCTACCAAGCTTTGTGATACTTTTCCAGCTCAGGAATCAAGAGCTTGACAGATATCATGTTTCTGATGTGGATCCTAGAGATATGAATGAAAAACAATGCGATTTCCTTTCAAAGTCCTGTCCAAGGGCCAAGGTAACTCCATAGCCCTTCAAACATTAGTAAAAGAAATTAGAAAGGACAGAAAAAAGTTATTACAAAGAAAAAAATAACTTACAATGAGTGGGCCTCGGTTGTTTTCCCTGTACTTGTTCTGGAAGAAGATATAAACAACAGTGGCGGCCAAAGAGTAGAGGAAGGCGAAGACAGCCACGGTGACGAAGAATTCTGCTGAAGATGAGGAGTCACCAATCAAGGCCAGCTTCTGCCGTTCCTTTCCCTCGCAGGTAGGCACCTCAAATGTCACCTGGTGCAACCTAAATTGCCAGATTTAAGGAGAAACTCTTTAAATAGGATAGACCGAAGACTAGATATCATATATCTACATATTTGAAAGCAAAGTGAGATGTGATTTGGGAGTTTTATGGTACACCTATGTGACAAATTTGTTAAACAGCTTATAGAAATTATAGCTGGAAATAAATACTGTGGTCAACATTGTTTAATTAGAGTTCATAATAGCTAATCACCCTAGAGAGACAGAAGGAAAGGGAAAAGGAACCTGGAACAAGCACAGATTAGATGATGACATCCTCCTGCTTAAATTCTCCATGCTTTGTCTCCTTCACATGGCTCACCAGGCCTTATATCATGTACCCTTGGCTAGGTCTCCAGCTTCTTGCCTTCCTTCTCTCCTCCATCACCCTGTTAGAACCACGTTGGCCTGTTTTATGTTTGTCAGTTATACCAAGAATGGTCCTAATTTTATGGTCTTGTCATGTACTGTTTCCTTTTCCTAAAACCATTCTGCTCTGAGGCATTCCCCATGGTTGCCTCCTTGGCATTTAGGCATCAGCTCAAACATTTCCTGGGAAAGCCTTTTCCTGGCCATTGATCTACAGTAACTTTTTCTTCGGCATTTTCTTTTTCTTTTTTTTTTTTTTTCTTTTTTTTGGAGAGGTTTTTGCTATAGGGCGCGTGCGCTCGCCAGACAGACAGAGAGAGACAGAGAGATAGAAAGCAGGAAATCACCCCCCAGGGGGGATGGCCACGCCGCAATCCCTTCTCCTCCATTCTCCTCTCGGGATCTTGGGCACGCACGCACAATGCCCGGCGTGAGTTTAAGCCGCCGGGTCCGGGACTCGAACCGCGGTCGAATACGTGGGAGTCCAGCAACATAGCCATTACGCTAACTGCTGGTCCCTCTTCGGCATTTTCTATCACCTCATCCTGTTTACCGCTATTCATTGCATCATCACCTGGTAAAGCTGTCTTGGTAATGTATTTATTACTCATATTGTTGGTTCTCCACTGCCTCCTCAGCAATGAATATCATCTCTTGATAATGGGGATCTAGGATTTCTTCTCTCTATATCTCCAGGAATATGTCTATTACTTGAAAGAGACAAGTAAGATGTTTGAGCAAGACTTTCTGTTTGTTCAGAAAATGACACCTAAAGAAGATATGTTTTGTCCAAGGATCAGTAAGTGGCATAGTGGTTGAGACGCTGGACTCTCACATAGATAACTGGGGATCGAATCTCAGATCTGGTGGCTTGAAACTCACATTGGGCATGTGTCCATGTGTGCCCAAAATCCCAAGAAGAGAATGAGGAGAAAGGATTGTGGTGTGGCCATTCCCTCTGGGATTTCTCACTTTCTTTCTCTCTGTGTCTCCAGCCAGCATACATGCTCTATAGCAAAAATCTCTCTCTCTCAAAAAAAATGTGTTATGTCTAATACAGTCATTCATGGTATGAACTACAACTAAATGAGGAACTGTAATTTATTTTACTATGGGAGACAAAATTCTTCTCCAGAAATGACTATTATGGAGACACTGAAAGTAGACAAGGGAACCAGCAGTTGGTGTAATGGCTATGTCGCTGGACTCCCATGTAGTTGACCACAGTTCGAGTCCTGGACCCAGTGGCTTAAACTCAGGCCAGGTGCGTGTGCATGTGTGTCCAAGATCCTAAGAGGAGAATGGAGGACGAGGGATTGTGGCATGGCATTCCCTCCGGGGGGTGATTTCTTGCTTTCTGTCTCTCTGTGTCTCTCTCTCTCTCTGTCTTTCTGGTTAGTCACACACCCTATAGCAAAAACCTCTCAAAAAAAAGAAGAAAGTAGACATGAATGAGACTTATTTATGTCAATAAAGTGCCACTCTATAGCGAAAAAACCTCTTCCAAAAAAAAAAAAAGTGCCACTTACTAAATTATTTATAAATTATTAAAGTAACATTGATGATAAGGCATTGATGAACATGGTCAATTTCAACTAATATACAGGAAGTATTATTCTTGGTAAGCAAAATTAGATAATTTAAAAATAGATCTGTTGTGTTCATCCTCTTCTAATTTAAATTAAAATGATAATAGCAACTAATATATGAAAAAATTTATGTTCAAATATTGCGGTTTATATGCTTTATTTAATTTAATGGCCGAAACAAGCCCTATTAGTCAGGCTGTTTATTACTCTTCCCCCTTTTGGATGAGGAAACTAAGGCTTTGAATGATTTAAGAAATTAGTTCTAAGCCACATAGCTAGTAAATGTTAGGTCAGGGGTTTAAATCAGAGTCTGATTTTTTAGCTTCTTTATTAATCTGTTTATATTAAATATCGACAACATTAACTAGAAGATTTTTTTTTCAAAGTGAAGCCTACAGACCATTTGCATTAGGATTATTGGGGACCTATTAAAAATGCGTAGGGAACCAGCAGTTAGCGTAATGGCTATGTCGCTGGACTCCCACGTAGTCGACCGCGGTTCGCGTCTCGGACCTGGTGGCTTACAACTCACGCCCGGCGCGTGTGCGTGCGTGCCCAAGATCCCGAGAGGAGAATGGAGGAGAAGGGATTGCGGCGTGACCATCCCCCCTGGGGGGTGATTTCTCACTTTCTGTCTCTATGTCTCTCTCTGTCTGTCTGGCGAGCGCACGCGCCCTATAGCGAAAAACCTCTCCAAAAAAAAAAAAAAAAAAAAATGCGTATTCTTAGGCTCTATCCCAGATCCATTGAGGGGAAATCTTTAGGATTATGGCCTACTTGACAGTTGAAAGAGGAAAAGCCAGTTGTCTGAACTTCTTTTCTTCTCAAAAGGTTCTTTTTTTTGTTTTGGTTGACTTCAGAAAGAACTGTTTATATAGTCCATTTGATTTTGCTTATGGTATAGTATTTCCCCACAAGGACTGTTTTTCTTAACAAGCATAAAGGTATTTGTTTAAGTAAAATTCAGAAAAATGAAAGCATGAGTTAAGGTTATGTTATAGAACCCTCTCCTACTCATGCCAGTGATATTAAAATAGCCTCAATAATTTGGTCTGTGGGATTATTGGAAAATGAAATAGATTTAAAATGTAATCAGGTCAGCTGTTCTGATACGAGTGATTTTCTGATAATGTAGACTTTTTCTCATTATTTTTAAATCTGTCATTCATTTAACACATGTTTAACAAGCAGCTTTGTAGTTCACACAATGGCTAGGTGCTGGGAATAGAGTATGGAACAAAGAAAAATGGGATGCTTCTTGCCCACGTTGAACTTCAAGCTTAAAGAGAAAATGTAGGTTTTCTGATGAAAGTCCTAGGTTAGTCTGGGGTGGGCTATTCAAAGTTAACTTTTCTATGAAAGTAAGTTCTTTTTTTGAGAGAGAGATTTTTGCTTTTGGGCGTGTGTGCTCCCCAAGAGACAGAGAAAGACAGAGAGATAGAAAGCAAGACATCACCCCCCCCCCCCCCGCGGGGGTCGGGGGGGGATGACCACTCTGCAATCCCTTCCCCTCCATTCTTCTCTTGGGATTTTGGGCATGCACACACACACACACCTGGAGTGAGTTTTAAGGCTTTGGGTCTGGGACTCAAACCGCAGTCAATTGCGTGTGAGTTCAGTGATGTAACCATTATGTTATCTGCTGGTCCCTATGAAAGTAATTTTTCATCTACAGTATTTTGTTTAGGTTTGCTTTGTTTTTAAAGGTTTTCATCTTAGGGTGCATGTGCTTGCCAGGGAGAGAGAGAAATAGAGTGAGAAGTGAAAAATCACTCCCCCAGGAGTGATGGCCATGCCCTAGTCCTTTCTCTTCCATTCTCCTTCACCATGTGCTGGCCCCTGTAAGATACAGCTTTAGATCGAAAGTTAAGAAAGAAAACACAATAAGATAGCACTCTATACCCACTAGGGTGGCTACAGTAAAAGAGATCAAAAGACTGGAATGACATATGTCGGCTAGGATATGGAGAAGTTAGAGCTTTCATAAATTTTTGGTGGGTATGTAAAATGGTACACCCCTTTTTGGAAAACAGTCTGGCCATTTTTCAAATGGTTAAATGTAGAGTTATCATATGAGCCAGCAATTCCACAGACCCAAGAGAGATGATAACGCTTTGTCTACACGAAAACTTGTAGAAAAATGTTCATAGCAACATTCCTCAAAATAGCTAAAAATTAGAAATATGTCTATCAATTGATGTATGGGTCAATACAGTGTGATAGGTCTATATGATGAAATATCATTTATCAGTGTGAAGAAGTGAAGTGTTAATAGATACTACAACATGGATAAGTTGGAAAATATTATGCTAAGTGGTGGAAGTCAGGGATAAAAGGCCACACATCGGAACCAGCAGAGGGTGTAATGGTTACTTACACTGCTGCTGGACTCCCATGTAGTCAACCGTGGTCCAAGTCCCAGACCTGGCAGTTTAAAACTCATCTTGGGTGAGTGTGTGTGCATGCCCAAGATCCCAAGAGGAGAATGGAGGAGAAGGGATTGTGGTACGGCCATCCCCCCGGAAGTGATTTCTCACTTTCTCTCTCTGTCTCTCCAGTGAGCGTATGCGCCCTATAGCAAAAATCTCTCTCTCAAAAGAAAAAAACAAAAACACCCCCACACATTGTATGATTCCATTTATATGAAATATTCAGAATAGACAAATCTATGGAGAAACAGAAGCAGTTTAGTGTTTGCCCAGGACTGGGAGGTTTGGGGAACTAACTGGGGACGATGGCTAAACAGTGTAGATTTCTTTTTGGGATAATGACAGTGTTCTAGAATTGATGGTGGTGGATATGTGACTGTGCATATACTAGAGGTGTTCAAACTGTACATTTTAAATGGGTGAATTTTGTGATGTATGAATCATATGAAGGGGTTTTCAGAAAGTTCATGAAAACTACATATTATGAAAATACTATGCATGAATTTCAAAAATTTTGCACCACAATAAACTCAAACTTTAATTCCATTTTTCATGTCTTTTGAAGTTCCCTCAGATATCAGTAGACATATTAGAAAATAGGTAGGATAAGGCATTTCCCAAGCCCTTGCATGGGCAAGGAGCATAGCACCTGGAGGAAACGGAATGTGGTTGGGAAAGTAGAAGATGGCAGGATCCGGGAATGTGGTGCAGGTGAAGGGGAATTAGGGGCCCCAGAGGGCCTTGGTTTGGGGCCAGGTTATAGATTCTATCTCTTATTTAAAGACAAAGGAAACTTAAAAAAAAATTTTTTTTTTTAGAATAAACTACAGATAAGACAAAACTCATATAATCTGTCACACTATTTAGGTACATGCACACTTACTTTCCAGGTACCAGAAGGCACCACAGAGTCAGTATGTCGCCAAGATGCAGTTCCCTCAGCTAACATGCACACACTGGGTCTGCAGTCTTTGTGTGTGATGGGGGCAGAGAGAGGGAAAAAATAATTGCTTTTTTCTATGTAGTCAGCTGAATAGCAACATCCTCCCTACTGCTAACTTACTGTGTTGACATGTAGAAATTGTTAATTATGTTTATATGTACAAGGCAAAAAAAATAAAATCACACAAAAAAATCTGTTTGCCTATTAATACCAATGATTTACAGCTGAGTTAGAAGCTCATCAGCCATATAGAGGTAAAATCAGGAGAAGAGGGGAAATGGAAATGAAGTTCTAAACCAGTGCCTGGAATTCATGGAAAAAATGTTGGGTCTGGCAGCTCAAAATAGTCTGAACACAGTAATTGTCCTCACTAAGCACTGTGAATGCTGTGTGGTGGTGTACAATACTAAATCCACACACAGGTACACATGCACACAGAAAATTTCTTTTAAGCACTCTGTGTGTGTGTGTGTGTGTGTGTGTGTGTGTATGTGTATAATATTTTGGAGGAGGAGAGTTTATAGTCAGCATGTATTTTGCAACTCTAATACATTTGGGAGCAAATATCACTCATTTGGAACCTAAACAAGTTTAAAAAACTATTCTGTATAGACAGCGCATGTCAGCTGATGGAATTTGGAAGCTGACAGGGCCACCTCTGATCTTATGAAGAACTAGTCAGGGAGCAATTGCTGAGGCTGCAAAAGACAGCAAATTCAATTTGTTGATTTCAAATGGATAATTCCCTTCTTGGCTGGCCTGACCCAATCAAAGTGTAATTGAATTTCATTGGGTTTTACTGCATTGTGTCTATCAATGAATAGCCTCCATCTTAGTTTAATTTTTTTTTTTAACTAATGTTTGCAAGGATTCATTTAAAACATTTCACTGATGCTTCAATGAAATTAAAGCAACTGCTGCACATACATAGTTTTTAGTTCTGTTAGTAGGATCTGGATAAATATTAAATGTAGCCATCCCTTCAGGGAACTGGAGAAAGGCAAGCTGTGTTGGTTTATTATTAACAATGTTAATAATAACAACCACCACTATTTTCCCACGTTCTCACTTTCAGCTCATAACAACTCTCTTCTGTAGGTAGCATTATCATCACCATTTTACAGATGAAGAAACTGAGGCTTGGAATAGGCAGTGAGCTTGGCCAAGGCCGTGTGGCTCATAGATGGGCAGAGATGAGTCTCAAATGCAAGCAGATTAGGATGAGCCCACACTAGTAACTATTGTACTTTCTGCCTCTCTGTCTTAGAAGTTCCAGATGCTTAGATTTCTAACCAAATGTACAAACAAAAACAAAAACAAAACAAGCCAGTTTTCCGATGACATCTGGTCTAATGGTAGGCTGATCATTTATATTGAAGAAGATTCTAAGTCAATACTTGTTATACTCCATTTTTTTTTTTTTTAAGTTTGCTATAGGGCACATGTACTTCTTGTTGTGGGGGAGAAATGGGGGAGACAGAAAGTGAGTAGTCATCCTGCTCCCAGAGAGGATGGCCATACCACAATCCCTGCTTCTCCATTTTCCTCCTGGGCTTTTGGGCATGCACATACATGCATCTGGCATGTTTTTAAGCTACCAGGCCCAATACTCAAATAGCACAGTTGGTCATAAGCAATCCAGCCACCTGAACCACCATGCCACTGGCTGTTCCTATTTTTCCACATTGATGTATACAAATCATACATTGTACAAATTATCAAGTTGAATCCCCATTGACTGACCAATAGAAAGTCATTAAAACTTCCTACTTTCCAAATCTTGTCCTGAATTATTGTAACATTTGCCTTGAAACCAAACAGAGGGAATATAAGCCTACGTCAAGTACCGATGTTGTTATCTTAGTGTGATTCTTTACATAAAATGGGACTTTTGGTAAAATACTGCACAAATTCATCTTTGGATAGCACTGTACCATTAGGAGCATCTGATAATGAGACTTTTGAAATTATTAGAGTGTATTTAACCAGATGTGGAAGAAAATAGGACTAAAGCTCCTAACAATACATTTGGGAGTGGCTCTCTATAAGACAGTAATGACTTATTCCAAGGGCAGTGGTCTGGACCAGGAACAAATGCAAGAAGTATTAAGGGTGTTGAGGAGCAAGCTGCTGTCATTGAATTTCTGAGAGCTGGAATTAAAGTGGCCAAGGGAAGATCATAGGGCAACTGGCAAATTGTGGTGCTGAGCACGTTTTCTCTTTACTGATCATTTTCTATAGGCTGTTTTTATCCTGTTTACCAGTTGACAGGAACTTTAATCCTTAGCTCAATTTCTTTCTCTCTTCTCAGTATGAAATATTGGCATTTTTCTACTTTTAGATCAGCTTTTGTTAGATGTATGTGCCTATGAGTGATAAGTGCATTTGTGTATGCATTTATAAACATACCTATGCACTGTGCTTGATTCACAGCCTATATCACTATGAAATCCTGAGAGCTTATATATGAGGGGACTTCAAAAATTTCATGAAAATAAAATAGAATTAAAGTATGAATTTGTTTTGGTGGGAAAATTTGAAATCTTCATAGTTTTTTTTTAATGCATATTTCCTATGGATTTTTTGAAGACCTCTCATATCTCTCTCACTTTTTTTTTTCTTCTCCCCAGTGACCATCCCCATTTTACAGACAGGAAAAATTGGACTTTGTTATCTTGAAAAAAAAAATTAAAAATCATGCAGTTGGCACAGGGAGACGAACATAAAACTTAGATTTTCTGATACCCAGCTCTAAATTCTTTAACTTACAACTCCAATTCTATTTCTAAGTTTTCAAAACTCCCAATTCTCCTTTATGCTTCATTCATTTGACAAGAATTTACTGAAGCCTTGGGTCAGTCATTAGAGACCTTAAGGGAAGACAGTGAGCTCTGGGAACGTTAATGAAGATGAGTGACAATGTTGAAGAGGATAAACCCTGTCTGTCACTTCTTCTGTTTTATTGTTTTTTCCTTTTATTTTAAAAATTGTTCTTGAAGCATGATAGCTTGTGATGCTATTTAGGGTGATAACGGTAAGTTAACTTGTACAAAAAATATTATTATTTTTTATACATTCACTCGCTATATGTCCTTTAGCTTCTAAAGAGAATTTACCCAACATGAAATACACATCAGACCAGTCCAGTTGAGAATACTATACACATTATCATGAACAGGTAATAAACTATTTCTGTGCCCCACAAATATCTTACTTCTCTATTTTTCTCCCCAGTTTCCTTCCCTATACTCTTCCCCTCTCCTACCCTCCTTCCACACTGTCTCCAGGACCCATAACTATTTTCAATGCTTTTATGCCCTCCAGTTTTTCAGTCTTTACCATAAAGTGCATACAGTTGGTATATAATAAATGCCAAGCTCTGCTTAACATTTATAGAGCATATAGTAGGCCAGGTATATGCCCAACTGCCTTTACATATTATCATAGTTAAACCTTCAAGCTTGATGGAGAGGTTACTATTAACCGTTGGGCCCTCATTGAAATTCTCCAAGCTCTTGCTCTTAACTTTCCAATAAAGAAAATATAATGCTGTTAATTGCTTTTATCAGTCACACACTTGCTCACTTCTTACACCATTGCTGGCTTTTCCACTGGCCTTCGAGCAGCTGACTCTCAGTTGTCACTTTTGGTTATTTCTCAATGGCAAAGTGACCATCGGATGAGTGTATGGGGAATGTCACTATTTGTTCCACTGCTCCCTGGGGTTACAGACGATCTCAGACTGCTTCTAAAGACTCACACTGAACAGAGCAAGGTTTTTGTTTATGCCACCGGTACTTTACAAGACATGTTTTTATGCCGTAGTGAAAATCTGGAGAGAAATTCTGTCTTCACTGGTTTAAGATCTAATTGGGGTAGAAAAGCAGAAGAGTTCAAGACAGCAATTGAGAAGAAGCCTGAGAAATTTGCTCATTGTGGTGACAACTGAGAAGAGGATCCAACAATTAGACTCCAGTTGCTTATGTGGGAAATAATTTTGAAGTCTTTAGCCTGCAAAGGAAAATGGGGAAAGTTTATTTAAAATGCAACACTCACTCATTGAAAGTTGGCAAGGATTAGTATGAAGGGCTTTCAAAAGGATGGTGAATGGTAGGTTTGAATTTCAAAACTTTCTTTGCAGCAAAATACATTTGTACTTTAAGTCCATTTTTTCCGTAAACTTTTGAAATCCCCTCATGTATTTGGGATGCCTGTGTTGAGAAACGTGGTCATTACGAGATGCTATACAGGCAAGCAGAAATGAAAAACAACCCAGTATGCAAATATCCTCTGGGAGGTCTCAGATATTCTAATGATGCTGCTTGTCCTGTGAAGGTCAGTGGACATAGAAATGAGGATCAACCCTATACTCCCACCTGCTGGATCTAAGACAACCAGTTTCATCTCCAAGCCTTGCCACAACAACATACTTAGTGTCCACAGGGGGCAGAGTGGTTAAGGCACTGGACTCCCGTGTGGCTGGCCATGGTTTGAATTCTGGACCCAGCAACTTGAAACTCACGCTAGGTGTGTGTGCATGCATGCTCAAAATCCAGAGAGGGATTGGAGGAGAAAGAATTGCTGCGTGGTATCCCCCCAGGAGGTGATTTCTTGCCTTTTGTTTCTGTCTCTCCAGTAAGTGCATGCGCCTTACAGCAAAAATCTCTCTCTCTAAAAAAAAAAAAAAAAAAAAAAAAAAGCATACATTTACTAAGAATATATTTTTTTCAGAAAAATAAAAACTAAGTAAAAAGAAACCAAAATGCTGTACTACTGCTTTTAAATACAATAGGGGCATTTTTCTCTGATTTGGTTATATTAAGTGTCTTAAAATTTATTGACTCCAGGGAGCAGCAGTTGGCATAATGGCTGTGTTGCTGGACTCCCATGTAGTCGATTGTGGTTCAAGTCCCAGACCCAGTGGCTTAAACTCATGCCGGGCATGTATGTGTGTGTACCCAAGATCCAGAGAGGAAAATGGTAGCAGAGAAGGGATTGTGGTGTGGCCATACCTCCTTGTGGGGGGGGAGTTGATTTCTCACCTTCTGTCTCTCTGTTTCTCTTTCTGGCAAGCGCATGCACCCTATAGCAAAAACCTCTCCAGAATAAAGAAAAAAGTTTATTGACTCCATAGGAGGAACATTCCATTATTTTTTGTTCTCTCTATGTTACCATATTTATATGTATATAGTGTGTGTGTGTGTGTGTGTATATGTGTGTGTGTGTGTATAGTGTATATATAGCATATATACACTATATATACATATACACACATTTAAAGGAGAGTGGTAATAAATATAGAGAACATGGATGTGAGCTAGACATCAGAAAATATGACCAAGGTTACTATAAACAATACTCTTTTCTGCACTATTAATTGTACTCATACATATGAAGATAAGTTTGGAAAGTTACTGTCCTGTGTTCACCCCTCATCAGCATGTGGCTCCCATCTCCATATGCCACAAAGATAATTTTCTGATTCATTAAAAGTATATTGTGCTGTTAAGAATATTTCCAAATTTCATTTTTCTTCACAATTTGTATTTTTGTAGATAGGCATCTTAAAATGAAAATATAGACTCCAGGGGCCAGTCCTGTGGAGCTAGGTCCCATGTAACTGCCTGTGGGACTCAAGCTACAGCCCTAGCAGCTTGAAAAACATGCCAGGAGTGTGTGCATGCCCCAGGCCCAAACAGGGTGGAGAAATGGAGAAGGGATTGTGGCATGACCACATCCCTTTGAAAGGCACTTTCTCTTTCTCCCTCTCTCTTGCTCTTTGTCTCTGATAAATGCAAGCATCCTCTGGCAATTGAAAAAAAAAAAAAAAAAAAGAAAAATGTAGACTCCAGGGTGATTAAAAAGAAACAGTTCAGTGGATGCCAGGGTATGGTCTGGAATAGAATTATAAAAACCCTTATAAATGGCTCACAAAGTGGCATTGCCATGCTCATTAAGCTATGATTTATTAATTTTTATTTCCTCAAATAGAATTTGAGTAATAGAGATCTCAGACTACCTTTGCATTGTCAAATTCAAGTAGATAATGAGGTTACTATCTGTATTTCAGGAAAAATCCTCTCTTCTCTTGTCTTCCCTGATTTGTGACACTCTACCCAAATGAATTCTGAAACAGAGTTTGAGTTCGTTTCTTAAGAAAAATGGATCAGCAGTTGGCGGAATGGCTATGTCACCGGACTCCCATGTAGTCGATTGTGGTCAACTGAAGTTTAAGTCCCGGACCCGGCGGCTTAACTCATGCCTGGTGCGTGTGCGTATATGCCCAAGATCCTAAGAAGAGAATGGAGAAGGGATTGCGGCATGGCCATCCCCCCTGGGGGGTGACTTCTCACTTTCAGTCTCTCTGTCTCTCTCTTTCTGGTGAGGGCACGCACCCTACAGCAAAAAAACTCTTAAAAAAGGAAAAACATCTTGAATGTCCAGATGACAACTGCTTATCTGTCCATTTTATTTGGTTAGTATGGAAATGTTTCATGAGTGAATAATATAAAGAACTTGATGAAAATATATTTATAGTATTCAAAAACATACAGGTACCTTGAGGGAGGGTGGCAGAAATCTGAACTGATCTTTGGTTTAGAATTTAGGTCAAACTGATTTGATTGATTAATTGGGTCAAAACATGTCAATCATGAAGCCAGCAGATGGAATGGTAGTTACATTACTGGACTCCCACATGGCTGATCGTGGTTTGAGTCCCTGACCCGATGACTTGAAAAGCACACCAGGCCTATGTGCTTGTATGCCCAAGATCCTAGGAGGAGAATGGAGAAGGGACTGTCATGTGGCTATCCCCCCTGGGGGGTGATTTCTCGTTTTCCTCTTACTATCTTTGTCTATGTCTGTCTCTGCCAAGTGCATGTACCCTAAGGCAAAAACCTCTGAAAAAACAAAAACAAGAAAAAAATTGCTGATTGTAAGAAATCAATCAATATAGGAATGTTTAAAGGAGGGAAATTTAAGTGTTCTAATAATTTCATTCCTGGTATTAACAACTTCAAAAATTGAAATTAAGCATAGTTGTTGTTGTTTAATTTGGCCGGAGAGGGACAGAGCGAGAGCGAGAGAGAAGAGAGTAAAAGTGAGAAAGCAAGCCGCCAGGTCTAGGACTTGAACCATGGTTGGCCATGTGGGAGTCCAATGCCCTTAACCACCACACCACCTGCTGGCCTCAAATTAAACATAGTTTTTAGTCTACTCTTTATTGCCTAATTAAAAAAATACTATATAGCTTATTTGAAAATTATTTTTCCTAGTAATAATAGAGCCATTTATTTGAGCATATCATAGTGTGAGAGAGAGGAAGAGAGATTAACACCTTCCACAAGGTCCGGTCACACTGTAATTACCCTCTTTTAGTCCTCCAGTCCATTAACTCTTGGACACTTGCCTGTATGTCCTTTGTGTTTCAGGCTTACTAGGCTGGGGATTTGAACCGTCATTTGTGTGTGTGTGTGTGTGTGTGTGTGTGTGATCCAGTGTTTCTTAAGCAGAACATTATCACTATGCTGTGGAGCTGGCCCCTTAGCTTACTTTTGATTTTTTAAAAATTTTCAAAAAGAATCATTTATTTTTTTTATTTGTTGTTATTATTTATTTTTTAATCTGACAGGGATAGACAGAGAGAGAGAGGCAAAGTGAGAAAGCTATGCTATCTTGGACAAATCTTATGCCTTTTTGAGTCTTGGCTTTCTCATCTGAGAAATGGAAGAAATAAAAGCACTTGTATCTCATAGGCTGGCCAGCTGGCTGGCTGGCTTTCTTTTTAAAAATGCGGTTCAAATAAGATAATGGAATGCATTGTATTTATCATTGTGTTTAAGTTTAATTGGCAATTACATATGCTATTAATATGTGAGCTGCAAAGAGTTACCAAAGTTCAAAATTTAAGTTGTATACCTAATTACGAAAGTTGATTTTTTTTTTTTTTTTGAGAGGTTTATGCCATAGGGCATGTGCGCTCGCCAGACAGAGAGAGAGAGAGAGAGAGAGAGAGAGAGACAGAAAGCGAGAATTCACCCCCCAGGGGGGATGGCCATGCCGCAATCCCTTCACCTCCATTCTCCTCTCAGGATCTTGGGCACGCATGCATATGCGCCCGGTGTGAGTTTTAAGCCACTGGATCCGGGACTCGAACCGCAGTCGACTACATAGGAGTCCAGCGACATAGCCATTTACGCCAACTGCTGGTCCCACGAAAGTTGATTTTTTAAGAATGTAAATACTGGAGCTGGACAGTGGCACAGTTGTAAAGCGCGATACGCTATGAGCCAGATACACATAGGAAAAATCTGGGTTTGTGTCCAGAGATCTCCTGAATACACTAGGCATGTGTGCCAATCATCCAGGGTCAGTTGAAGGGGGGGGTGGGGATCACAGTGTCAAGACTGTCAGGGATGCTATTCTTTTGTCAGGGTGCTGTCCAGTTTTGTTTTGTTTAATTTGATAGAAGATATATCCTCACTGGAGAGAGAGAGAGAAAGAAAGTGAGAATATATCTCCCATGGGGGTCATACTGTAATCTCTTCTACTTCTGTTTTTGGGCATACATGCACACACATCAGGCATGGTTTTTCTTTTCTTTTCTTTTTTTTTTTTTTTTTTTTTTTTTTTTTTGAGAGGTTTTTGCTATAGGGTGCATGCACTCACCAGAAAGACTGAGAGGGACAGAAAGCAGGAAATCACCCCCAGGGGGATGGCCACACCGCAATCCCTTCTCTGCTGCCATTTTCCTCTTGGGATCTTGGGCACACATGCACACACACCCAGCGTGAGTTTAAGATACTGGATCTGGGACTTGAACCGCGGTCACTACATGGGAGTCCAGCAACATAGCCATTACACTAACCACTGGTCCCAACACATCAGGCATGTTTTTCAAGCCTCTGGGACTTGAACCACACAATTGATCATGTGGGAATTCAGCCACCTTAACCACCCTGCCATGGGCTGACCCACATGCTCGCTCTCGCTCTCTCGCTCTCTCTCTCTCTCTCTCTCTCTCTCTATCTATCTCTATCCGTCCTTCTCACTCATGGAAGATATAAACAAATTTGAAGGGAAAAAAACCCTTTCTGGTAGATCTCAAAAGACCTGCAAATAGGCATTTTTTTTTACTATGCAGCTCTTTTATTTTTGGGGTTGGGAGAGGCTGTTATTAGGTTATTTTTTGCTGTTGCTTGCTCTCATTTGATTCTTCATATAATAACTGGCCTCACTGAATGCTCAGGATAGGGATCCTTACAGAGCTCTTGCTGGGTAGGAAATTCAATATATATGCCAGATTTTAATGAAGTAAACAGTAATCTCTTCTGTTTATATAACAAAATGCAATCTCCTTTAAGCCACTGAAAAGCTATTGCCCTGTCAAGAGGCTTTGGAATTATAAATTTCCAATTCTTCAGTTATTAATATCACCATAAACACACAAATCCTTCTTGGAAAAAAAATGTCTAAGACACAAGAAAACATTGTTCATTTTAGTTAACTAGGAACAGTTGTTAAAACATATTTATCAGCTTGGGATAGAAAAAGTTCCCTTTATTGTCAGCAAATATAATGTCACCCATGTTTCTAGTGCTTTGCCAGTGAGTAGGGGATTAATCATCCTATTTTCAAGTTGTATTTGGAACCTGACATATAAGAATTCATTTTCTGCACAGCAAGAGAAATCTTTATACAACATAAATCAGAGTAATGTCACTCTTCTATGTAAAACTCTCCTCCAATGGCTTCCTCTTGCACTTAGGGCCAAATCCAAACCCTTCAACCAGGCCAACCACAACCAGCATCACCTGGATCTTTCCCATTTATTTGCTCTCATCATGCCCACTTGCTGCTTTTTAGAATACGGTCCTCCCTACCCCATGCCCTGTACCCTGCCTTTGAATTCTGAACTATTGTCCATAGCCAGCTTCACCTTTTCATCCAGGTCTCAGCTCAGATGTCACCGCCTCTAAAAGATCTCCCTGATCACCTAACCTAAAGGATGCATCCTACCCCTATCCATTCACTATCACATTATCCCACTTTATTGATTTCATTCCTTTGTGCTTATATGACTGTTTGAAATTATCCTGTCTGTGAGCTGGTGGTTTGTCTGTCTCCCCACTGGTCTGTAAGCAGCAAGAAGGCAAGGATCTTTTTATATCCCTCTTTATTACTGAGTGCCTGGTTATATCTGATTTTCAGTAAAGACTCAATAGGTATTTGTTAAATGAGGAAGAAAAGATTGGGGGAGGGGGTAGGAAGGAAGGATAGATAGATCTCATTAAATTTGTAGAAAACTATTTGTCTGGAAGTTGATCATACCCTTATTTTAGAAATTAATTATAGAATTAAGTTTAATTGTATAAAGAGATGCCACTCCTGTTTTACCAGGGAAAACTTAGACACTGAGAGCTAAAGACATGTGATTAAAGTGCATAGTGAAAGAATCCCAACTTTGGTTTCTTGCTTCTTATCAGGAGACCTTCCACTGCTCTGCAATTCCTGTAAGGAAGAAACTTCCTAGTGGCCCAGAGAAGCCTGGAGGCTAGAGAGTCATAAAATCATGGAGCAAAAATGGAAGCCATTCTCTGGCTTCCGGGGCTGGCTGGTAAAGCTCAACAAGGAGCACTTGTTAGTTAGGTATTTCCCACAGACCCTGGGTCTCTAAGTAACACCCGTGCCTCTCAGTGCAGGCTTTGCTCCAGTGTTACAGCTAGGAAGATCTGGCCCTGGCTCAGTATCATGCTCCAAGCATATGCCTCACTCATTCCTTTATCCATTCATTTCTCTCCTATGTGTCAAGGAACTGTGTTAAGGTTGAGGGATACCAATATGGAAATGGTTTCTGCTCTCAGAGTTTTGCTTCTAAGAAAAGGCAGACAAATGAATCATCTGTTATAATAAATAGCAATGAGAGTTAAGACCAGGGATGTACAAGAGTTATAAATTGGTCTCAAGGACCAGAGATGGTAGGGAACAGCAGTTGGCATAATGGCTATGTCGCTAAACTCCCATGTAGTCGACCGCGGTTCGAGTCCCAGACCCAGTGACTTAAACTCATGCTGGGCACGTGTGTGTGCATGCCCCAAATCCTGAGAGAATGAAGGAGAAGCCATCTCCCCTGGGGGGTGATTTCTTGCTTTCTGTCTCTCTGTCTCTCTCTGTCTTTCTAGTGAGTGCATGTGCCCTATAACAAAAACCTCTCAAAAAAATGCTATATATAAAAAAAATGGACCAGAGATGGCTTCCTGAGAGAGGTGATGTTAAGCAAAATCTGGGTACAAAGAGGAGTTAGTCAAATATAATGATTAGGAAATTAGGGAAAGAAGCAGAAGGTGCTCCAGGCCGGAGGTGATGTGTGTAATTTGAGGAACTTGTTTTTAGAAAATGGAAAAAAGTTGGGGTTAGCAGGTGGTGAGGTGGTTAAGGCACTGGACTCTTACAAGGCTGACTTCAGTTCGAGACCCAGACCTGGGGGCTTGAATTAATGCCAGGAATGCATGTCTGTGTGCCCAAAATCCCAAGAGGAGAGTGGAAGAGAAGGGATTGTGGCGTAGCCATCTCCTTTGGAGGGGGGGTTGATTTTTCTTTTTCCCTCTCTCTCTTTCCGGCAAGCATACGTGTCTTATGGCAAAAACCTTAAAAGGGGGGATCACCATAATGATGACTTTTTTTTTTTCTTTTTTTGGAGAGGTTTTTGCTATAGGGTGCATGCACTTGCAAGAAAGACAGAGAAACAGAGAGACAGAAAGCGAGAAATCACCCCCCATGGGGGATGGTCACTCCACAATCCCTTCTCCTCCATTCTCTTCTTGGGATCTTGGGCATGCACATACGCCTGGTGTGAGTTTAAGCCATCGGGTCCGGGACTCGAACCACGGTCGACTACATGGGAGTCCAGTAACATAGCCATTATGCTAACTGCTAGTTCTGAATGACTTCTCTTACAATAATAGTAATACTAAGAGCTAGTAGGGACTATTTCATGCCTTTGTGCTGGCCACTGTCCTGTGTGCTTAATGTGACGTATTTCCTTTAGTCTTTACACAGCCCTGAGAGGTATAATCATCACTATCTCTATTCTACAAATGAGGAAACTGAGGCCAAATGTATAGGAAGCCAGTCAAAAACAATTGGTCTGACCAGAGAAAGTTGCTGTTGTTTTTTTTTGTTTTGTTTTTTAAATTTGCTACAGGGTGCATCTACTCACCAGAGAGACAAAAAGAGATAGAGAGAGGGAGAGTAAGAAGGCACTTCCTAGGGGGAGGATGACCACACTGCAATCCTTTCTCCTCCATCTCCTCTCAGAATTTCGGGGGCGCAGGCACACTCACCCAGTCTGTTTTCCAAGCTGACAGATCCAAGACTGTGTAATTGGCCACATGGGATCCAGCCGCCCTAACCAACCCGCTACTGGCTGGCCCAAGAGAGAGTTTCTTACTGCACAGAGGAGTGGTCTTTTTGTTTTTGTCTCCCCCATGCATGCTTAATGTGATTATAGGCAGACTAGGCAATACTTGCACTATTCCCAGCAGCTCATCTAAGCCAGTTCTTTCTACACCTGCAGAGAAGCTGCACAGATGTTCAGAACAGTTAATACATAATAAAACTAGTTTTCAAAAAATCCATTGGCTGAAAAATCAATTTGCCAAATAATTAGTTGACCCAGAACTGTCAAGGACATTTTACTACAGCTATTTTGCCACATTGTCTGAGGCCAAAGTTGCTCCTCAATTCAAAAGCCAGTAAGAATGAGTGTGTGTGTGTGTGTGTGTGTGTGTGTGTGTGTTGAGGTACGGTAGAAGGCTTTGCTCAGTGCAGGTTATTCATGACGAATATTTTAGAAGTGAAAAATCTATCTTTGAACAAAATGATTATTTGGAAAGTTGACTGAGAGGAAATGGATTTCCTGCATATTTAATTTTGGTTTAAATTAACCTAGAGACCCTCAGGGTCTCCCTACATTGCCCCCAGAAAAGAATTGTTAAGCAATGACAACACCTTTAAAGCCAGAGTCATCTTCCTGTTGGCTACTGAAGTGAAGTCAGCATCACCAAGAATGAGACTTGCTTTATCCTTGAAGCTGCCCAGGAAAAGGGATGAGATGGCTTCCTTCCTTCACTCATTCAAACGTCTGTGTTCTTTTATTACATCCCACTCAGCTACTCTTTGCTTAGCCAAGTCAGTATTCTCAAGTTCTGTCTCCTACTTCACCTCCCATTTGGATGCTCTTTCAGTGAAATGCAGATTTGGGTCAGCTCTGAAGCCTTGCTGTTAAGGGAGCTGGATCCCACATGACTGACCAAGGTTCAAATCCCAGCTCTGGTGGCCTGAAAAACACACTGGGTTCTTATGGGTGCATGCCTCAGATCTCTACAGGATGAAGAAATGCAGGAAAAAGGATTATGGTATCATTAAGTCCTCCACGGGGGGTACTTTCTCTCTGGCAGCACATGTGCCCTCTGGCAATTAAAAGATTAAAAAAAAGAAGAAATGCAATTTTATACAGTGTTTGATTGGAAAGATTTTGGAATTTTGATGAGACCAGTGACACCATTCATGCTAGAGGCAAAGAAGTCTTTAAAAAGGAGAGTAGTTTTTAATCACTGGAAAGGGCTCAAAAAATCAAAATCAAAAAAAAAAAAAAAACAAGCAACCTCTTTTTATTTATGGGTTAATCTTCAGTTAGTATTTTTTTCCTTTTGATTCCCAGAATCATATATCATATTCCCAGAATATATAAATGGAAGAGAAAAGAAGCTGTATCTAGCTTCTTCTCTGATAATTAAAAATCAAGGTCTAAACTATGTAAATATATTCTACGAATAGGTCTTGCAAGTGATTTATCCAGCAGTTTTGTTTAATTTCCTAGGAATACTTACTGATTTTGAAAAATCTAAATCAGAGTTCCTCAAACTTGTTCAGAGACTCCTGGGAATGTCTGAAACCTTTTTGGAGGTCCATAAGATTAGAACTATTTTCACAGTAATGCTCAGATGTGGTCATTGTCAGTCTTTTTCTCTCACAGTCATACAGTGGGGTTTTACAGAAGCTCTGTGGTATGAGATATAGTCATTGTTATGCCAGATAATGGAATGTGTACTTGTATATTCTTGTATTTTATAATGTATCATTTTTGGGTTTCTAATGTGGTAAATACTCACAGACATAATATACAAAAATAAAATGTTATTTATTGTTGTTAATGATTTTTAAGAATGTAGAGAGGTCTTGAGACTTAACATTTGAGAACAGCTAGTTGAGATAATGAGTTTTTACACCTTCCAAATTATTTTCTGTTTCTTATGCCTATTTTTGGTAATTCAGGTAATATGGGCATGCATGGTCTGATTGACCATTTTACATAGGCTTTCACTCAGAAAATACTTATTGATTACCTCATGTATGTAAATGATCACATTGATCAATAGTTTTTTTTTTTTTTTGGAAAGGTTTTCGCTATAGGGTGCGTGCGCTCACCAGGCAGACAGAGACATAGAGACAGAAAGCGAGAAGTCACTCCCCGGGGGGATGGTCACGCCGTAATCCCCTCTCCTCCATTCTCCTCTCGGGATCTTGGGCATGCATGCACACGCGCCCGGCGTGAGTTTTAAGCCACCGGGTCCGGGACGCGAACCGCGGTCGACTATGTGGGAGTCCAGCAACATAGCTAACTGCTGGTTCCCCCGAGCAATAGTTTTTTTATAGTTATTGTTGATGATCCTTGTCCTTGGCAAATACTGAATAAAGGACTTGGGTATCTAAACTGGAACTAGCCCTGTCTAGATATTCTCTATCCAGTTGATTGTTCATGCTAACACAGAAAGGATGAGTCTCTATCTCAGATTATGAACGTTCTCTGCTCTTTCAGGCTAGAGACAGGAAAAGAAAGTTCAGATTTAGATGTTCCATAGTGATGATTATACATCCTTTATGTCATTCCTGAAGGGAAGTCACAGATTGAGGTTTTATTGGGTCATCAGAAAAGTCATGAATTTTTGCATACAAAAATACATCATGACTTTTCCAACAATCTGATAATATTAGGAATTTGCAACATAAGACCAACATATTTGTCATATTTAACACCATTTATCTTAGTATCCCTCATAAAGTGGGCAACTGATGTTTTTACTTACTTGACAGCTATTCCTCCTTTCCTGAACAGCTCTTCAACTTTCAGGTTTGATATGAGATCATAATTTGATCAACTATCATGTTTTATTCTGTGGATTTAAGGATCTAAATCATATATTGGATCCTATTCCAGGACAATGAAGTCAATATAGAAAAAATAATTTTAGAAAGCGAGAAAGTGATTCTAATTTCTTATTGTGTCCCTAGCATCTAGCAGATTGCTTGGTTCATAGTAGGTGCTCAAAAAGATTAATTCAATGAACTCTGACCTAGCTACTTTACAAATAACTGAAGCATCTCTGATTAAAACAGAAGAATGCATGCTGGGGAAAACCATGTTGTACATTGTAAAGATAAACAGTGATTAAATGTAAACTAAAAAAAAGATTATATTTATATTAATATATTTTTATATATTATATAATATATATTTTATATATAACATTTTTAAATTAAAAAATAGAGCATTTGATTCTTTATTTTGAAAAGACATCAGCCAAAGAAATACCTATTGGCACCTCCAAGTTGAATAAAATCTCCTTTTTCTCTCTCCTTTCTTTCCTGTCTCTTGGCTGTTACATACTGTCACTTTTCTAGCTTTTAATTTTTAGTCCAAGTGCTCTCTGGAGAAAGTAGTTGTTTTGCATCAGGACACTAGATATGTTGTATGACTAGAAAAGCATTTTTTGCCAAGAATATTTTTAGTTTTTCATTTCTATGTTTAGCTTCTCTGAGCTCCTAAATCTCGTGAAAAAAATTTCACATGTGGCCAGCCTATGCCGACACTCATGGTCTGGATCTTGAGCCAAGGAACATGAACCAAAGAAGATTAGATGCATGCGTGGGAAGAGGAAGAGTTTTATAAAAGGAGGGTTATAATTAACAAGATGCAGTACTCAACAGACTTAACTCATTTAATCAAGGGAAAATTTAACCCAAAGGTAAGAGTTACATCTGAAACGTGCACAACTGTTTCAGAATCCCATCTACATACAAATTCAGTGGTTCTTATGACCCATGATGATTAGTAGCAAGGACTGGCACACTGTGGTATCCTGCAGAATGATTAAGGCTTATAGATTATAACTATGAATCTTTGGTTGGTCAAGTTTTATAAGAATCCATGTTAACATTTACCTTCTTCCAAGTGCAATTAAAGGGGATTCTTCTGAGAAATTTCAGATAAGATTTATCTCTATCTTATTGTCAAGACTAAGTCAAGACATATACACACACAAATGGCAGTAAACCGACCCTCCCTTCCTCAAAGCTTCTTGCCTCTGCTTGACTTTACTTTCTCTGCATGGTGGTAGCATGATGGGATGCATCACACCCACATATTACCAGTTCTGTAACTCTAACCATCAATAGCCAACTTACCTTCCAGCTCCTGTAGAAAACTCCAGTGAGCTTATACATGGAACTTAAAGGCAATCACCAAGGCCAAGGGAATGGGTGTACTAATTGACCAGGCTATCGTCAGGTCAGTTATTTTTTAAGATACATTCATTTTGGGCAAAGATTACATGCTGCTTCTGTAGTTCTAAGTTGCTTGGTGTGTTTATAGGCCTAAATTCAGTGATGGCTTGCTGAATAACTGATACATTTTGAGAGAGTTTTTAGTGTTTACATATCAGAGAAGAAATTTTCTTAGCACAGTTGATAAGATTAGTTTTCTATTTTCTGATTTGGGATACATTATGAAAGCCTGAACTTTTGGGAAATTTAGGCTTAAACCTATAACTTGTGAATATGAGCCATAAATTGGATTTATTTGTGAAAATAACTTCTATACTTCCATTGGTGGATTTTACTTTGTCAAGGAATCACCCGTCTATTGAATGCCAAAATATAAACCACAAGCTACAGTGCTGTGTATTTTTCCCACAGTGGTACAAAACTTCAAACTATGAAACACATGTCTTGGTGTAAAGCTGGAAACAGAAATGCAGGAGAGGAGAGAGGGCCTTTGCTTTCCTTCAACTTAACAAATGGCTAGAATAAATCAGGAATCTAGTTAGACGAGGCTTATGGTTTTCAAATATAGCTAGCTATATTTGAAAGCTAGGCTCCTGTTTGTTTTATGTATAATTTACAAGTAAATAGCCTGCCATTTCCAAAAATGATTCAGCAACTGCAGATTATATAAACAATAAAATAATGTTTAAAAAGTAAAAAAAATAATAATAATAAAGATGGGTACATTACTAACATGTAAGACCAATATTGAAGATTTTATCAGTTAACCTTTGCATGATAATGCTACATAATTGACAACCTCCTAACTCAGAGGTTTGGAACAATTACCTCTTGCTCATATGTCTGCAAGTAGGCTAGAGAGGCTCTGCTTCATGCAGGTTTATTCTAGGGCTCAGGGCAAAAGAAGGGTCCCTCTACATGGAGGAAACTTTCACTTTGTGATCGTAGAAGCACAGGAAGGCAAACAAGAACATGCAGTGCTCATTAGGACCTCATTTGGGAGTGACACACTAACCTTTCTGCTTGCTTTCCGTTGACCAAAATAAGTCGTCTTCCAAGCCCAAAACTAATGGAACAAGGAAATATACTCTGTCTCTGTAAGAGGGGGGGCAAAGTTAGCTCTGTAAACCACTAGCTGGGGAAAGTGGATGAAGAATTATTCTTCTATTGGTCCACCTGTCTGTTTCTGTGCCAGTACCATGCTGTTTTGATTACCACAGCTTTGTAGTATATTTTTGGATCTGGGAGTGAGATGCTGCCCATTCCACTCTTCTTGTTTAGGATTGCTTTGGCAATAAGAGGTCTTTTATGATTCCAGACAAACTTTATGATTGTCTTTTCTAGATCTGTGTAGAATGTGTCTGGTACTTTGATTGGGATTGCATTAAATATGTTGATTAATTTGGATAGAATTTCCATTTTGATTATATTAATTCTTCCAAACCAGGAACATGGGACGTCCGTCCACTTTTTTGTGTCATTTTCAATTTATTTTGTTGGTTCCTGAAGTAAAAATTTGAAAACAATTTTTAGTTAAATCAAGTTTATCTTTTTCTCTTTTGTTGCTTATACTTTTTGTGCCATATATAACAAACCATTGTCTAACCCATGGTCATAAAGATTTACTGATATATTTAAAGACTTTTATAGTTTCAATTTTCACACATTTTCTGTGGCTCATTTAACTTAATATGGCAGAGGTAGGGATCTAAACTTTACTCTTTTGCGTGTGGACGTTCACTTGTCTCAGCACCATTTGTTGGAAAGGTGATTCCTTCTCCACTAATCTGCTTTGCACCCTTGTCAAAAAGATTCATTTCTGGACTTTCTACTCCATTGGTCTATATGTCTATCCTTAGACCAGTGCCACACTGTCTTGAATAGCTTGGTTATTTTTTAATATTAGAGAAATACATTCTATCACTTCTATTAATGAGCTGTTTCAGGAGCAGATAGACATAAGGGTTAAAAAATTCTTGTTTTTATCTAAATTTAGTCTTCATAAAGCAAGTTATGTCCATTTTCAGAGTCAGCAGAAGGACTAATAGGTCAACTTGTTTTATACAAAAAGCCCTTTTATGCTCATAGAGTCATTTTTTTTCTACTCACAGAAAATTTCTTAGAAGTTTTATTTTTAGAATCACATGATAAATTCCAAACTTTAATATGCATTTAATGAGGACCTACTCTTGTAAGAATATGTAATCTAAATGCTTTAGAAAATAATTACTGAAGTGAATAATCATGTCTATATTTATTTGTATGAATGTATGTGTAGTGTATTCATTTGCCACATAATTATTTACTTTAGTTTTATTATATACAACTTTTGACAAGTTACTAAATTTGTACCTACTCTCATTGGGTTCTTATAAATATTAATGAGAAATTCATGTAAAGATCGTAGAGTATCTAAAACACAGAAGCTCTTAAAAAGCCCAGACTGTAAGTAGGAGATGTACAACAAATATCTGTTGATAAAATGTCAATTTCATATGTTAATTAAAGTGAAAAACTGGAAATAGACAATAATATAACTCCTAGAATTCTATTTCACTAAACAAACTCAGTTTGCTAATTTTTTTCCTCCTAGCTTTAATTTGGTTCCATATCCATATGACAAAGTATATAGGCATTTTCAAAATTTCAGTTTCTTTAATGTTCTCATCAACTCCAACTTCACATTTAGTTATTATTTGATGACTTCTCCCTAGGTTTATTTGGTCTTTTTTTTAATTAAAAAAGATAACAATTTAATAGGTTAAAAAAAAAACCTGAAATACATGAGCAACATAAATGATGAATAAACTATTTCATGGTACTTGTCTGAGTGTGTTGTACTTGAGCTTTTAGTTCAACTTACCTAAACAAAAATTTTCTAGAGTCTTCTATTTCCCATTGGCTATAATAGAGTTTTATTCCTTAAAGTAGTTTTGTAACTTGGGTATTTTTTAAAGTAAGACTGTTGTGTACATTAGCTGTACTTTGGTTGCCAAACACTTACTTTCTCTTCTTTTGTTAATAGAACCTTGATTTTCTTTTGAGAAATCACATCTTTCTGGCAGGA
Source organism: Tupaia tana (assembly GCA_026018925.1). Taxonomy (NCBI): domain Eukaryota; kingdom Metazoa; phylum Chordata; class Mammalia; order Scandentia; family Tupaiidae; genus Tupaia; species Tupaia tana. The sequence continues at coordinate 28,592,457 of JAKSZU010000022.1, forward strand.
TTGCCTCCATTCTATGGTAAGATCCATTCTCTAACCAAGGATTTGAACCTAGTTTATACCAACTAGACTATTTTTCTAGATTTTGAAAAGACTAATGTAAGGATGTAATAAATGCGTGGATCAAATCATACCTTGAGCAATGCACTTTTAACTGTTATTTGAAGGTATTCCTTAGTTTCAACTCTATATGTGCTAAGAGTTCTTCATTTCCTGGAGTTTTGGGAGCCCGGTTCCTCATTCTTTCCTTTCATTATGTGAACTTCTTTATATCTTTCCAGTAAATTCTTTCTATGCTTTTATGACTCAAAGCAATTTCTGTAATTTGTAATCTCAAGGATTGTAAACTCACTCTTAATTCCCTTAAAATTCTCCCCCATCCCTTCCCTTTTTTGTTAAGATTTTTGCTAAAGGATGTGTATGTTCAACAGAGGGAGACAGTGAGAAATCAACCCAGCCATCTCTCTGGCCATCCCCAGAGAGATGGCCACGCTGCAATTCCTTCTTCTTTAGTCTTCTCTTGGGATTTTGGGCACACACTCAGACATACCCAGGGTGATTTTCAAGCTGCCAGGTTCAGTACTCACACTATGCAGCTGGCCATGTGAAATTCAGGGTTTTAATTTCCATGCCACCTGCTGGCCCATAATTCTCTTATTCTTTGAAAGTTACAAAATTTCACAAGTATTCAGGAACTCTCTTTCAAATGATTTGATTGAGGTTTTGTATAATAAGAGGTAATAACCTTTGATAAAGATAGAGAAAAACAAATCTTTCTTTAATTTTCATCCTTCACTTCTTCCATAAATACTATTGGGGATTATACCATACCCTGTTCTAGATGCTAGAAATACAGAAAATGACTAGGAAAGAATCTTTTTCCTTAGGGTGCCTAGGGTCTAGTAGGGAGATAAGACACACAGAAATAATGGTAATGCTGGGACCAGCAGCTGGTGTGGTGGTTGAGACACTAGACTCCCACATGGCCAGCTGTGGTTTGGGTCTCAGATCTAGCAGCTTGCTTTCTCACTTTCTCTCTCTCTCTGTATCTCTCTCGGGCTAAATTCAAATAAATGAACAAATTAGTAAAATTAAACAATAGCTTAAAAAAAGAAATAATGGTGATGCCAGAAAGACATTAATAAGTGCTATAATTGAGACAAACGTAAACTGTAATTGGCGCACAAAAAAAGGGGAGCTCAATTCAGTGCTGGAAGGATTAGGAAAACTTCAGGGGAGAAGATGATACTTCATACTTCAAGCGGACTAATATTCCTGCAAGTGTCCAATGACCAGTTATCTCCAGGAAATGGTGTTTGCAAAATTAAGCCTGACCCAGAGAGGATAGTTTTATTTCCCCTTAGCATAGCATATAACACTTTTCAAGGTTTATGCTTTCTTGGGCAATGGATTAAATTGCTTAGGACAGGCCTGAGGGTGTAAGGATGTCAAACCTTGCTGGCCCCTAATGTGTCTGGGGCCTGGTGTTTACATCTTTTGGATGTTAGTGAGACTTAATGACAACTCACCATGGCCTGGAGTGGAGCCGATGTGTTTCTTAGCAGTCTTTAAATCTGGTTTAAAATTGACTACCATGTTCAATTAGCTGGTTAGGCTTCCTTTGTCCATTTGGAGACAGCAGCAAGGACAGAAGTCTGTAACTTGTTCTCTGCTGCCTTGAAAACAGATACCCATTTCAAATCTTTTTTTTTTTTTTTTTAAATTTTTGTACCTTCAGTTCTTCTGCCCACACAGTGCAGTCAACTTTCTTCTTTGTTGCAGAGAAAGGGTGTTCTGAATTAATCTGGGATGGACAATCAGTCTGAAAGTATGGCTTAAAAAACTTATTATTGCTCAGGATGATAGTTGCCTGAAATGCTCCTTTCCTTTCATGCTGGTAACCTCTAAGACATTAGGGAGGAGTGTTATTTGGAACACAAAATGATGTGTACCTAGGCGACAATGAATTCATTTAACTAGTCAGAGAACATATAATTGAAAAAGGGAAAGCCACTTACGCTTTTTAAAGTTCCAGTTTTTCACAGAGGATGGTTTAATTTGGTAAAATAATTAGCCAATACCCCCTCCCACTTGCCCACAAAATTCACATTATGAACAGTGTTTTTGTTAGTTTTTCATTGGGTAAAGAGCAGTGGGAAAGAAGGGAAGGCCACTGCTTCTCATAGAGGCTGAGTAGGAAGATTTTGTAAGTCATTGTTTTATGGACCCCTGCTGTACGAATACATTAGGAGGAGCCTGGCAACTGATTCCCAGAGACTCCCAGGGAATGTTAAAATATTCATGCAGAAGTAGTTAAAAAGAGGAGGGAAGAGCTAAGTGGGGATCCTAATGCTACTGTCATTTCCCAACACTAGTGTCCTGAATTTATAGCTCAGTTCTGTGACCCCCTCCTGGTTTGAAAGGTATAAATATAGTTAGAGAAGGCAGAGGGTCTCCAGATCTATGGCCCTTCATTTGTTCCCAGAGCTCATTGAACAAAGGCTGCTTTTGAAGTTTGATAGGGCGTAGATGATTGCTCAGGCTCAATGAATGCAGACCCATTTGCTGTTATGGATTGAATTGTGTTAGATCCCTCAACGGATATACTGAAGTCTTAATTCCCAACACCAGAATGTAACCTTATATGAAAATATGGTCATCACAAATAAAACTAGCTTAGAAAAGGTCATATGGGCATAAGGTGGGCCTCTGATCCAATGTGATTGGTGTTCTCATAAGACAGTGATGTGAACACATGGAGACACACAGCAGCATGCCATGTGACAGCTGAGGCAGAGATTGGAATGAGGTAGCTGTGCACCCAGTAACACCAAAGTTTGCTAGAAAACTACCAGATGTGGCACAAACGGGATGGTGCAGTTGGCAGCAATCTGAACTGCAGTGCTGGAGGCAGCATGACCAACTGTGAGTTTGGATTCCTTAGTCTGAAACATGCTAGGCATGTGCGTATGTGCGTAAGATCTTGAGGAACTGGCATGCTGGGGAATGGGGATTGCAGTATGACCAGATCTTGTTGAGAGAATATTTCTTTCTTTCTCTTTCTTTCATGACTATGTATGCTCTGTCAGGAGTAAAGCAAATAAAACTTAAAATATCAGAAGCTAAGAAAAAACAAGGAATGATTCCCTTGGTTTCAGAGGGACCACAGCCCTGCCATCACCTTGATTTTGGACTTCCAGCTTTCAGAACTACGGAATAGTAAATTTCAGTTGTTTTAAGCCACCAAGTTCATGGTGCTCTGTTACAGCAGGCCTTGGAAATGAACACACTTTTAAAATTATCCTACATGTGTTTTGTTCATATCTGTGACACAGTCTTCCACATTCCTGGCCCACTGTATACCTGCCTTCTCCTCTCTACCACACTTGAATCTCTCGGCTCCTAAGACTGTCACCATCCTCTTAATTTACCAGGTGCTTCCTACTTCTGTGACTGTTTCCTTCCTGGTATAGCCAGAACCAGATTCTAGGACTCTGGGCCCACTCCAATTTATTTATCAAATCAGCTCAAAGTGAAAACTGTCCTGTAGTGCCTGGGCAAATGTGAATAACTTCCTCTATCAAAGCAGTTTGTTGATACTAGTCCCGTCTTGTCATTTAACTAGTAACTGCATATCTAGTTTTTCTCCATATACTTTAACTCTTGAAAAGTGGTGACTGTTTTGTTCATTTCATATCTCAAAGTAGTGTCCCCAGGGCAAGAGAATTAGATCACAAATTCTTAGTCCCCATTTGAGACTGTCCAAAACAAATCTACACTGAAACAAGTTCCTGTGAGATTTATACGCATAGTAAAACTTCAGAAGCATCCCCAGAAGATCTGGCAGTACAAACTACTATTATTTTAAGTTCTTTTAATTATTTTTTTCCTGACAGAAAGAAGAAGGGGGTGAAAGAGAAAGAAAGAAAAAGAAAAAGAGACATCCTCAACAGGGTCCTCATGCTCTGATGCACCCTTCTGAGCTGGCCCAGATCTAAGGCATATGTGTGCATGCTCAGTGTGCACACAGAGACCTCAGGATACAAAGCAGGGACCCTTCCTGTGTGGATCCAGTTATGTTACCACTGCACCTCCATCTAGCCCCATCCAGCTACTATTAACTGAATACATGTTTTGAATCTGCTATTTCGCTGACCATTTTCACTTAACCATATTCCCACTTAGTCATTGCAGCAATTCTATTAAAAGTCTTGGGAGGTAGGTTTTATTATTTCTTAACTTGTGGAAGAGAAAACTGAAGCAAAATTAGATTGTAGACTTTGGGGAGTAGTTCTCCCTCTCTTCCCAGTTGATGACCTTCCCCAGTCAAAGGCTGAGAAGTAAAAGAACTTAAGGACAGTAGTCCACCCAGGAGCAGTTTCCACCTTGGATAACATGATCTGGTGGTCACCAGGCTAGCTAAGTCCCTCACCTTACCTTGTAGAGGAGCAAAATGGAAACTAATTTGTGGTACCCAGTGAAAAGTAAAAATGTGGGATCCCTTGTTAAAAAGCAAGAAAAACATTTTTCCCCTTTCTTCTTTTCTCTTCCTCTACCCTCATGTCTCTTATAATGCTTTTATTTCTTGTTTAATATCATCCTTCCTGGCATCAGAATACTCATTGGCCTTCATAGGAATGGAACTGGGGATATAGGGGTGGGTCGAAGGTGGGCTTTGTTAAAGTGTCCTCTCCCACTAGTTGCTGGACCAATATCAATCGCTGTGCTTTAGTAGGAAAGTTAAGTCATATATATTCCCTTCTCACACCATGCCCCCTCCCATCAATCGATGTGGCAGTCGACCCCCAGAGTATTGCAACTTCCTCTCACAATGTGCTAGATACCTGGATGGGGAGCTTCAATGTACAGATGTACTTGTCTTAGGCCCAGAATGTTCTGTGCCAACAGGGGCCTCCTAGTTCATGTCTCAGAAGGATAGCTGGCTACCAAAACTGAACTCCTAAGTTTAACTTCTTACTTAAATCATTTGCAATAATTTCAATAATTCATTTACTAATCTATTCTATTCTGAATTCATTCTCTTTTCTATTCCTCCTGTCTGGCAAAACATCATCTCCTATGGATTGCAGTTAGAGTCCAGTTGAAATTTGCATCTCTATCTTGACTTTCAAGTTTGACTGTCTTCTGGAATCATTTGACTTCTGAAGTATGGAGCCTGAGAAAACCACGAATACTCTGTAAATTTCAGTTAGTTCAACAAATGTTTTAGTATTGCTTCTATATGTTTGTGCATGTGTATGCATGGAAGAGCAGGGTGATGTCATGATTAAGTGCACAGGCCCTGGAGTCAGGCAAGGCTGTGGTCAAACCTTATATCATCTGTCATGGGCAGGCCAGTTTCACTGTGTAGCTGCAGATAGGAGGAGATGCCTGGGTTCTTCAATCCAATTTTACTAGCAACAAAGCCGATATTTGGGTTTCTATTTTAATTCTGTCAATCAATTACTTACCCAGTTACTTTATTATTTTTCATATAGGTTTTTTTGTTTTTTGTTTTTTTTTTGTTTTGTTTTGTTTTGTTTTGTTTTTGCTATAGGGCATGTGCACTTGCCAGAAAGAGAGAAACAGAGAGACAGAAAGCAAGAAATCACCCTCCAGGGGGATGGCCACGCCACAATCCCTTCTCCTCCACTCTCCTCTCCGGATCCTGGACACGCACGCGCACGTGCCTGGTGTGAGTTTAAGTCACTGGTCCAGGACTTGAACTGTGGTCGACTATGTGGGAGTCCAGCAACATAGCCATTACGCCAACTGCTGGTCCCACTTCTCCAGTTATTAGAGAGAATGATTGATATCTCCAGACACCCAAAGTGTAGATCAAGACAAAATTATTTATTTCAGCTCTAGAGGAAAGAGAGTTACTCTAAACTCTGGCCAGATGTTACTTTGTGATGTTACTCATTACAGGGGCTAAAGCAGATTGATTGCATGATATTATTGGTGCTAAGTAAGAGCAAAGGCATTTCTTTCTTTCTTTTTTCCCCCTAATTTGTTAGAGAGTGTGTGCACTCTCTTCAGAGAAACAGTGTGAAAGCATCTCCATGAAGGATGGTCATGCCACAATCTCTTTTAAATTTTTCTCTCCTTTTGGAATTTTGGGCACACATACACGTGTGCCTGACATATTTTTTAGGCTGCCAGGAATGAGACTTGCACCATGCAGTCAACCATGTAGGACCCAGCTGCCTTAACCACCATGCCACCATCTGACTGCAAAGGTTATTTCTTGCTGTAAGCACTGAGTAAAAATAAAATAAGGGCCTTAATTTTCCTATAGGTTCAAGTCATAGATTGTATCTTCTCACTTAAAAAAAAAAAACAGACACACAGTAAATATGAATAACTCCTGACTAATTCATTTGACGACTATAACAAACCTGGTGGTTTTTCAGGCAAGAATGGCAACTGCCCTGGGAGTTGCAATTTCAGGGGGCATTGGAGCATCTGTTGCAGATAAGCCTCTTTTTGCTAGTTTAATACTGATGGATGGACTTAGTACTGCATCAAAAAAGTGTTTCATAGAAAAACTAAAATTGGGGACCAGCAGTTAGTGTAATGGCTATGTCGATGAACTCCCATGTAGCTGACCATGGTTTTAGTCCTGGACCCGGTGGCTTAAACTCATGCTGGGCACGTGTGCATGTATGCCCAAGATCCCGAGAGGAGAATGGAGGAGAAGGGACTGTGGCATGGCCATCACCCCGGGGGGTGATTTCTCGTGCTCTGTCTCTCTCTGTCTTTCTGTTAAGCTCACATGCCCTATAGCAAAAACAAACAAACAAACAAAAATCTCTTCAAAAAAGAAAACGGGAATTGCTGCATATTGCATGCCCCCTTGAATGTTAACAGCGCAAAGTCACCTGTTAAGGGCTTGGGCATGACCTCAGTAAATATACTTGCTTAACTTTGTTTAACTCCATATTCTCTAAAGTTTATTTGACCCCAAATTGAGGTTGCATAACAGCCATTAACATTCTGTGAAACACATTTTGGTTTAAAATGAGATGTTAATGATGAAGGGAGATCAAGAGGGAAACTTGCTTTATGGATTGCTTTTTGATTTGGAGAGAGAGATAATTTCTCTGCTGTAGTTATCTTCTAAGTAAGAGTTTTCTCAAAATAAGGTATTAGCATGTGGGAAGGGAGAGACAGACCAGCAGGAGCTTCTGAACCACTGGGAAGAAAGGTTCATTTCTTTATGCATTATTTAATATCATAAAGTCCTTCCTAGAATCTTGTGTTTCACACTGTAATTCAAGACAAAGAATGTCGATAAAATTAAGGAGGATGTTAACTGGGGGAAACGCTGGGAAGATAAAGTGCCACATTAAACCATACCAGTTTTTGAAAAATGAATACTGAAGCCATGAATTGGCATACAGGGAGACAGTATTGCAAAGTGGCAGGACAAGGTCATGTCAAGGACATTCATTACACAGTGGGGATTTACAGGGCTCAGACAGCAGAAATGGACAAGAAGGCTTATGTACCTGGCTATCAGGGGAAATCTCTTTTTGAGCATACTTGGTCCCCTTGAGATGAATGGAGAAAGAGCCTTTTTGTTTCGGCTAGACTCTTGACAGTTCTGAGGTCAGGTTTTATTGGATTCTTGGTGTTGATGGAGAGTAGCTCTCTGTCTGTAGAGCTGCTTGGGATCTGGCAAAGCAATGCCACCATCCTGCAGGATTCTTTTCAAGGACAGACATCCCTTTAATACAAATTGAGGGCAGCTACTCATTGCTGTCTGTGTGTATTTACAGTTAGAATAACAGGAGTGAGTTTTCTTTTTTTTCTTTTTTTTTTTTTTAGTATTTTCTTTATGGAAAGAAAAGGAAGGATCTGAGGTTGGTTATTCAGAAATAGAGATGCCTTCTTGAGGCTCCTCTCTGTGAAAACATGGGCACTATCACCAGAGATGCCTTTGGGGTGATGTCTGGGGATGTGCAGGCACAGAGGAAGTACTACAGACTTTTCCCCTACAGCCCCCATACATTCATGTTTTTCACATGTCCGTAATTTCATTTCCCGAATTGCTGGTTGATACCATTCTACCAGGTTTGCTCCAGTTGTGCCTCTTACTGGATTGCCTTGCCTTCCATTTCTGCCTGTGGAAATCTTACCCACACATCAAGGCCCTGTTCAGACCTCTGCTCTTCTGAGAAGGGACACCTTATTGCCTGCAGGCAGACACAGGCTGTTCTCTGACCTGTTTGGAGCATTCTTACAACACTTTTCACATCTTGATTTCTACTGTTGTGATACCCAAGGCCATCTCTGAGGTTTACACTGTGGGCCTTTTGAAGATGGGACTGGATTCTAAATCACACTCACCCCTTCCCACCAACAGCACTGAGCTCATAGCTGATGCTCAGTAAATGCTAGTTGAATGGTACCTCCACATTTGCAAAAGATTGAGATAGGAGATAGGCAAAGTTTATCATTCATCACTCTAACTTGGAGGGGAGTAGGTGGCATTCCTCTCACTTCTGGTCTGTTCTTAGGCCTTTGTTCCTTGACCTTCTTCCTAGGCTAGTATTTACTAAAATGTTGGTCATTCTGTTATCATTTTCACCAGTGATGACATACTTGTGCTTCACTTATACTTCTAGTACTTAATATTTTTCTTTAACTTAATTCTTCCTTTTTCCTTATACTACCTAATGTATAAAGAAGTCATGTATCTCTACTATAAATAGAAATCTAGTATTATTTGCCCTTAATCAAGGTAAGCATACACATGTCTATAACGGGAATGAAACATTATATATGATTTAATCAGCTAATATTTATTGAGCATATACTATGTACTAGGTACCTGTGCCAGGTGCTGGGGATTTGGTGATGAACAAGAAGAACATGATCTTAGTTCTCTTTGGGCTTATGCTCTATGAGGGATAATGAACAGCTAACTGAGAAATATATAATAAATGCTGTAAAGCAAAGTAAAGCAGGGCATGGGGATAAAGAGTATTTAGGGTACTATTTAGATAAAGAAGCAGTCTTGTCTTCAAGAGATGGTGGGATTTCTGGATACCTAAAGTGTTCAATGCCAGTCATTCTGTCTGGTTCTCTAAACCATGGCTCCTCTTGGGCTATACCTAGCATACGTTAAACCTCATGGAATGAAGGAAATATATACTGCTTCTGCCTCCAATTGTATGTCTCTGTTTTGTCTCTGTTTTCCCTGTGCTATGCACCTGATTTTACCAGAATGAGCAGGAAAGAGAAATATTTCCAGGAAAGGTGATTTCCCTTGCAGTCTCCATCTAAAGCATCTTTTCTCAGTTGGAGCTATTAGAAGCATTGAGAAAGTTTTGCCAAGATATGGTGGATGGGTTGACCTGCAGGGATCTGGACTTAATTGACTTGGGAAAAGCCTGTGACTGTAGTTCAAGAGTTCCACACGATTCTAATGTGAACCAGGTTGAGAACTACTGCTTGAAGGAAGGTTTTTAAGGAAGTAAGCATTTTTACAGAGCTATCCATGATAGATACTCTTAGGTTGGAATCTGGAAGATCACTGAGTTTCTAACTTCAAAGACCCTAATACTACCTAACTATCTCATCTTTTACATCAGTGACACATTTAATTAAAGATGAGCTGGCATCTCACTCTCTTTCATTTTGATGGATTTTGAACTCTATATACAAAGAATCTGCTGGGAGGAAGAGATTGGATAGCACTGAATATTGACATTTAAAGGCCCTAAAACAGATTTTTTTTTAAGAAGTAGCTTCTTTGGAGATTCTGAGTGAGTCTCTGAAAGCCTTGGATGGACTAAAGATTGCGAACTACACTTTTCTATGTTTCAAGATGGCTTTCCCAGCATGCTATTCAGCAGATGGGCTAGAAAGGCATATAGGGTGGAAGTGTCTTAACTACCAATGAGCATCTTCCCAGTCTGTGCTTTGAGACATTGAGAGACAAAAATGGAGCCCAGCATGCCAGGCTTTAGATGTGTTGTCAGTTATTTAAAATAAAGGATGGCATTGTTTGTGTTATTCCTATCCTAGTCTAGCTGAACTTCCACCTCCACCTTATCAACCTTCCTGAAAGCCAGTCAGCCAGGGGAAATGGAGAGTGCATGCCTTATAAAGATCCTGGGTTTTTTTTTTTTTTTTTTTTTTTTTTTTTTTTTTTTTTTTTTTTTTTTTTTTTTTCCTTTTCAAGTTTTGCCAGAGGGCATGTGTGCTTACCAGGTAGAGATAGTGAGAGAGGGAAAGTAAGAAAGTACCTCCCTTACCATGGGGAATGGTCATGGTGCAATCCCTTGTCTTCCATTTTTCCTTTCAGGATTTTGGTCACACACACACACACACACACACACACACACACACACTCACCCATCATGTTTTTCAAGCCACTGGGAATGGGACTTGAACTGCATAGTCAGCCATGTGGGATCCATCTGCTTTAACAACCATGCCAACAACTGCCCCCCAGTTTATTTATTTTTATAGAATTAAAGGTCGAGTTGTAGAGATCTTAGATGCCATACAGTAGAGTATTTTTCAAAGTGTAGTTTTTGAGATGACTTTTTTGGTGATATTTTGCCATCTTTTTTGGCATAGTTTTTAATTTTTTGTAGTTATCTTTCATTGGTAGAAAGTAATACTTTCTACTTTAATAGCTATAGGATGCTTCCTTTAACAGTGAACCCATTTAAGCTCAAAAGTGAACCCTTTTACACAGAAATTAAGTAAATATGAGGAAGCTGACTCATATGTGGATAAGGTAAAATTTGGGATATGGGAAGATGGGCTGATGTATGAGACATGCAGTTCAGTAAAAATCTCATATCTGGAGTAAGGGGACTTGAAGTCCAGGAACACGACCTGCCCTTAGCCCTCCGTGAGTGGAGAGCAGGCTCCTGGTTCTTGCCTTTTCCTCTGGCTATTCACCCTAGGTGCTATTCCCTTAAGAGGAACATAAAGCACCTAATAATGCTTCATAGAGTCTAACCTGAAATCACAGTGAGCAAGGGCCACATGCAAGGGGACTTCAGAAAGTTTCTGGAAAATTAAATAGCTATGAGTTTATTTTGGTACAAAAATTTTGAAATTACTGTCTGTTTTTTTTATAATATGTATATTCCATGAACTTCCTGAAGACCCCAGGGTAAATATTTTCGTTGTTATTCTAAGAATACTCACTACACACAAAATATGGAAACAAAATCTCATCTTAATTAAAACTCTTATCTCTGCCCAGCAGAGGGACAGATGGGATCACTGACTCCCCTCAGCAACATGGTGGCTCCCATCACCATGCTCATGAGGAAGGGCATGTTAAGCATCAGGTACAGTGACCCAGTGGGACCATCACTGTGCAAGGTCAGAGTCTGGCATCCACCTTTGAGGATGAGGGACAAAAGGAGGGAACAGTTCCTGGTATTGGAAGGGGGGAAAGAGAGACAGGGAAAGACAGAGAGCTAACAGCAGATGTAGCCAGCGGTGACCCTGCCCTGAGAAGGACCCAAGGAATAATCTCTTACTTTACTCTCCTCTTCTGTCAGCTCTTACCAGTGCTTCCATTTAGCAAAGATAACAAGAAGTCAGATAGCAGCACCTCCCAGGGCACTGAGGCAAAGGGTAGAGCAGAGGGTGGACTTGGAAGGACAAGAGAAGGTCTCCCTCCTTCTCACATTTTCTCTACTTAGTCCAGGAGATATATATTTTTTTTTTTTTCACAGAGAGCATCAACCATCCATGGGCACTAGTGCAGGTGCCCAGGCCCCTGCCTCCCATTGTCTTCCAACTACCAGGATAGGTCCTGGATGCACCCAGGCCTATTTTTTTCCTACAAGTTCACTCCAAACCCAAACCATTTCTTTCTGGACTCTTCTATGACTTCCTCCTGCTCCCCCATAATCTGTTTTCCACACTGTACCTAGATTAATCTTTTAAAACACACATAAGACTGTTACTCTCCATCTAGATCTCCCTTAGGGTAAAATCCTAATTCCTTATCATGGCCCATGAGGCCCTGCATGATCTACCTCTCAGTCCTCTCAGACCTTGCTTCATTGGCAGAGGACCCTAGAGTCACCTGAACAACCTAAACAGAAATATCGACACCCATTCGAGTCTCTAGAGGGGAGTATGGGTCTGTTTGTAAAGCCAATGTGAATGTTTGGTCAAGAACCACACTTTTGAAAGAATGGGGAACAATAACAATAATTACATAATCTAGTCTCATTGGTGATGTTTTTAATAATCACCTGAGAAAGTTATGCTAAGTGACTCAAATAGAAGAGTCTCAAAAAGGGATCCATACTAGTTACAGAATAATGGCTATTGAGCAGTAGCAGTAACTGTTATCCTCACAAATTAGGAACTCAGGGATCAGGATAAAGAATTCCTTGGATAAAGTTAAATCTGGCAAGTGATAAAACTGGCATCATGGAATATGGTCCTACACTTTCACCTAAGCCCTTTTTGTGAGAGGAAGTGATAACAACTACAACATCGACAAACATTCATGGCATGCTCACTGCCTGCCTTGCTCTGTGCTAAGCACTTTACACAGATCATCTCATTTACTTATCTCAGTAAATCCATGAGTGTAGGTACAATTGTTATTTCCATATTAAATATAAGAATATTGAAATGTAGAAAGGTTCAGAAACATATCCTTGGCCTCTCTAGATCTACTTTTCATATTCTCCACTCTGTGCTGTGTGTGGAGAGGCTGCTTGCTTTGGACTCTCAGTGAGCTCTCTCGTCCTCAGACTTTGGGTGCCTTTGGCCAACCAGAAGCACTGGCAAGAGGCCTTGGGGTAGTCAAGAAACTGTGTCCAATAACAGCCCTGTATACACCTCCTGAGTTTTCCCTACACCCTGCCCACACATTTGTAGAGAATCTCCTTATTAATCTGATTACCCAATTTGAGTATAGTATGTGCTCTTTGCAAGGGCCCTGGCTAATACCGTCTCAGGTTAAGGTCTCAGATCCAGGTTTGCCTGCTCCAAATTAGATTTCCTGGACTATTTTGCATGATTCCTGTGGCATGTTGTTTGCAGTAGCACTTTATCAGGACTTCAAGAAAATGCTATAAAATAGTGACTAGGAACCAGGCCACATGCTTTCAAACCTATCTCTACCCCTTTCTGCCTGTGTAACTCATGCCTCAGTTTCCTTATCTGCAAAGTGGAGCTAACTTTCATATCTATGTCACTGGATTGCCATGCAAAGTCAATGAGTTAATGTTGTAAAATTGCTTAGGGGACTGCCAGGCACACAGCTCGTACTCAGTAAATGTCAACATGCCCCGTTATTACCAGCATAGAGTTGGGTTCCAGAAAAATACTCAGGCAATTTCCTGGAGATGAGATTTTAAACAGTGGTTCTCAAATTTTATGATCACTTGCTGAGATCACTTATTATAGTTTCCAGGCATCCATCCCAGATTCTAGTTCAGTAAGTATAAAGTGGTTCCAGGAGTCCATATTTTTAAGAACTGGAGACCCCCAAGTGATTCTGAAATAGGTGGCAACTAAACCTGTTGAAAGAATCATTGCCTTAATGTGGTCCAGCATCCCTAGAAAGTTTGAGTGAGGTGGGGATTGATACAACACAGGCTGGGAACATTCTGCTGTGGATCACCCTCTCTCCAGGCAGAACACTGTCTATATCCCTTTCCTTACAGCACCTCACTTGCTTATTTCTTTCCTTTTTATCTGACAATGTTCAGAGACTTCTATACAAACTGACATAAAAATGTAAACATTTGGCCTTTACTATCAAAAATTTGATCTCTGGGGATCAGCAGTTGGCGTGATGGTTATGTCGCTGGACTCCCACATGGTTGACTGCCGTTCAAGTCCCGGACCCGGTGGCTTTAACTCACGCCGGGCGCGTGTGCATGCATGCCCAAGGTCCTGAGAGGAGAATGGAGGAGAGGGGATTGTGGCGTGGCCATCCCCCTGAGGGGTGATTTCTCGCTTTCTATCTCTCTCTCTCTCTCTCTGTCTTTCTGGCGAGCATGCGTGCCCTATAGCAAAAACCTCTCCAAAAAAAAAAAAAAAAAAATTGATCTCGAAAGAGGCAGAACTAGCATTTCAAGGCCAGATTTCCATCCCTATGGACTTTACACACATTAGTAAAGTCATGAGCAGGCAGACCTGGCAGAGCAGAGGGGGCCAAACCATGGCTTTGCTGTCATATAAGACTGGATTCAAATTCTGGCCTTATCTCTCACTACTTGGAAGTCACGTTCTGCCTGTTAAATTGACCATGGGGGCCAGCAGGTGGTATGGTGGTTAAAGCCTTGGACCCCCACATGGCTGACTGTGGGTCCTTGACCTGGCAGTTCACTTTCTCACTTTCCCTTTCTCTCTCTGGTCAAATTTAAAAATAATAATAAATCTAAAAAGATCTTAATGATGGAGGTGGTAATGATGATGATTACCCCAATGATGGTGTGCAGTGGAGGAGAAACAGATTGGGAGGTATAAGTTATACAGCTGTCTTGGAGACCCATTGGAAAATCTGTATTGAAAACATCTGGGACTCCAGAATTCCATTTCTTAGCCCATGATTTAGCCCCACTCCTGATGTATCATTGCAGCATTTTTCACAGTGTTAAAATCCAAAACCTACCTTATGGCTAATAATAGGGAGAAGGTTAAGGAATTTATGGTATATGTTGGCAGATGCCAGGTCATATGTTAAAATTATGTTGTAAAGGATATTTAATGACGCAGAGTAATGATCACAGTATAGTCTGTGAAAAACAAACAAATAAAAAGAAAACAGTCTAAAATAGAACACACCAGGCTGGCCCCCTTTTGTGGTTAGGGGAGCCAGATCCTACATAGCCAATCATGGCTTGACTCTCAGCCTTGGCAGCTTGAAAAATATGCCAGGCATGTGTGTCCCAAATCCTGACAGGGTGGAAGGAAGGGGTTGTGGTGTGACCATGCTCCATTGGAGAGTGGGCTGTTTTCTTTCTCTCTCTCTTTGTTCTCTGTCTCTTTCTCTGGTGATTGCATGAACCCACTGGCAATTGAGGAATTAGAACATACTATATGATTCCAAATCTGGAGATACATAATTAGAATACATAAATTTGTAAATACATACATATGTTTGTGTATTTACATACTCATATACACACACACTCAAGGGGATCTTTAAAATGTTCACAGAAAATATGTATTATAAAAAAATTGTGCATGGATCCAAATATTTCTTGCACCAAAATAAACTTTATGTTAATTCCATTTTTGTTTTTGAATTCCATCTGACTATCTAAATGTTAAAAGTGGTTATCTCAGGGTTGTATAAATTATGGGGCTTTATACTTTTCCTTGTTGCTTATCAGAGTTTTTATACTTTTTTTCTATAATTCTCATATTTTACTTTTTGTAACTAAAGATGCCAATGAAGAACACTCTTTATTTCGGAATAAATGCAGTACATTCAACTCGTCATATATCTTAATTATGCTACTGCTTATCATTAGGTGCATGGAATAGAAGTAAACTATTGCACCTGCAGTATAGTGGTACAACCAAGATTGCCTCATGATGCAGTCAGACCGCAATGTGTGATTCAGTGGCAAAGTGAACTGTGCCAAGTTCAAGGAGGCTAGAGAAGGACAGTCACTGATGCTTGATTTGGAGGAAAGAGGGGTTTGGAGGTTGGCTGTGGATTAGGTGGGGCTGAGGAGATAAGGATAACAGCTCTGAGTAAGCTCTACTTAACTCACAAAGAAGAGGACTCAGGGATTAAAAGGAAAGTTCACATTTGTTGAACTTAATAACTTAATAAAAGGTATTATCTCTTTTAATTCTTTCAACAGTCCTGCAAGGTCATTATTATTTTACCCTTTTCAAGATAAAGAGATGAGATTAAGAAAGGTTGAGTGATTCTCTCATGGTTTTGTAAATCCATGATGGTGCCAGAACTAAAACTAGGATCTGATTTCACACCTTACGAGGCTGTCTACCAAGCTACTTCAGTTTATTTAGTCTTCCAACAAGCATTCATTGAGACTTTACATGCCATGCATAGAGTAAACATGACAGTGTGTAAAGGTCTATGAAGCAAACAAACAAGGATACTATCATGATAAGTGACTGCTGAGCTGTTTGTGTGTATGTATAGGTATGGCATGAATAAGGTGTTGAGGGAGGACAGCCTCAACAAAGAGGTCAGGGAAGGTCTCTCTGAGAAGTTATTTCAAATGAAATTGGAAAAACAGTAAAGAACAGGCCCACAGAGATCTAGAAATCTTCAAATTGAAGGTAATGGCAAATGCAGACATTCTGAGGCAGTATTAAGAGCTCAGAGTATTGGAGGAATTGTGAATGAGAGGAGAATGGTAAGGCATGGGGTCAAAGATATATTGGGTCTTTGGAAAAGTCATTACACAGTTTTGGATAGAATAATAGAAAATACTTTTTAATTATCATAGGGTATATGCACTTGCTACAGAGAGACAGAAAGCAAGAGCAAGAAAGAGACCAAGTACCCTCAACAGCTGTGGTCATGCTACAGTCCCTTTTCCTCCATTTCTCCATCCCATTGGGATTTGGGACACACATGCATATGCACCTGGCATGTTTTTCAAGCTGCTGGGGCTAGATTCAAATTGTGGTCAGCCATGTGGGATCCAGCTCCCTTAATTAGTAGGCTATGGGGTTGGTCCAAGGTCAAAGATGTTAATTTGATTTATTTCCTATTTATTCTTCAGTGAATGAAGTCAACTGTTTTTTTTTTTTTTAAAGAATTGTTTTAATTGCATTTATTCATTCACTTTACTTTAATTTTACCAGAGAGAGAGAGAGAAAGAAAGTGAGAAAGCAAGCCACCAGGTCCAAGACTTGGACCATGGTCAGCCATGTGGGAGCATCCAGCACCTTAACCACCATGCCACCTGCTAGTCCCCGAGGTCAACTGTCTTTATAAAATAAATCTTCAACTCACTGGTCATATTCTGCTCTCCATGTATGTTCTGCATAGCTGCAGTCTTTCACCTTTTCTAGTTAACAGTACCTAGTCCACATTCTTCATGTCCTTAGATACTACCACCTACAGTAAGCTGTCCATGATCATTACAGTGGAAGCAAACTTTCTCCTCTCCAAACCATCACAGCCCATTCCTTTAACTTTTCTTCTGCAAGATAGCTCTCTTTATCTTGTGTATATTTCTCAGCTCATCATCCCTCTTCAACTCTTGCTCCATTCTGAAGACAGGCCCATGTCTGATTTACCTGGATATCTCTTTTCTCCCTTGTTCAGTATGAGCCCTGTGTTCTGCACAAAACTAGGCCTCAAATAATGTTTATTGAAGAGGTAGTTACATGTATTCAATTCATTTCTAGAAGAATAACAACAATCAAAAAACCTAAGCACGCACATACCATAATGAAAGCAACAAGCAAAACTGTATTGGCTCTCTGCCTTGGAGTGAATTTTTTACTTTCCCATAATAGTTTCTGATCATTCACCTTTGAAAGAACATATTGCAATTGAAGTGAAACATATTAACGCAGGCAGTTTTAGGGAAGCCAAGTGATTTGTTGACAAAAAATGTTCAACATAGCCAGAAATGAAGACCACAAGGAAATAAAATACAATTGTTTTAACCCATTCAGTCACTTGGGAGCAGTGTTGAAGAAAACAGCAAGAAGATGAGAAAGAGAAGAGATAGAAAGTACTGTGATTTCAGAGGGTAGACCTGCTAGCCATGGGTCAGTGGTGTGTGACAATGTATTCTGCATGCCCATCTGACTAGTCCCTTAT
This sequence comes from Tupaia tana, assembly GCA_026018925.1. Taxonomy (NCBI): domain Eukaryota; kingdom Metazoa; phylum Chordata; class Mammalia; order Scandentia; family Tupaiidae; genus Tupaia; species Tupaia tana. The sequence continues at coordinate 28,610,227 of JAKSZU010000022.1, forward strand.
CTGCGGATTCTCCCAAAAGGAGTCCCTTCATGAGCAGGGATCCCACCATTCATTGATTGACAAAACCAATCTTATTACCCTACTTTGAAAAATGGGTGACAACATCTCATTTTTACCATCGTTGAAACTGACCCACTGCTCTGGAGGCATCAAAGCCTAGAGAATGAGAGTATTGGCTCTGGGGCTAGATGGCTTGGGCTCCATTTTTGGCTCACCCACTTGCTGTGTGACTCTGAACAGGTAGCTTGTCATTCTGAGCCTTGATATCCTAGGTAGTAATTATAATTCCATCCTTAAAGGACGGTTGTGAGAGTGAGCTGAGTCCCCATATATAAAGTGCTCGGAATAGTGCCATTTATACATACAGTCAGCTGTCAGCACATTTAACTGAGTATTCAGAGAGGTTAGTAAACTTGTCCAGGGCTAGCAAGTGTCAGGTCATAAGGTGAATTTAGATGTGTTGAAGGCAAAATATTAAGCTATAAGGTTCTAACTATTATGGAATTAGCAATGCACTTGAAGTGAAAGAATCCATTCTAATTTTGCTCCCATGCTCACTTAAGCATCATTGAATGGACAGGCCATTTCTGTAGTACCTTCCTTTTCTTGCCCATTGGAGCTAAAATCCTTTGCTGAACAAGTTGGTTCCCACAAGTAGAGCCCTACACCAGTAGACCCTCCAAAATGATGATATAAGTGTGAGGGTTCAAATGTGTCTTTCCCTCCTGTGGATATTTAGAATCCAGAATTCAGGCATCTTGGGACCAGAGAGTGCTGCAGTGATAATGCAACTGGATTCACATGGGAAAGGTCCTGGACTAATTCTTGGGCTAATTATTGATTGAACATTTTTTTAATAACGTATGATCTGTCTGTGTAAGAGGGTTCCCTGTGGTCATGGTGATGAGAAAAATATTTAATTTCAATGTTCTTGTCGCATTAAGTTTAAGATATAGACCAGCAAAAATTATGACCAGGTTGATTTTTGTGAGTGTGTGTGTGTGTGTGTGTGCGTGTAAAAAAATTTAATATGAATATAACATACAAACAAAATTTGAGAGGTGAAAACATATGTGATACATCTTTTTATCTATATGTTTTTCTGAAGTTTCCAAGTTCCCTACAATGAGTTTGTGTTGGTTAGGTAACAATAATAGAAGGCATTAAAAACATTCAAAGACCCTGATCAATCACAATATATTGAGTTGTTGGAAAAGTTATGGTGCATTTTAACATAGAAAAATATGTCATGACTTTTCTGACAACTCAATATATGCACATGTCTTTTTTTTTGGAGAGGTTTTTTGCTATAGGGCGCGTGCGCTCGCCAGACAGAGAGAGACAGAGAGACAGAAAGCAGGAAATCACCCCCAGGGGGGATGGCCATGCCGTAATCCCCTCTCCTCCATTCTCCTCTTGGGATCTTGGGCACGCACGCACACGTGCCCAGCATGAGTTTAAGCCACCGGGTCCGGGACGCGAACTGCGGTCGACTACATGGGAGTCCAGCGATACAGCCATTACACTAACTGCTGGTCCCTATGCACATGTCTTAACTGTCTCTGTTTCCCCCCCCCCCCCAGACCAAAAATGCATGGATATGCCTCAATTTCTATTAACAGGCAACTTGGGAAAAAGAAACTCAGCTATGTTTCGATTTTTCCATTTAAGGAAAGACTGTTTTCATTATTTATACCCAGTTGACTAGGAGGGAAGAAAGAATAAGAGAGAAGCTGATAAGAGTGATGTGAAGCTTCAAGGTAATCATTATAACAATCCCACTTAGCACTGGGACAGGACCTAGCATCTTCAAAGCTGTTTCAGATATTATCTAATTAAGCAAAGTGAGGAGAACAATGATAAAAGCAGGAGATTTAATCTAAGAAGCTTGAGGGGGCCTTTAGCTACTGAGGAGAGGAACAGAGGGGTAGTAACAAGAGGGGCCAAATGAGAAATTCATTGCAAAGTCTGATGTATCATAAACTGATAGAGGTTTTGAGAGCTGAAAGCAAAATGCATAAATTGAAAAGATAGAGAAGGTGAGTGGGGGAGGAAGAATGATGAAACTAGTAGAAATAGAAGAAAGGAAGCTTCTGGAAAGTTGAACAAATCATCTTGTTTCTAGAATCCCACATCATTAATTCGTTCAACAATGCTTTATAAATATTTGAATGTAGAATAATTCCTGTGACCCTAGGGCTCAAATAATTCCAAAAGCCTGAAACACTGGACCTGCCATTCAGAATTACTGACAACATTTATCTCTGTAACAGAGAAGGAAAGCATTAAACATACATCACAGACGTTCTTTGGGGAGACCTTAGAGCACTGCCAAGTTTCTGCTCCATGATCCAATTTAAATGAACCAAGAAAACAAGCACATCAGAGGCTATCCAAAAGAGCAAGTCTCAGGCATCCTTAGAGTAGAAGGTTATTCATCAGGAGCTCAGAGAAAAAGCTAAAATAGAAAATGCTAATTTGGAATCTGCAGTTTTTGGTTGATTTTATTCTTCTTAACCTTGGTCTATTTCACTCCATTAGTTGCCTCAAATAGGCTTATCTGACTATAATTATTAATTAGTCCAATTTAGCAAGGTTAGTAATATGTTCCCATGAAATTCTCCTAAGGATAGAAAGAAGTGAACTGGCATTTGTGATGGGCCTTAAAAAGATAAGAAGACAATCTGTCTCTCTAGGTGAGGGGAAAAAAATCCAAAAGAGAGTGGCACGAGCTGAGCACTGGGGAGCTGAAAGCCAAAGATGAGCTTTATACTATGCTCCAGCAGGTGCAATAGGCAGAGGCTTCTTAGAGTTGCTCCACTTTCCATGAAATTCCACCACTTGCTCTGTCTCTGAGCCCTCTCAACACCTGCTCTTTTATATTTTTTTGAAAACATTCAAGCCTACAGTGAAAATATAGCTGCCAATTACCAAGTATGAGCTTTCTGGTCCACTAGTCACTCCCATAGGTGAGAAAAGGTCCAGTACAGCCCATAGACCCATGCATTTTGATCATGTCTACATACTCTATTGTATTGTTTACTAATTAAAAAAAAAAAAAAAGGGACCAGCAGTTGGAACGTAATGGCTATGTCGCTGGACTCCCATGTAGTCGACCGCCGTCTGAGTCCTGGACTCGGTGGCTTAAGCTCACGCCAGGCGCGTGTGCATATGTGCCCAAGACCCCAAGAGGAGAATGGAGGAGAAGGGATTGCGGTGTGGCCATCCCCCCTGGGGGGTGATTTTCGTTTTCTGTCTCTCTGTCTCTCTCTGCCTTTCTGGCGAGCACATGCACTCTATAGCAAAAAACTCTTAAAAAAAAGAAAAAAACAAAAAACAAAAACCTCAAAACAAAACAAAAACTCAAAGAACCAGATTCCTAGCTCTCTGCTTGGGATATTGTGCACTGTGTTTCTGATATTTTACTTGAAATAGCAGTGTGGGGGAGGCAAGAATGGGGAGGTGACCAGCAGCCTACAGTAGGCACAGGATGAGCATTTACTGTGGTGTTAATGAATTAAATATAAAGGACTTAATTTTAGCAAGATACCCTGCTGGGCCTTCAAAGGCTTCTCACGTACTGTAATCATAGACTACTTGTTGTTTTCTTGTCCTTATCTTCTCCCTTTCTTTCCTCCTTCCTTCTTCCATTGATTCCTTCCATCAATCTCGCATTCATTGGTTTGTTTACTCATTCTGTTAAAGTTCTTAGGTGTTCTGTATCATTGGAGGAAAATACAATAGTCCGCATAAGTCTTCACTAGGGTTTGCTAACCAAATCATATTTGGTCTGCCTTTCTTCCATGTACCCATATGAGGTAGATATATTTTGCTTCTGAGATGCAAATTAATTTTTTCATTTATTTAAGGAAAATGGCACTGGAAAAGTAAAAACCACAAAGCATAGTCAATTGACAGTAACTCCTTTCAAAGTATACAGCTTTTTTTTTTAAGATTTTTTTTTTTTTTTTTTTTTTGGCTGTTGGGCACATGTGCTTGCTGGAGAGACAGAGAAAAACAGAAAAACAGAGAGACAGAAAGCAAGAGATTACCCCCTGGGGAATGGCCATGCCACAATCCCTCTTCGTAGTTTCTGGTGGCTGCCAGCAATTCTTAGCATTTCTCAGCTTGTAGACACATCACTTCAGTCTCAGCTTCCATCTTCACTTTCCTTTCTTTTCTTTTTTTTTTTTTTTTTTTACTTTTAGAGAGATTTTTGCTATAGGGTGTGTGCACTCGCTGGAGAGACAGAGAGACAGAAAGCCATTTTCAGAGGGGATGGCCATGCAGCAGTCCCTTCTCCTCCATCCTCCTCTCGGAATTTTAGGCACACACGGACACACATCTGGCTTGAGTTTGAAGTTGTCTGGTCTGGAACTCAAACCACAGTCAACTATATGAGAATCCAGCAATATAACCATTATACCATCTGCAGGTCCCTCAGCTTCCATCTTCAGATGACCTTCCCCTGACTCTGCGTGTGTTCTGTTGTTTTGTAGCTTGTAAGGATACTTATCACTAGATTTTGGGCCCACTGGAAATGCAGGATAAGCTCATCTTGAGAGACCATCCTCAACTTAATTACATGTGCAAAGACCTTATTTCCAAAAAAGATCACATTCACAAATACCAGGGTTAAGAAATGGACATATCTTTTTGGGAACTATTCATCCTACTACAACTGTTTTTGCTCTGTTGTCCCTCACATTACCAATGCTGGAAGAAGAAGAATAAATAAATAAAAAGTAGCTCCTATAACATGCAAAAGTTATGTTGAAGAATATAGTATTTATAAGCAAAAACTATAAGCAAAGACTGGAAACCACTTGGATTTCTGTGAACCACCTAGATTTCTAGACTGGAAAAACACTTAGATTTCTGGGGACTTGGTGAAATCAATTTGGTTCATCTGTCCAATGGAATACCATGCAGCTATTAAAAAGAACAAGGTAGGACCTATATGAATTAAGATGTATCTCTAAATATGTTTCAAATGTTATCTCTCCAAACTATATCCCTCCAAAATACCTTCCAAAAGAGGATTAAACAAATTATAGAACAAAAGATGTGTTACAAAACTATTTAGAAAAGCATACTCAGGGCCAGTAGGTGGCATGTTGGTTAAGGTGGCATGGTGGTTATGGTGCTGGATCCAAAATGGCTGACTGTGTAGTTTGCATACCAGACCCAGTGGTCTGAAAATCATGCCAGGCATGTGTGTGTGCATGTCCAAAATCCCAAGAGGAGAATGGAGAGGAAGGGGTTGCAGCATGGCCTCCCCCAAGGGGGTGATTTTTTCACTTTCTCTCTCTCTCTCTGACAGGCACGTGCACCCTATGGCAAAAACAAACAAACAAACAAAAAACAAAAAACAAAAAACAACAACAACAAAAACTTAAAAAAAAAAAAAGGCGTACTCATACACCTTATATGTGTGTGTGTCTGTGTGTCTGTGTGACAGAAAGGGGGAGAGAGACAGAGAAAGAGAGAGAATGTATATGTGTTTTATATGCTCTTGTACAATCTTTTCGGAAATTTCTTCTTTCTCACATAGTTATGTATTCAGGGAAAGAGGTCTGCCAATCACATTCTCTTTGTCCCTTTTCTCTGCCATTAAGGGTGTTTCAATGCAGACAGTTATGGTACCCCTGTTCTGCTGACAACGGTAACTGCAAGAGAATTTGGATTAAAACCAAGCCAGGCTTGTCAGAAGCCTTTCAAGGATCTTTAAAATTAAGATTTCAAGGAGAAAAAAATATCTCATGTCTCCTGGGCTCTATATTAGGTTTTTGCAACTGCTAGAACAAATCACCACAAACTCAGTAGCTTCAAAGAACACAAATTTATTATATTTTAGTTTATAGGTCAGAAATCTGACACAAGTCCAAGTGTCCGTGGGTTTGTGTTCCCTCCTCGAGTCTCTGTGGAGGATCCATTTCCTTGCCTATTCCAGCTGCTTGAGGCCACCCACACTTCATGGCTCTTGGCCCCTCCTTCCATCTTCAAATTCGGCAATAACTAGTTGTATCCTCTCACATCACATCTCTCCTCCTCACATCACTCTGCTTCCCTCAGCTCGCTCTCTCTGACTTCAACTCTTCTGCCTCCCTCTTTTACTTTTAAGATCCCTTGTGATTATATTGGGCCCTCTCAGATAATACAGGGGACCATCCCGATTTCAACAACCTTAGTTTTACTGCTATCTTAATTGTCTTTGCTAAATTAGGCAACATATTTATAGTTATTAGGATATGGACATGCTTGTGTGTGTGCGCGTGTGTGTGTCTGGGGGAGGGTGGGAGGCTGGGGCTATTACTGTGTCCTGAATCCAGAGGCTGCAGATGGCTATCTTCCCTAACACATTGAAAAAGCCCACTGAGGTGGGCAGGATGAGGCAGATGCACAGAAAGAGGCAGTGCCAAAAGATAAAGAGATGAAAGAAAGAGAAGCTACTCTGTTGAAATCCTTAGACCTAGCTATTCCTGCAGCTAGTATGCTTTACTTCAGTAATGATTATGTAAGCCAGGATATTCTTCCCATTCATTTGAACAGATTTTTGGATTGGATTTCTCTCATGTGTAATTCTAAGAGTTCTAATTACTCATGTGTATCTGTGTGTGTATATGTAATTATATATGTTTGTGCATGTCTAGAGAGACCTAGAAAGACTAACAGAGACTGTAATTGGAGTTTCTGGTATGGAGTACATTTTAGTTTTGATTTAATAATTTTGTACTGTTTAAATATTGTACACTGGGCATGTATTACTTTCGTAATTTTAAAGATGGAGATAAAATAAGGATAGCATAAACATAAGTTCCTCCAGGGCTCTAAGGTCCAGCTTAAGCAGCAGAAAGCTCATAAGTTTCTCTTTCATTTAGTGCTTTTAAATAGTACATGAGTCCACTTGAGAGCCAGTAATTACAAGTTGCTTCTTAGAAACTGATAATATGCTTTATTCTTAAGAAAAGCTTTTTAGATGGGGCCATAGATGATGAAAGGCCCATGCTCAGGGAGTCAGACAAAGAACCTGCTGGCCCATCTTTGTAGACCTGACATCTCCCATTCCAGGTCCACACGGCAAGTCTTGAAAGCACAAGTTTGTCCCAAGTCCCTTTCTTGTCTCCTCGGACTATAAATATGTACACTATAGAGATCCAAAAAGAAAAAGAGCAGAAACAAATGCCCACATTCCCCTTAGTGAAACAAAGACACAAAAGCAACCCTGACTCCAGGTTTATTAAGACATAACAGAACAGCTTGTTCAAGGGTCACAATTAACAGCTCTGAAGAATTCTGCTGGACTCTGCAGAGGAGGATGATGGATCCAAAATCTCTCTTCTCTTTCTTAGAAGGCTTAGTAGACGGAAAACCCATCAACTTGCAGGGGCATCTCAGAGTCCTCCTTAAGAAGGGGGACCCTCTGAGCACCCTAGCTAGTGACCTCGAGCATCAGGATTCACATTTGGGTCTTTTTGGTGCCAGAGTCATGATTCCCAGTGCTAAATGGGACTAAGAATCATTCACCTCCTAAAGATTCAGAATCAAGGGATTGGAGGCTGGTCTCAAGAATCTGCGTTTCAACTAGCACTACACATAATCAGATGCAGGAGACCACACTTGCAGAACAAATATCAATAACACACACCACACACACACACACACACACACACACACACACACAGTTGTACCTCCTGCCCTTTAACCTGAAGTATCTCAGACTTGAAAAGAGGAAGCGTAGGGACCAGCAGTTAGTGTAATGGCTATGTTGCTGGACTCCCACGTAGTCAACTGCGGTTCGCGTCCCGGACCCAGTGGCTTAAAACTCACACTGGGCGCGTGTGCGTGCGTGCCTATGATCCTGAGAGGATAACGGAGGAGAAGGGATTGCGGCGTGGCCATCCCCCCTGGGGGGTGATTTCTCACTTTCTGTCTCTCTGTCTCTTTCTGTCTGTCTGGTGAACGCACGCTCTCTATAGCAAAAACCTTTCAAAAAAAAAAAAAAAAAAGAAAAGAGGAAGTATAGAATCACTTACATATTTTCCACTTCTAATCTTTTCTTATATGCCAGAGCAAAAAACAACTGAAATTGGGAAATATTTAAATAATTAGCTGTTATTGATTAAAGGTTTAAAAAACATACAAAGAACTTCATACATACTCTATTCTAGGAGAGTAAACAGCTCACAGTGCTCCGGGGAGAAATAACAATTTTTTTTAATATGTTCGATTCACCAGACTGTAGATAATTATTCAAATTTCAAGGAAAGAAAGAATCAAACTTCATTGATCAAACCTTTCTGGATGCATGCCAAGAAGTTACAGTGACTAAAGTGAATAATTTAATCTATTTTCTGCTGAGAAATCTTGTTCTCATAAGGTAGTCTATCTATATTTCTGCTTTGTTTAGTTGGAGGGTTGGTGGTTCAAAATGCTGCCACCTCCTTTAAACCAGACATAAATGGAAGTCAAGGACCAGCAGGTGGCGTGGTGGTTAAGGTGTTGAACTCCCACATGGCTGACCGTGATTTGAGTACCGGACCTGGCGGCTTGTTTTCTCACTTTCCCTCCTTCTGTCTCCTCTGATGAGCACACATACGCTATAGCAAATTAAATAATACTACTACTAATAAGAAAATGGCAGTATAGTCATCTTTGACTGAGGCAGAGTCAACCCTATTAAGTACCAAATTAGTAAAAGCAAAGCACAGTTTAAAATTTTGTATTGTTTTCTCCACTTTAAAGTGTCTATTGAAACTAAAAAATGGAAAAGACCATGATGCAGTGATAAGTGACTTTGGTTTGAATGTAGGTACTGCCTCTTATAACTACCTTACCATGCAAAACATTGTTTTGCTACATGGAACACTCCTACATCAACCACCCTATCTTGTCCTTCTTTCTAATTGACTTTTGTTTCCAACCTTAATCATATTCATTCCTCCTATCCAATGCCACACACTCACCATCAAACCCACCTTAAATGTAAGCCCCCATAGAAAAAGAATATTGTTTGGGCCAGCAGGTGGCATGGTGGTTAAGACACTGGACACCCACATGGTCCATAATTCAAGTCCTGAACCTGGTGGCTTGCTTTCTCACTTTCTCTCTCCCTCCCCTTTTACCACTTACTCCCTCCTTCTTCTCCCTCTGTCTCTCTCTGCTAAGTACACATGTCATATGGAAATTAAATAATAATAATAATAATAAAATAATTCATAAAAAAAGAAAATGAATTTTGTTTATTGTTGTGTCTATTGTGCATAGAACAATATTTTCCAGATGGTTGGCATAAGGAAAAAAGGGAAGGAATAAAGAAATGAAAGAAAGAGGTATGTAGTAAGGAAGGATGGGAGGAATGAAGAAAGAAAAGAAGTTACAAAAGAAATTAAGAAACTAACTCATATATTAATAGTAAAAATTAAATGAGCTAGCCCTTGTAAAGCTTGTTTTCTAATGCAGTGGTCATTTTTTTTTTCTTGGAGAGGTTTTTGCTATACAGTGTGTGCGCTTGTCAGAAGGACAGAGAGAGAGAGAGAGAGAGAGAGAGAGAGAGAGAGAGAGAGAGACAGAAAGCGAGAAATCACCCCCCCTCCCCGGGGGGATGGCCACGCCGCAATCCCTTCTCCTCCATTCTCCTCTTGGGATCTTGGGTACGCACGCACACGCGCCCGGCGTGAGTTTAAGCCACTGGGTCCAGGACTCGAACCACGGTCGACTACATGGGAGTCCAGCAACATAGCCATTATGCTAACTGCTGGTCCCTATATCGATAATGTTTAAGACTTGTAAGCAATCTAGATGTCCTTTAGTAGGTAGGTAAGTGGATAAACAATAGTACATCCCAACAATGGAGCATTGCTCAGTGATAAAAAGGAATGAGCTGTCTAGTTATGAGTAGACATGGAGGAAACTTAAATACACAATACTAAATGAACTAAGCCAGTCTGAAAAAGCTACAAACTGTATGATTCAAGCTTTATAACATTCTGGAAAATTATTATTATGGAGACAGTGAGAAGATGAGTTTGCCAGGGTTAGGGAGTGGGGAGTGAAGGAGTGAATAGGCATAGCTCCGAGGATTTTCAGGCCAATGAACGTACTCTGTATGATACTACAGCGATGGATCCATGTCATTATACGTTTGTCTGAACCAGAGAATAAGATGCAACACTGAGAGTGAATGCTGTTGTAAACTATGGACTTGGGGTGAACATAATATGTCAATGTTAAGTTCATCATTTTAAGAAATTTGGCACTCTGATGGGAGATTTTGATATGGGGTAGGCTATGCATGTGTGGGGGAAATGAGCACATGAGGAATCTCTCCACCTTCCTTTTATATTTGTGTGAATCCCAAAAATTTTCTCAAAAATAAAATTGTAAAAGATGTCTTTGATAAGTACTGTCCAATAGATATAGAATGCAAGCCACTAATGAGAGTCACATGTGTAATTTAAAATTTTCTGATGGTGGTAGTAAAAAAAAAATAGAAACAGGTAAAATTAATTTTAATCACATATATTTAAACCAATATATTCAAATATTACTGCATCAGTGTGTAATGAAAATAAGTCATTATTAATGAGATTTTTATATTAATTTCTTCATGCTAAGTCTTAAATCTAATGTGTATTTTACACCTTCAGCATATCTTCATTCAGACTCATCACATTGCAAGTGCTCGGTAGCTATGTGTATCTAGTATGTATTAGCACAGGTCTAGATCTTTATCAGCACAAAGCTTTACTTATTCAAATAAAATCAGATGCTCATCTCTCCTGTTCATCACTTTTGAGCATCTTTGATTTTTTCAACATTGTGCTAAATTCTTAGTTTTTTAAACAATAGTAACAACATAGATAATTAAATCTGATCAAACACACAGTTTTCTACAACTAAGAATTCTTTCTTTTTTTTGAGAGAGAGAAATATTTTTGCTATAGGACATGTAGACTCGCTGGAGAAAGAGAGAGAGACAAAGAGACAGAAAGCAGGAAATAACCCAAGGGGTGGAGGGTGGGTGGTGGGCGGTGGGCACACTGCAATCCCTTCTCCTCCATTCTCCTCTTGCGATTTTGGGCATTCATGCATACGTGCCCAGCATGAATTTCAAGCTGCCGGGTCCTGGACTGAACCACAGTCGACTACATGGAAGTCCAGTGCCTCAACCACTACACCACCTGCTGGCCCCAACAACTAATTATAACTCCCACAATAACTGTAAAAGGTGGATATAATTATATTTAGAATCCTAGATTCTCCATATAGATATGCCACCAGTGTGAATAGTAATACTCAACCCTCTTGCAGTAATAGTTTATATTTCTTTAGAGCTTGCTATGGGCCTTACATTGTGTTAAGCAATTAACTATCTATTTCATTAAATTTCACAAAATTTTGCAAACTAGGGATTATTAATTTCTTTTTCCAAAATAGGAAACAGATTTAGAGATCTCGTATAAAGATCTCCTGCTCATAAGTGGCGCTGAATTCTTGTCCACACTATGTTGTGTACTTCAATGGATGGTCTGTTTGATAAATATTAACTCATTTGACAAAAGATAGTTCCTACTCTAGGGACTTCTTAATGTACTTAGGAAAATGAGACTTGCCTGCTAGAAATAACTGGAAATACTACAAAAGCAATTCATGAGCACTGTACAAATGGTGTGGTTCTGATATAATTAAAGGCAAGTTTAGAGATTAGAAGGGAGCTGGAACATTCTAGGAACACAACTTAGAGGAGAACATTCTTTTTTTTTTTTTTTTAAATACCAGCATTTTCCCAGGTGGCATTCATATATAAGGAAACCACTGTTTGATGCCTATCTCTGCCTGTGCATTCCTGAGATATGTGGTTATGTATAGAGCACCTTTTGTTTTGCACAGCATTTTAACAGACTTGGGCTTCTTTGCTCCTTGTCTTTGTCCTTTACAGTGGGCAGGAAGAGTTTTATACTCATTTGACTCCTGAGGGAATAAGAGATTGGTTCTCAATGGATCCCACAATTGCCAGGTGAAGGATCCCTGTCCCAAGTCAGATCTTGTGACTCGCTCAGTGTTTCCAAGAATTTGCTGTTACGTGTATTCCTAGTGTTAAGATGACTTTAGGTACATGGAAGACTGTTCTTTATTTTCACGTTTTTTTATCTCAAGGATATGAATGCTTAAGATGAGGTTACCATAAGTATTTATGTTACAAAAGTGAGTTTAATCAAATGAAAATATTAAGTAAATACTAGTCCAGGTATGCAAGTATAGTAAAAGTCAAGACCAAAATTTGGCCATCTCTTTATATAATGCTGTAAATTTCCCAATAGCAATTGTCACTTATACTTTCTATTACTTTAATACAGAGTCCAATGGGCAAGTTGTATATTTTAATTTTTGTTTGATTTGAAAAGAACATTTGGGGGACCAGCAGTGAGCGTAATGGCTATGTCACTGGACTCCCATGTAGTCGATCACGGTTCAAGTCTCGGACCCGGCAGCTTAAATTCATGCCGGGCACGTGTGCGTGTGTGCCCAAGATCCGAGGAGGAGAATGGAGGAGAAGGGATTACGGCGTGGCCATGCCCCCTGGGGGGTGATTTCTCGCTTTCTATCTCTCTGTCTCTCTCTGTCTTTTTGGTGAGCGCACGCGCCCTATAGCAAAAACCTCTCCAAAAAAAAAAAAAGAAAAAGAAAAGAAAAGAACATTTGGACACTTGGTCCCAGTGGCAAATAGTGTCTTAATTCCCTTAGCATTTCATTTTTATTTTACAGAATAATTCTTTGTATTACTATCTTTGTTCTTCACTATACTGTGAACTTCTTGAGGAAAATGACTTTGTTTTATTCATCTTTGTGGTTCTCAGTGTGCCTAATTATTATTTTTTTCAATTAGATTAGTTCATTAGAAAGACACAGATAGCTAGGGGCTGGATCACAGTGCAGCAGTAAAGTGCAATGTTCTATGAGGCTGATTCACCTAGAAAGGTCCTGGGTTTGTATTTAGAGACTTCCCTGAGTATGCCAGGCACACATATTCCTATGGTCCAGAGAAGGTTGAGGCTGGGGTGGAATTTGGTGCCTTTCTCTCTCTTTGTCTCTTCTTGTTCATAGAAAAAATAAATATATTTTTTTAAAACAGAAAGAAAGAAACATGCAGACATTTAAATTACATCAAGAAAAGAGTATTTTGGGAAGGACACATGTTCACAGAGCTGTAAAGTAAGTAAGACAGAGGCAACTCTAGGCATAACAACTCGCCTCCCATCTCTCTCACTGGCCACACACCAGGCTGGTTTCTCAATGTGCCTTTGTTTCTCTGTCTGATACTCTTTCCTCCAGGTAGCTCCTTTTAGATTCTCAGTTTCTGCTTCTTTATAACTCAGGCTCATTCTGAACTTTTATGGCTTCTCTGGTCTTGATTAGAGATGTGAAACGTTCTTCCTTCTTTAAGGTCCTCCCTCCTTTATTTCCCCTCTAGCTTTTTAGCACAAATTTGTCAAACTGGGAATCTAACTGATCTAATACAGTTTTCTACAGGTAATTTACTTATTTTTTTAAATTGCATTTAATATATATCTCAATTTTACAAGCCAAAATAGAACAATTGACTGATGTCTCACCAACCTCCTACCACCATCCTCCCAGTTTGGGGGCCCCAAACCTTGATTCTTTCTTTTGCCTTACCTTCTTCCCCATGTGTCCTTGCAATTAGTCAGTTTTAAATGTATCATAAGTCTTTCCAGTTTTTATTCTCCTTCTCAACCACTAAAACCCTAATTGAGCCACCATCATCTCTTATCTAGATTAACTATGATAGCCATTTAACTTAGTCACCTTCTTTGTCTCACTAAAGGATAGATTTTTTTTTTACACAGCAACTAAAATGATTATTAAAATATGTAAATAGGAGCATGTAACTTTTCTAGTTGTAAGCAAGTGATACCTGTTTCATCTGGAATAAAATTCATGTTCCTTACAGGTCCATGACGTCTTTTCCACCATTGGCCCTTGTCCTCCCTTACCCATTGTGTCTCACGCCACTGCTCTCTCTTTTTCTTATTCTTTTACTACACCAGGCCTCTCCCAATCTGTGCTTGTGCTGTTGCATCTGCAATAATCTATTCTCCTGATCTTTGCATGATTTAATCCTTCTTATCATTCAGGTCTTAGCCCAAATGTCATACCCTACCATAAGTGGGACATCCTTGCCTACTGCCACCCCAAGTTACTCTCTATCCACCATTCTGGTTATGGTCATTATACCTACTATATGACACTATCTTGGTCTTTTGTTTGTTTACTCGTTTATTTTGGTTCCCCTCAGTATAGTATGAAGCTCTATGAGAAGAAGGGTCCTTGCCTTTCACTGGCTCTCTGGAGATCTTGCTGAGTATGCCAGGCACACATATGCCTATGATCTGGAACTAGCGGAGAAAGGTCCAACTCTAACTTGTTCTTCATTGGCTCTCCAGAGACCAGTTCCTGGCACATTCAAAGCATGTACTAAATGAATGCATAAGTCTCTCTTTGTGCCAGCAATCATTCTTAAATTATCGACTGGCTAATAAATAAGTGCCATCCTGTCATCCAGTTAGGTAAAGGCCCAAACATGGTTGACCCTGAGTTGTGTCTGTCACAGGAGGCAAGAATCCTATCCTCATCTTTCACTTGACAAAGCATTTACTGACCAAATAAATGAATGGAAGAGAGCTCAAAAGTTTAACACTTCTGTGAGAATTCCTGCTGATGTATAGTGAGACTTCGAAAGAGGAGCTGAATGGGCTTTTTTCCTTTCTTTCCTTTTTTTTTTTTTTTAAACTATCTGCATTTCTATTTCAGAAAGCATTATAAAAAGTGCTAGAGACATACTGTTTATCTGGCTAGCGGCATTTGGCTGAAAATTGAAGTGATTTTTAAAACTATAGAAACAGTCATCAGGCACAAGCAATGAGCCTGAGTTGGGAAGGAACTCGCATTACATTTTCATTTAGTCTTGCACAGCACAAGGCATTAACGTTCCTTTTCTTCTATGGCACTGTTTGTTCCAATACGGAATATTTATGCTTTTCAAAAATTTATATAAAGGCAGCATTAAACGTTATCATTCTTTACAGAATATTTAGTCTACTGAAGGACTAAATGACATCTCTAAAGACCATGGTAATTGGTAATAATTTCAAATTTGGAAGTGGTAAACTTCTTGTCAGTCTAAGACAGTGGCCTACAGTGACAAAACATCATATTATCTATGCATTCATTTTTTCTGTCATTTTTTTTAAAGAATTACTTATTTAACTTTATTCATTCATTTATTTTTAATTTGACTAGAGGGACACACACACACACACACACACACACACACACGGAAAGTGAGAAAGAAAACCACCCAGTCCAGGACTCGAACCATGGTCAGTCATATGGGAGTGCCCAGCACCTTAACCACCACACCTCCTGTTGGTCCCAAACTGCAATGAGTTACAAGAAAATGAAAGAAATCAGTCTCTTCTCATTTTGGTAAGAAATAAACTAAATCAAGAGATAAATAAGAAAAAAATTCATATACATTAACCCTGGAGACAAACTCATTCTTGATACTTTTCTGTGAGAGAACAGAAATTGGAAAATGAGTTCTGTTTGTAACCACTATTGGGCAGACTCTTTTCAATGCCAACATTTAATGAGAGTTGTTAAGATGAACACCATGATGTGAATTAATTTGATATATGAATTCTCTGAAAGTTCTATCACACTGTGTAAATATTAATTTGTTAATTTAGGCAATTTGTTATAGACCTCTTTGTCATTAGCAAAGACTGACCAGGCCTAACTTCTGATTGTCTGTGATGTGACTGTGTGATGGTCATATTAGGGATTCAGGGACATTAGTGCAAATTTCTGTGTAACCAAAGATGTGTTGTGAGTCCTGCATGGGCCACATAACCTCTCTGTGTCTCCATCATCAGCATCAAGCTATTCTTAAAAAGAGGCAAAGCGCCATAAAAAGAGAGCCTACTTCCTTTTTATTTTAGAATTCCTCTCACTGCCAAGCACAGTGACTGGCACCATACTGAAAGTGTGTTGCACTGATTAATAAATCACACATAAGTGCACTGGAGAATACTGACTTGATTAAACAACTAGGGTAGGGGCAGAGGGGCCAGTTAATGAAGTGGGCATGGGCATGCCATTGATTAGATATAAGGAAACTTGAATATATATTTCTTCAAAGGATTTTGCCAGAAATATGGATATCTAGTAATTATATAATAATGTGTTAATCCCCACTAATAATAGCATAAATGTACTTTTAAAAAAATGATTTTATTTAACTTTATTTATTTTATTTGACCAGAGAGGGGCAGAATGAAAGAGAGAGAGAAAATGAGAAAGCAAGCTGCCAGGTCCAGGACTCAAACTGTGGTCAGCCATGTGCGAGTCCAGCACCTTTAACCACCGCACCACCTGCCAGCCCCACATAAATATACTTATAGCATTCCATATTGAGAAAAATGTGGAGAAACAGGCACTTTCATGTCATTCTGGTAGGCATAGGAATCACTTTCTGTAGAGGAATTTGGCAAAGTCTATACATTTAAGGTGTGTATACCTTTTGGCTTAGGAACCTGCCTTACAGATGAAGTTATAAAGTTATGTTAATTGTACCATTGTTGTTGTTGTGATTGTTTTTTTTTTTTTTTTTTTTTTTTTTTTTGAGAGAGAGATTTTTGCTATAGGGCACGTACGCTCACCAGAGAAATAGAGACAAAGAGACAGGGATGCCACACAATTCCTCCTGGAGAGTGATTTCTCACTTTCTGTCTCTCTCTGGTGAGCACATGCTCCCTATTATAAAAACTAAAAAGAAAAAGTCTGAGATGATACAAACCAAAACTCTTGATGGTGATTATCTCTGAGAAAGAAGATGATATTAAGGGAGAGTCTGATGAACCTCCATTGATATCAGATTGTTATCACTAAAAGTCCATAGTTCACTCTTGACAGCACGCATTCTATAATGATATGGATGTGCCATTATCATATCATAGAGTAGCTTAACTGTCCTAAGAATTCTGTATGCTCTGCCTTTCCATTCTCTCCACAAATCCCTCTCCCTCCAGACCTCTGGCAACCACTGATCTTTTTACTGTCTTCATGGTTTTACTAATAAGTCTTTTTAGAACAATAAGAAAGATACATTAAAATGTAGTTACAAAGGGACCAGCAGTTAGCGTAATGGCTATGTCACTGGACTCCCACGTAGTCGACCGCGGTTCGCGTCCCGGACCGGTGGCTTAAAACTCACGCCTGGCATGTGTGCATGCGTGCCCAAGATCCCGAGAGGAGAACGGAGGAGAAGGGATTGTGGCGTGGCCATCCCCCCTGGGGGGTGATTTCTCGCTTTCTATCTCTCTGTCTCTCTCTGTCTGTCTGGTGAGCACACGTGCCCTATAGCAAAAACCTCTTTAAAAAAAAATGTAGTTACAAACAAGAGAAAATGTAAGGATAGAATGAATGCAACATGGTGGAAAATGAAATTCCTATTAGTTGAACATAAGTCACAACTAATTTCTAAAGACTTCAAAAGCTAATCAAGTGTACCTTGGAAGATGGCCTAATACCGTACTTAGGAAAAGCAGCTCTCTGTGCTTCTATTTATTTCTGATATCTCAGCATTAAGCTTAAGGAGCATTGTAACTAAAGATTCTTTAATGTGATCAAAGATGTTCAAGTCCCTCGATTAGTATCGGGAATTCTCAATTCCTGCTTCTCTCCACCATCCACCCCTTTGCCAGAGAAATGAGAATCTGCCATGACATTAAACCCTTTGGAATAATTTCATTCTTAGAAAACCTTGTCATTTGTGTGACTTCTTAACATCCAGTCTCCAAATGACAGCTGCTGCTTGGCACAGAATGTTTTAAAATGAAATGTAAGAAGTTCTACAAACTGTATCAACAACAGCTCATTTATTTCAAATTCTACCAGCTGCAAAGAGGAAAAAGAATAATCATTTCAGCTCCAACCTGGAGTTGTTTTTCCTTCACAGTTTATTCCCAGACTCAGGAAATCAACCAGAAAATAAATGGTAGTAATTCTGAGTCCCAAGGAACACAATGTCTCTAAAAACCATTCCCTCAATCCCTCTTGGCCTGTCTCACTTGCCTGCCTTAAAGGAATAGGCTACAAATCTAGGGATGAGAAAGGAGTCTTAGCAATTGTGGGGATTTGTCTACACAGGGTCATCACTGCCACTGTACCCTGTGGTGGTGAGGACCTTGGTCTTTGGAGTGAGCTAGACCAAGATATTCCAGGTTCGGCTTTGCCACTTACTAGCTTTGCGATCTTGGGCAAGTCACTCATCTTTAATAAGCCTTAGTTTTTTCACTTGTCAAGCAGAATTCAGAGTAGCTCTCACATAGGGATGTTGTTAGGACTAAAGGGCGTAATATACGTGATGTGATTTGCACAGTTCCTGGTACAGTAGTCTCCGTTATCTGTGGTTTGGCACTCCACAGGTTGAGTTCCCCATGATCAACTGGAATCCAATAATTTGAGGGAGAACACATTTACATAACTTTTATTACAGTACATTGTTATAATTGTAACTTTTGTTACAGCATATTATTATAATTGTTTTATTATTGGCTACTGCTATTAATCTCTTACTGTGCCTAATTTATAAAATAAACCTTAATATAGGTTGTGTATTAAATATATATTTTGGGACCAGCAGATGGTGTAATGGCTATATTGCTGGACTCCCATATAGTTGACCGCTGTTTGAATCCCGGACCTGGTGGCTTAAACTCACATCAAGCGCGTGTGCATGCATGCCCAAGATCCTGAGAAAGAATGGAGGAGAAGGGATTGTGGTGTGGCCATCCCCTCTGGGGGGAGTGATTTCTTGCTTTCTGTCTCTCTGTCTCTCTGTCTGTCTCTCTTTCTGGCAAGTGCATGAGCCCTATAGCAAAAACCTTCCCCCCCATATGTATATATAGGCTTTGGTACTGTCTTTGGTTTCAGGTGTCTACTAAGGCTCTTAAAATGTATTCCCTGCAAACAAGGGGGGAACTACTGCACATGGTTAAATTATTAATAGTGATTTTTTTTTTTTGAGAGGTTTTTGCTAAAGGGCGCATGCACTCACCAGAAAGACAGAGAAAGACAGAGAGATAGAAAGTGAGAAATCACCCCCCAGGGAGGATGGCCATGCTGCAATCCCTTCTCCTCCATTCTCCTCTCGGGATCTTGGTCATGCGCACACAAGCTCCTGGCATGAGTTTAAGCCACCGGGTCCAGGACTTGAACCGCGGTTGACTACATGGGAGTTCAGCAACATAGCCATTACACTAACTGCTGGTCCCAATAGTGACATTTATTTTAAGGCAATAACGTCTATGATGGTTATATCATCATTGCATTTGTCATCATCTTCATCTTTATCATCCTTCCATATTATTAGAATAGAGTTAGGAATGGTGGGAAAAGGCTCCATTGAGATACCTTTGGGAATCAGAGTATTTGTATAGGTTTCCATGTTTGGAATTTATTAGCTGCATAACCTTGAATAAAGTTTAAAATTCTGTGCTGATCTGTAAAATGGGTAAAACAAATAATCTGGTTTGAGGCCAGCAGGTGGCATATAGTGGTTAAGGTGTTGGATTCCAACACGGGCAACAGTAATTCAAGTCCCAGACCCAGTGGCTTGAAAATCACACCTGGTGCGTGTGTGTGCATGCCCAAAATCCTGAGAGGAGAATGGAGAAGGGATTACGACATGGACATTCCCCCTGGGGGAGATGATTTCTTATTTTCTCTCTTTCTTACTCCCTCCATCAAGCACATCTGAACTACGGCAAAAACCTTTAAAATTTGTTTTTGATGCTAGCTTTTTTTTTTTTCTTACAGATCTTTGTGACAATCAAAGGGATAATGACCACAGTAAATTGCCAATAAATAATAACATATATATATATATATATATATATATATATATATATATATATATATATATATGTGTGTGTGTGTGTGTGTGTGTGTGTGTGTATATATATATATGTTGGGTTGTTGTTGGAAAAGTCCTGACAAATTGTTGCATAGAAAAACAGAAAAATATGTCATGACTTTTCTGAAAACCCAATATAATGGAAACACATACTAAAGAGATTATCAGATCTATGCTATTTGAATTTTCATCCTTACTTCCACTTGGTCTGGACAGAAAAGGCAAATGGCACTTGAGGTCTTTTTTTTTTTTTTAAGGGACATACTCAAAAGCACCTTGTAGGGAATGAGAAATTTCTACCATTTTCATATTACTATCACATTTAAATTACTATTTGCTTTCTTGTCAAGTTTATTGCATTTCTTTCTTAGAAAATTTGTGAATAATATAAAATATAAACATCTATTTGATTATTCATAGCACTTTTCTTTTTTAGTTTTATTGCAAGTATAACAAATACTGCAAGTGTTTATCAAAGTGTAATCCCCCCCCCAACATTTTTATGGAAAACCCATCAGTGTTAACCCTTCAATGTTTTAACATTGAAGGGCTATCTAGTTATCTTTAGGTGAGCAGTTCTCCAACTTCTACAATTCCAAGAATCACTTGAGCTTATTTAAAAGGCTAGTTTAGGCCTCACCCACAGCGATGCAAATTAAATAGGTCTGAAGATAGGATCTTGGCATCTCCATTTTTAACAGGCTTTTCTACATGATATGATGCAGTTGGGAGTTCCTAAACATCACACTGACAGAGAGCCTACAGTCCAAGGCCTCTGAATTCCCACAGCAGGGGACCTGGGAGGGGGACGCAGGAATGTGCATCCCAGCCTTACAGATACCAGTTTGTGAAGCCCCAGGCCCAAGCTTGTAAGTCTTGGTTCTGTCTGAGCATCTGGCAAACCGGTCAGCTTGAACTTTTGCCTTCTCCTCATTTAACCCAATGGCCTCCAGAGAAGACAATTCATCTCATGGCTCACAAAATGCCATCCTCTCAGGGATGAACGGGGTTGGATATGGCAGGGTAACATAGGTCGCCACCACTCAGCTCATAACAGCTTCACTTTGTGAGATATATTGTGTGCCTTCCAGCCACCTGCTCCAGGGGATGCAAGGAAAGCTCCAACATTTCTGTTTCCAGAGGAGAAAGAAGCAGATCTGGAGGTTAATGGGATCATGGTGTGGGTACCTAATATTCTCTAGGGATATGACCTTTTTTCCTTCTGACATTCCCAGGCCGTCACTATAGCTGGTTTCCTTTGTCCTTTTCTGGGCAATGCAAAGTCAATGCCTCTCCCTCTCTCCTCTTATAGGAAAGAAAACAGATGTAAGGGAGAACTAAAATTATTTTATAACTTTAGAAAAAGCAGTGTTTGTGTACTTCTGGGTTGTAAAGTTTCTCCCAGGTAATGAGGTTCTTCCCACTGCTCTCCCTGTGCCTGCTCTGTAAAATTACACACAGTGAGACTGAGAACCACATAAAAGGCCCATTCAGCATACACTGATTTAATCTCTGCCGCTTGTCACCTCCCTATGGGAGCTCAACAGAAACAATAGCCTTGATTACATAACCTCCAATCATTTTCAATAAGCATTCCAAGCCTGGTCTTTAAAAGCCTGTTCAGATTTTACCTAAATAGGACAAGCGTCAAAGCAAGCCCTATGAGGTTGAAAAAAAGAGACTTGTATAAAGTAATTTGGATGATTTTTACATTTCCTCCTCTTTCTAAAGCAACAGCGTCTTGGACACTACCAGGATTCCTGGCCAAGGTCGAGTCCCACTGTCCCCCTGAAAAATATCTTCATAGAATTAAAAGGCTAGTGTTCTCCTAAGAAGACTTCATTCCAATTTTCTCAGTTTAGAGGTGGGAAGCCTGAGGTGTAGAGAGGGGGTCTGTGCTGGCTGGTGGTCCCTGCTTCTCCCCTGTTGTGCTCTGCATCTCAGGGCCTGATCCTGACTAGCCAGCTTCTACCAGTTGGAATCTGTGATGGGAGCCAGAGGGCTGGAATGAGACAGAAGCCAAAGTATGTATTTGCCCCTTTCCCTTGCTGCTTGGGGTGCATCTCTGGCAGTGGTTGTCTCTTCCTTGGTTCCCGCTCCCACTGAATACCTCCTTGGGTCATGGTCCCAGCTTGTGCCGGACAGGTCCCATCCAGTGCTCTAAGAAGACCACCTCTTTCCTTTATCCCCCTGTTGATGGGTCAATAAATGTTTATTCTCATGAACCAAGAGGCAAAATTGAGGATATTTTGTAGGTACTAACATAGCATTTAAATATAATCATTTAAAAGTGTAAAAAACCATTCTTACCAAGGCAAACAATGGATTAGCTAGATGTGGTTCAAGGCCTTACTTTGCCCACCCCTGCTCTAGTGTCCGGGATGGTGGGGGTTTTCTGTATTGCTTATCTCTGGGTTGCCTCATGTTCTCTTTCCAATCATCTAAGGCCTGTGTACCTAGTTTGCTATATTAACTTAGAATTGAACCATCTGGCATGAGCTCTCTTTTCTGAAAGGCCCCTAATACAGGCAATGACTTCTTTAAAACCATGTTCCACAAAGTGAGATGTTTGTAAATTTTTTAGTGCTTTCCAGTCTTCAGAAATGCATTTACAAACATGTCTCAGTGGAATCATACAGATTCAGCATTCATGTTAGATCAGCTGGCCACCTACTTTTGTTTTACCTGTTCAGATTGATACTCTTTGGCAGTGTCATAAAACTAGTGACCCCAAGGGATGCTCACAAACCAATATCAGGAACAATAAATTATTGAAGGTGGCCCCCATAACAACCAGTACTACCCAATGTCACTAACAACAGTGATGGAAAAACTGGCAAACAGAACTGGGTTGTGGTTGAAAGTCACCACGAAGTGAGACATGGAAGAACATGGGTACTAGGGGACTTCAAAAAGTTTCTGGAAAAATGGAATTGAAATACAAGTTTATTTTGGTGCAAATAAAAATAGAAACCCATGTGTAATTTTTTCATAATATGGAATTTCCATGGACTTTTGGAAGGCTCCTTCAAACAAGCCAAGCTGCATATTGGGCTTGTACCCATCATGGTCTCCACCGTGGTCCAGGTTCTGGATGGATACAGCCACTCCCTGACTGGCCTCCTTGACTTCATCCCTTTCCCATGGCCTCTTAGGTCTAATTATTCTCACAGTTAGAAGAAAGGTTTTTTTTTTTTTTTTTTTTATAGAGAAAAGTTGCATGGTTCCTCAGCTCATAACCTTGAATGACTTCTTATTTCACTCAGTATAAAATCCAAATGCCTCTTATTAGCCCAAAGACCAACTTCTGCCTCATTTTTGTTTTCTAAGAGTTGAAAATTCTTTTAAAAAATAGTTTGTTCTGGGACCAGTAGTTAGCATAATGGCTATGTTGTTGAACTCCCATGTAGTCGACCACAGTTCGAGTCCCAGACCTGGTGACTTAAACTCACACCGGGCACATGTGTGTGCATGCCCAAGATCTGGAGAGGAGAATGGAGGAGAAGGGATTGCGGCATGGCCATCCCCCTTGGGGGGTAAGTTCTCACTTTCTATCTCTCTGTCGCTCTGTCTTCTGGCAAGCACACATGTCTATAGCAAAAACCTCTCCAATAATAATAATAATAATAATAATAATAATAATAATAATACTTTATTTTGAGAGCCAGCAGGTGGCATAGTGGTTAAGGTGCTGGATTCCAATATGATTGACTATGATTTAAATCCTAAACCCAGTGGCTTAAAAATCACACTGGGTACATGTGTAAGCATGCCCCAAAGCCCAAGAGGAGACTGGAAAGGAAAGAACTGTGGCATGGTCATCCCTCTGGGGGATGATTTCTCACTCCCTCCTTCCCTCAAACAGTTTATTTTTTCTGAGAGAAGGAGAAAGAAACAGAGGGAAGCGCCCCCTCCCCACTGCCCCCAACCGTGTCTTTACACTGTGATCATCCCATTCACAGTCAGCCTGGACCTTGGGCATGCACACACACATCTGGCATCTACGGGAAGCCTCCAGAATGAGCCTGGGTCCCTCCCTTGTGGATCCATTTGCATTATTTCTCTGTCACCAAATGACTCCTTTTGCTTCTTCCTCCTCCTCCTACTTCTACCTCTTCCTCATTCCAGTCCAGCAACACTGGTTTCCTTGCTGGTTCTCAGACTCTCCCCAGGCTTGAACATCAGGCCTCTGCACTTGTTCTTTGTTCTCCTTGGAACATTTCCCTCAGATATCTTTGTGATTCTTAATTCTTTCAAGTTTGCACTCAAATCTCATCTTAACAGCAAGATTTTTGCTCACTAATCTGAAATAGTGCAATCTCTCCCTTTATCCCTTAATTTTCTTAATTTCCTCTCAAGACTTTCATCATTGCCTGATACTTGCTGGGATTTAGTGTCCCTGCCTCCCACATGTCTCACATAACATCTCCTTTTTCCTTCAGACTCAGGTCTTTGCTTCTTCAATGACTTGCACATGCTGTTCTCTGTGCCTAGAACATCTTTTCCTGTTTTATCTTGACTGGGTTAAATACCTTCTCAGGAATGTCCTTATGGATCATCTTCTATCAAAGAAGGTATCATTTGACCCTCTCCACCCCCATCATAATTTATTTTAAATCTCTGTAAATGTTTATTTTCTTCATAGATATATAACTATAAAAAGTTATGTGTACATATAAGTACCAGAAGAGTTAAGATTATGAAAATTTTAAAACACTATATCATAGTGCAAAAATAAAAACAAATGTTAACTTTTTATGTAATATGCATTTTTCCGTGAATTTTTTGAATATCCCTTGTGTGTGTGTGTGTGTGTGTGTGTGTGTGTGTGTGTATGTACACATAAATGTATTTAACATTTTACAAGGGAAACAGTTATGCCTACTTTGCTGTCAAACACATATCAAGTGCCTATATATAGTTCAGGGCCTTGTACACTTCAAGTGCTCAATAACATTTATTGAGAGAATAAAGAATGGGATCATTTGCAGATTGAGGAAAAATGAAGGTTCCTCATTGTATTAGAGACCACTGGTCGACCACCCATATCTTTCTGGTTCTCATCATTTCTGTGTCAGTGATGACTTTCTAATGCCATCATCTGTGATCTCTGCCTGTAGGCTTTCATGAGCTGTATGTGCATGGCTTGGTCTGCATACGGGGCTAGGGAATGGACACTCACCAGAACAGCTTTTGACTAATGACCTAGTGGGTGGACAATTACCCCAGCTTTATAACCTGCCTGATGAGTTACTCTTTTTTTTTTTTTTGGAGAGGTTTTTGCTATAGGGTGCGTGCACTCACCAGACAGACAGAGAGAGACAGAAAGTGAGAAATCACCCCCCAGGGGGGATGGCCACGCTGCAGTCCCTTCTCTGTTCTCCTCTCGGGATCTTGGGCACACACACACACGCGGCCAGCATGAGTTTAAGCCACCGGTCTGGAACTCAAACAGCGGTCGACTACGTGGAAGTCCAGCGACATAGCCATTATGCTAACTGCTGGTCCCATGAGTTACTCTTGAGCCCTACTGCCCACAGCTTCCTGGACGTCTCAGGTACCGCAGTTGCCCACTCTTTATTGGCTTTCTTTTTTTTCCTGTGTCATCCCCAGTCCTCACTGGTGCTCCAAGGAATCACCTACCCTGAAAGCTATTTGCACTCAAGTCCTTGTTTCATTTGGGAAAATCCCACTTTAGCCATCCTTTCTATCCAATTCTTGCCACAGCCCTCTCTGAGGGAAGTGTTATCAAAGTATTCCATTGTAGCAGTTATACAGGCTGGGAGCAGAACACTGGAGTGGATATGAAGTAATTTGGCATTCACTTAGTTTTTTGTTTGTTTCCATGCCAGCAGCCATTGTGCCTGTTTGTATCTTTCCTGTGATTCACCACAGACATTTCCTGCAAATGATAGCTCCTCTCTTCATCACAGAAACCTCCAAATAAGACTGTCCTTGTCTTTGGTCTACAGCTGAACTTTGGTGCCAATTCTTTGCAATAGACTCTATTACTAACAATAACAGCAGCAATACCGTTTAGTGAACATTTGATGTCTGCCAGACTCTGTATTATATAGGTAGCTTGTATCATTTAGTTGAGTGGTCACAACACAGTGTAAGGACAGTATTATTATTTGCTTTTTATAATAAGAAAACCGAGGCCCAAGGAGGTTATGGGCTCAGCACACTCCTGCTGTGTAACTCTGTTACCAGCCAGAGGTTATAATTTACTCATTCCCTAGCTTGGACTTGAAGTCAGGGATTTGGCTAGATTCTCCATTAGCTCTTTGGCCATACCACTTCCAAGCTTTCTCAACTTTCTCTCCTTTCAAGTCACTAAGACTCATCATACACAAAATTTCTTTTAAGGCCCAATATTAACATGATCTACTTTAGGGGTCAGCAGGTGGTATGTGGTTAAGGTGCTGGTCTCCCACATGGCTGATGATCAGCCATGGTTCAAGTCCCAGACCCTGTGGCTTGAAAACCGTGCTTGGTGCCCGTGTGTGCATGCTTGCTCAAAATCTCAAGAGGAGGTTGGAGGAGAAGGGACTGTGGCATGGTCATCCCCCTGGGGGATGATTTCTTACTTTTCCTTTCCCTCTCACTGTCTCTCCGGAGAGCATATGTACCCTATGGCAAAAGCCTTTAAAAATGATATATGGTAGTTATAAAGTTTCTGAAATTTTAGCCAAAAAGAGTGAAACCCTTTGGTAATGAGAAACAATAAACGAATACTTAAATGTAATTGTACATGGAACATTTCTGAACACAAGATATGAAAAATAGCAGCCCTTAACACTTTTATTTTCCCCATATTGTCTCTTAAGGTTTAAAAAACAATGTTTATCATGACTGCTCATGGGTGTGAATCTTAGGGGAAAAAATGCTTCCCCCCCCCCAGCAGAGTTAACATTACTAGATATTGTCAAAACTGCACCGCGTTCCTGGTGTCTACTTCCACCTATCCCTACGTTCCAAACAGAAGTGGAAGAACCACAGAGCAAACTGCGAAGTCTTGAGGGGGGGAGATGGTGCTTATTTAGCCAGAGCCTCGCTGAGCAGCCCCAGCTTGCCTTTCCCTCAAGGTGAAAAGCCCTCTTGTTGAATGATCTGTTTCAAAGATCACACACATCAGGCTGAGGCTCTTTCTCACCTCATTGATGTCAAACAACCTCCCAAGGATCAAACTGTCACTAAGAATTCTCTATTTTCTCACTATGGGAAGACTATATTCTCCCCTTAGTTTCATGAGGAAAAAAAAATACACACACACACACACACACACACACACACACACATATCCCAGACAATAACAACACCTAGGGAAACACAAATAAGCATTTCAGAGTTAAAAGTAAATTAATCAATTGGAGTCAGTGAAATATGTACACTGTTTACTATTAGAGAACATACAGAGAAAGGGTTAGGGAAGCTCCCATTCTGGGCAAATTATAACATAATAAAGGGTTCATTTGTTCCTCCCAGAGTAATTTTGCTAATTAGCTAGGATAATTACCATTTTACCTTTCTATTTTATTTTAAAATTATCTTTACATGATTATGAAAGAAAAATAATATGCTAAAACTTACTGAACGATAGGCCTTGTCATTAAGTATTTCACATCTATGTCTAATTTAATACTTACAACAATGCTGTAAAATAGGTAACATTGTCTTTGTTTCATAGATAAGGAATTTAAATGATCAGAGTTTGTTTATTTTTTTTGGCCTGAGGGTGCATGCACCATACACGAAAGATGGAATCACCCAGCATGTTTTATAAGCTACCAGGACTGGGAATTGAACCATGGTCAGCCATATGGGATTGGTTCCCTCTGCACAGTGCATAACCTCTCTGCTAACAGGGCTGGCCTATATTTTTTTTAAAAAAATTGTTAGTATTACACAGCTCAAATAGTAGCTGAGTGAGAATTTGAACCCAGGTAGTCTGTCTCTAGAGTCCAAGCTATACTATGTTCTTAAATGGGTTAACAGTTAAAAAGTCATAGTGGAGTACTGTTGAAAAATGTGGACAAGTGTAAAAACAATTTTTTGTTTCACTTATAATCTCAACACCTAGAAATAAGTAATTTAATGTTTTGATGTAATGGCTGTAACATAAATTTTATGTAGTTTTTATAGTTTTGGTATCCCTTGAGAAAGCACGTATGATTTTTCAGCAAATTTGGACAATATATTTGGGATGAACTGACCTAAAATATAGACTGTATGTTATACAAATTCTACTTTGGAGGCTCCATTGGGCATCTCTAAGATCTGGATAATCCTTTGTTTTTTTTTTTTTTTGTTTGTTTTGGAAAAATCTCAAACCAAGGTTAAAAGATACCCTGCTATGACACCATTTGGGAAAGACCATTCATATATACTAAGAAATTATGGGTGGAGAAACCAACTGTGGCTTCATATATGAGCCTCAAACTGAAAACCACAAGTAGAGATGTTCTGAGCTGAAGATACCAATTTCTAACCAAGTTGTTTTGGGTCTTGGTTTTTGTTGTTGTTGTTTGTTTTTGCATGAGCTATTCCATAGAACATGATTTAGAGTGAGAGGAAATGTGTCTTATTCAATCTTACCTAATGATGGTAATGTTACTCCACACCCATTCCTGCCAACATAGCACAGTTCTTGTTACTAGTTTCTAAGTTACTAGTAGTTCCATATTTAATATTTCTGAGCTTTATATTCTCTTATTAGTTAGTTAAGAGAGTGTGTATTAGTGCAGGGATATTTGCTTACTTGGTCACTTCTGCTCCAAATCCGGTTAGGATGTTGGTATAAATGCTACTTCCCCATTTTTTCATCACCTATGAACTGATTTAGGTGCATCATAGTTTTAGACTAGGAAAAATTCATTATACCAATGTATCACAGATATGTTCCATGATACACAAATTCTCTGAGATACTCTGAGAAAAGAGTTTCCACAGTCAAATGTATTTGGGAAACAAAAGTCTCTCTTGGTGATTCAAATCATGTATTAGAAAGGCAAATCACTCAGAAATATTTATTGAATTTATTTGGTTATGTCTTCTAGTTCTTCCTCTCTTTCTTTCTCCTTTTCTTCCTCCCTTTCTTTTTATTCTCCCTTTACTTTCCTTTTAGCAATTACTTATCTAGGACTCCATGGGAATGATTTTGGGAAAACCCTGTACTTATCTGTTTAAAAAAGTTTGCAGGGACAAATGCTTAATTTTCTTTGTAATTTATGAAGAGGTTGACAGAATTATTTCAAGAAATATAAGTATCACAATAGAAATGATAGCTCTGGATTCACACCAGGTGGACTCAAACCCTGACTCTTATGATCCCTGTCTAAGAGAGTGTGAGTAAATGTATCCATGCCTCAGCTGCCATATGTGAAAATGGAGCTAGTACCATTGGGTTGTCAGAAAACTCATGATGCATTTTTACATAGAAAACCATAGAAAAAATACATCATGACTTTTATGAAAACCCAGTAGTACTTCTCTCAAAGTGATTGTAATGATTTGATGAGTTAAAATAGACAAACTTCGGAGCATAGCAGGTGATGCATAGAAACAATGTTAGATATTAACACTATTAAACATAATCTCATCCAGAATTGCATAGTCAATATAAAATTAGAGGTGACACACAGTCATATGAAAGATGTGGGAGACAAATGAACAGAGAGAAAGGAATTATATAATCGAAATCTCTATATTGATGACCCCCAATAGTGGGCCATATGTAGCTTTTTTTTTTTTTTTTTTTTTTTTTTTTTTTTTTTTTTTTTTTGAGGAGAGTCAGTTCTGGAAGGTACAATGCAATAAATCCTCCCAGTGAGGGCTATGGGTCAGTACTGTTAGGGTATTTTGTAGGCTTATGCAGAATTTTTTGTGTTTTACTCAAAAGTCCCTGGAAGTCTTTATCTTTTTTGTCCCCACCATGAAAAATCACAGAAGGAAGAAAATTCCCACTCTCTGAAGCTAGTGAGCAAAAACCACCATTCCCTACCTGAATGGGTAGGCAAATGCTATGTCAATGCTGA
This sequence comes from Tupaia tana, assembly GCA_026018925.1. NCBI lineage: Eukaryota > Metazoa > Chordata > Mammalia > Scandentia > Tupaiidae > Tupaia > Tupaia tana. The sequence continues at coordinate 28,640,266 of JAKSZU010000022.1, forward strand.
GGTTACTTTCTGTCTTGTTGATGCAGTCCACACTTAGCCGCAGGCCTCCGGAATAGCCACCGCATGTTGCAAATGCAAAGATTGCAAAAAGCTGTGAAGAACAAATAAAAGAGAAGGCAGCTCTTAGGACAATATCAATCAGATAAGGTCTATCAATCGGAGCTTACTGTCTAGATTATAAGAGACTGTGGTCCTTCTGAAGACCAGCATCATAATTGGTTCTGGCTGGAGGATGAGAGGTAGAATGATAGTAGAGACTGGAGAGGTGGTATCTAGCAGAATAGTCTGGCGAGCTATAGAAATATCCCGTGGAGAATAATTAAAGACAAGGACAAAGTAACTCTTTTCAAGTGTGCAAATAGCTGTCACGCTTCAGAGGGTAGAGATGTAGTCCCACAAAGATCTGGAAAGCAATGCACAGCGGTTAGCAATGGATGTCATCAGGCAGGAAGAATTTGAGGTGTCTCTTTGTTTTCTTCTTTTTATTTGGCTGTATTTTCTGCAACGCACACGTTTTTATCTTTCAGAATAATATAGATAGATTTTTAAACAGGCATACTCTGAGAATTCTAAAGTTAAAATGTTGAGGAAGAGTAAGCGAGTATCTAAGAGGTGCTATTTCAGAGCACAAGATCTCAGTATAGTTCAGCTGCGAATCTCTGTTGGTGGTTATATGTCTGTTAGTTGTCATCTCTAAGTCAGCCGTCAAAATTGGGCCAGCAAGTGGCGTGGTGGTTAAGGCACTGGATGGATTCCCACATGGCCGACTGTGGTTTGAGTGCTAGACCTGATGGCCTGAAAGTCATGTTGGGCGCATGTGCATGTGTGCCTAAAATCCTAGGAGAGGAATAGAAAAGAGATTGGAGTATCCTCCTCGGAGTGGGTGAATTCTTACCTTCCCTCTCTATCTCTCTCCAGTGAGCTTACACACCCTATGGCAAAAACCTAAACTTAAAAAAATAAGATAAAAAAGGTTTCAACATAGAAAGCCAATATCAGAGCTTATCATGATATAGAACATGAATCTGTAAAAAAAAAAAAAAAAAAAAAACCCAACTCGGCACTGAAAATTAGGAGCAGGAACTCAGAGAGGTCTTCTAGAAACAAAGAAACCTAGAAAGCAGGGTAAGGGGTGGGGAAGGTGACCTAAGAGAGAAGTAAACACATGCCAGACTTTGTTTACTAAATAGTTTGGCTAAAATTGAAAGAAGTTTTTGCTTGCCTTCAAAGAAAGTTTATCAGACACACTTAACTAACATATGCTGCAATATCTGATTTATTTTAATTTTGCAATTCATCTCTTTGCAGTAGCTTGGGGTCCTTAGAAATACTAGTTCACTTTGCATAGCGAGAGGATAGTTATTATGTAGGAGTGAAATGCATGCATTCTGGACTATGATCTTGGGAAAATTGCTTAATTTCCTCATGCCTTGGTTTCTTCATAATAAAATTGCATCAATATTAACTTCCCGGGTCATTTTTCAATTCATAGTATGAGACAAACAATTGCCTGAGCACGAAGGCTGCTCGAGCTGGCAAGATCACCAATCTGTCCAGAAAGTTCAGAATGTGAAATGAACATTACATACAACACCTGCTACCTCAGTCTTAACCAGTGGTGGAAGAACATTCTCAGAATTGTTTGTCTCAGTTGGCCACTTAACTTTATTCTGGTTAATGATAATAGCGCAATATAAAAACTTAACAAAGAAAGCAGTATTTTGTGGACCATTTCTGTTTGTGGTGGCAATTTCAAGTTTTTTTTTTCCTTTAATTTTTAGTTTTTTGTTTGTTTGTTTGATTTTGGTCATAGGGCATGTGCACTTACTAGAGAGAAACAGAAGTCACACCCCACCCCCTTTTTCTCCATTCTCCTCTTGGGATTTTGGGCATGCATACACATGTACCTGCCATGTTTTGCAGGCCCCTGGTCCAGGACTTCAACCACAGAGTTGGCCAAGTGGGATCCAGTGCCTTAACCACATGCCAGCCCATATTATTAGTTTATAAAATGGATATTTTTAAAGTGGAAGCAATTTGACCAAAAATTATAGTAGATGTGGGTAAGAGCAAAATGTGTTACTGTGTGTTAGCATTATGTGAAGAATTTAGAACAGATTCTGGCACAGCGTGAGCACTCAATAAATGTTAACAAACATTTTTACTGTCAATACTGGGTGCTCCTTGATGAGATATCCCAGGCCGTAAAATAGGAAATTTAGATTTAATCCCTCACTAAATCTATACAGCTGCTGTCTCCATTGAACCAATATCCAAGCACTCCAGAAAAGCCGATCCTTTTAGCATTATGTGCATTTCTCCTTAGTTTATGTAACTGATAGGTTTTGATGAGGTATTCAGAAGCTATTCCAGCCCAGTTCACAATCTGGGGATGCACTAGAGCTGAGGGAACTCGATCTTTATCCTCTCGGTGTGCATTTGCGTACTTTTTGTGATCAAATGCTCTCTTCCTATGAACTATAGGTATTGGTAGAGATAAAGAGAAAATGATTTTAATTGTCCAGTGCTTCTATCTTGGTTTCATTTAAATTGCTGGATGTACCAGTCTCTTGTGCCATTTCAAGATAGTGTCTTTGGTAAGGCTTCTTCCAGAACAAAGAATGGAGTGATGGAATTCCAAACCTAGTGATGCATGAGAAGACAGACTTGTCTATCTCCAAGTTTCCTCATCTGTAAAACAAGGATATATGCCATTTTCCCCTGAATTTCAGAGAAAATTAAATGAGATAAAGTATGTGTTCATGTTTCATCGTGTCCCAATTCTGTAGAAATTTGTGATATTTACACATACGCATTTCTTTGAAGCATGAGTCCTAAGTGTATAATCATAAATGGTACATGTAAAAGTAAGGAAGTATTGTCTATGTGGCCTCTTTTTATTTTTTAAATTTGTCCAAGGATATCTCTGCTTGCCAGAAAGAGACAGAGAGACAAGAGAGGGAGAAAGCACCCTTCCGACAGCACATTTGCAGTGCCCTCTCCTCTGTTTCTACATCCTTACAAGATTTATAAGATTTTGAACATGCACATATATTCACCCATCATGTTTTTCAAGCTGTTGAGTCTGGCATTCAAACCACATAGACAGCCATGTGGGATCTGGCTCCCTTAACCACTAGGCCATGGGACTAGCTTCACTGTGGCCATTTAAAAAGTGCTTACTAAGGAGCAGCAGATAGTATAGTAGTTACATTGCTAGACTCCCACATGATGACTGCAGTCTGAGTCCTGGACCTGGTGGCTTGAAACTCACGCTGGGCAGGTGTGAGTGAGTGCCCAAAACCCCAGAAAAGAATGGAGGAGAAGGGATTGTGGTGTGGACATAGTCACCCCCGGGGGGGGGGGTGGGGGGCGGATTTCTTACTTTCTGTCTCTCTGTCTCTCTATATCTCTCTGGCAAGCATATGTGCCCTATAGCAAAAAAATCTCTCTCTCTCTTTAAAAAAAAAAAAAAGTGCTTGCTATGGGCCAGATACTGTGCCCAGCACATAACATGATAACAATGTTGTGAGTTGATATATGTGTGTGTGTGTGTGTGTGTGTGTGAATGTGAATGAAGCTCGGCATCTTATGTTAAAGATATGGCAGAATAGCGTAGTAACTTTTAAAAGTTGCACTTAAAAAATTCCTTGGGACATTAAAATGTAGCAAGGTAGACCTGAAGGGCATAAAAACAAATCCTGTTAATTTCAGTACTTAAGAGCTATAAAGAAACTACTTTGACTTATCATCGTGTATATATATATATATATACACATATATATATATATATATATATATATATACACACACACACACACACACATACACACACACACACACACACACATACACACACACACACACACACACTGTAAGGTATTATTAATACTACTATATAATGAACTTAAGGTGAAATGATAATTATGTTTCTAACTAGTTCAAAATGTTGGATGCCTGGAAAGAAGGTGTCATGCTATGAAATCATATATCTTTATTTCTCTTAGCTTCTACTGAGCTCTGACAGCAGAAGACCAGTAATATGATACCTATGGGCTTTCTGGTTAAGTTTCTCTCTTCCCCAATCCTCACTGATTCAAGGGAAATCATACTGTGTGACCAATAGCATATTCGCGTGGGTTTGGTGAGGATTAAACAGCTAATGTCTGTATAACACTGGAGGAGTCAGATCCTGCTGAGTGAATAACTTATTACAGGGCCGGTTGATTTCATATTTGAGAGCATGAAATCAACTCCTCCAACGTATATCATCAGGGATCTAGTCCTGTAATTAAAAAACATCAAGACACAGTGAGGAGAGTGGACTAGAGATATGGGGGTAGGGATGTTAAAATTCTCTTGGCGTTGCAGAGAAATGTAGGTGGAAGAAAACTTCGGAAATCCTCCCACTAATTTCCCTCCGGGTACTCTGCCAACCATAGCCGGTAGAGCAGAACAGTTCTGGAGTTAGGCAAACCTGAGTTTTAGCCCGATCCCTAGTTGTGTGATACTGGGCAAATGACTTCACTTCTCTAAATCTCAGTTGACACATCTACTAAATAAAAAAGAATTCACTCAGCGGCGATGTCATGGTATACTTACTGTACATAAGTTGTTGAGGAAGGAACATAAAGGTGAAAAGACAGTCTGACCATCATGGAGTTTCATGCTGGATGGTGAGACCAAACCAAAAAGAATATAAAAATAAGTACAAATTCTGTTAAATATTTTGAAGGGAAGCTATTCCAGACAGGAATTTATGTCCAAAGAGGCTACATTTAAGCTAAGACCTGGAAGGTAAAGGAGAGGAAGCCATGCACACCGTATGTTTTGCGGGGAAGGAGAAAGAGGATAGTGTTCTGACCAGAGACAGCAAGAGGTCTTGGGGAAGAAAAGCTTGACAAGTTTGGGAAGCCAATGAAGAGCCAATGTGTCAATTGGATGGTGATTGAGGATAATAATATTTAGGATAATATTCGTCTCAAATGATTTTTGTACATATTAACTGGAATACATGTAAAGCAACAGACTCATAGACCTCAATTTTTTTTTTTTTTTGGAGAGGTTTTTGCTATAGGGCATGTGCACTCACAGACAGAGAGAGACAGACAGAAAGCAAGAAATCATCGCCCAGGGGGGATGGCCACACCGCAATCCCTTCTCCTCCATTCTCCTCTCGGGATCTTGGGCATGCATGCACACATGCCCGGCGTAAGTTTTAAGCCACCGGGTCCGGGACGCAAACCACGGTCAACTACATGGGAATCCAGCGACATAGCCATTACGCTAACTGCTGGTCCCAATAGCCCTCAATGTTTAAGTGTCTTCTTTCTTCTTCTTCTTCTTCCTTCTTCCTTCTTCCTTCTTCTTCTTTTTTTTTTTTTTTTTTTTTTTTGGTCTTAGTACAACTTCTGTTACCACTATTCTACTGAAGAAATCAATTCAACTACAAGCAGAGTTAAAACTAGATTCCTGGTTTCTAGATTTCTTGAGTCAGTATTCTAGTTAACTCTAGAATTGCAGAAAGGACTACTTCTGGCCATGTGAGTAGGCATTGTCTATCAAATGGCCTATCTTCTTTGCCCATAATTACACTGTGATGTGTTAGTGACTTGTGGTTCTTCATGGTTCTCCTGAATATCTCATACACACAAACTTTCAAGCTCATTAACAAAGCAGAATGATTGCTTTGTCCTCTTTCTGTTTTCTCCTTTCTTTCTTTTCCCTTCATTCTTTCCTTTCTTTCTTGCTCTTTTACCCTTGATGTGGAGGAGGAATTTCAGAGGAGGACCTTGGAAGACATTGCAAATACTCTGAGAGGGCACTGGTATTAGCCATGTAGGAAGCTTGGTCTTGTAGGCACTGGAATTTATAAAGACTAAGGCTGATTACTAAGACAGATAATATTCCTATCTGGGTTATGGGAAAGATGGGGTACAGCCAGGATAGAATGAGGGAGTGAGTCCTGGGAGGCTCAACAGGGGAAAAAACCTGAGGGGATAATGTAGATGGGGCCGGTGGAGGAAGTTGTAGAAAGGAGTGAGAGAGAGGAGACTGAGAGAAAGATCTCTATCTGGGTCTGACTCTGTCATGACTGCAAGCAATTTGATGAGAGATGTAAAGACATAGTATGTGTGTGTGTGTACATGTGTACATGTATATTAATTTCTCCAAACTGTGGGTTTTGTGCATTCATCATCAGCCAATTCTGTACCTTTTTTTTGGGTAATGCAGTATACTAGCTCATCTTCTGGCACTGCAGTTTAACTCAAGGCAAAATTCCATTTACTCATTCAAGTGGAATTATAAAATCTATGTTCCTATCTTCCCTTAAACTCCCAATTCTCTCCAAACAAAGTAGAAATCTCACCCTCCAGCATATTCTAAGATAATATCATAATCAGTTTCCTTGAGTTCAGGAGATGAAAATAAATCTCCTACAATGAACTCTGATTTCACTATTGTCTTGGGTGATTTATGACTCTGTTCCTAACAACAAAAAATTACTCTCAAAATGGACAAAATTAGCCAACGGAGAGTTCCCTTGTATATAGCCTGATTAGAAATAAATTCAGGTGAAAGAGAATAGAGGCATCCCTGCATTTCCTAGCTTAATAGGCACCCATTAACCAAACACCCATAGCAGAACAGTATCTTTGCATAGTTAATGACACCAAAGACTTCCCCCTGGAAAGAGGGCAAGAAGCTCCCTTCTTGGAATTAATTGGATCACAAAAGGAATATCAATGAAAGATGCTATTAATTCTGCTGGTTAATTTGCAAGTCATAGTCGAAAGCCTAGGTTGGAAGAAGACAGGAAATCAGGCTGATTAATGACTCTTGTAGGGATCCTCAGTCTACAGTGAAATTAGGGAGGGAATATGTCCCAAGACCTAGCGTATGGCATCAGGCATACATAATTCTTTGAAGGGAGCATTTGAGAGTGAGGAGATTGGTAGAAAGGGATTCCCGAGGGGCTAGCAGGTGGCATTGTGGTTAAGGCACTGGACTCCCACATGGCTGACAGAGGTTTGAGTCTTGGATGCAGCGGCTTGAAACTCATGCCAGGTGTGCCCAAAATCCTGAGAGGAGAATGGAGAAGGGATTGTGACATAGCCATTCCACCTGCAGGGAGGATTTCTCACTTTCTGTTTCCCTGTCTCTCTCTTTGTATCTGGCAGGCACATGTGCTATACAGCAAAAAATCTCTAAAAACAGAAAAAGGATTATAGATTGAGATCAAGTAGTAGTACTCATTTCCACCAAGTTGTGTGTGCCAACAAACAGATGTCCTGGGGATAAAGTTGTGATCTGTACCATTTACCAATTTGCATAGTGTAAATAGTTCTACCATGATCAATTTTAAACTATTGACATAATACGTCAGAACTTGGGTTAGGAAGACATTTGCACGATTGACTGTGCTCCAGCAGACCAATGCCACCAATGGCCTCTCCTGGGACAGGAACCTTCACCTATTTTGGGCTTATCTCATCAGTTCACTCCTTTTCTCTCTGGTACAGTTATTCATTATTTCATTCATTTATCCACTCAACTACTTATTTACATATTTAGATATTTTGACAAAGGTTTTGATGTGTTGCCTTTATCCCATTAGACCATGCTAGAGGTCACCTGCAACTTCAGGGAGACAGTCCTCACACACAGTACAAGCTTCCTCTCTTCCACATCTGCATCTCTCTGCTAAGTGCTTTCTCAGGTGGCATAAGTGTGCTCAGCCTCTGACTCAGCCAGGAAGAAATTCCCAGAATTTACTTCCTTGAAAGCTTCCAATCAAGGTGGGAAGGAAATTGGTATGTAAAACTTCCAATATTCTTGCCTTTCTTTGGGACAGTTCTGAGGATGGTTGATCCAGTTTCTCAAAGGATACCCATTAGAGTCAAGCACAGACGATTACACAACAACCTGCGCATTCACACACCTTTGTTTGGCTGTCCTTCCTTCTCTGTCCCACACTCCACTTGTTACCCTGACATTACCTCCTAAATAAACTTCTTGAACCAAGGTTCTTGTGTCAGGATCTGCTTTTGGAAAACACACCTGAAACAATTATCGAATATTGATTGAGTAAGCACCTATTATTTTAAGACACTGCAATGGGCCCTGGGACTTTATTAATAAAGGAAGTAACCTTAGGTCCCATCCTTCTGATTTTGGCTTACTAAACTCTGGTCTGAATCTCTTCAAATGAGCTGAGATCCCTCCAGCCTCAGGAATTTCGTGCTTCTTGTCAGCTTCATTTGAAACTTTCTTCCTAACAAGTTATATGTGGAGGGCTCTGTTTCATCCTTCTTTTTCTTTTTTCAAGTTATTTTATGTGGAGTACACATGCATATGAGTGAGAGAGTGCTATATAGAGTGTGTGCAACAGAGAGCGTACACTCCACCCCTCCCCACCAGAATAGGGCCTGGTCATGCTGCAATTCTTTTTTTTTTTTTTTAGAGACAGAAAGTGAGAAATCACCCCTCAGGGGGTATGACTACACCATAATCCCTTCTCTTCCATTCTCCTCTTGGGATTTTGTTCATGTAAACATGCACATGCGCCCAATGTGAGTTTCAAGTCGCCAGGTCCAAGACTTGAACCATAGTCGACTATGTGGGAGTGATGTAACCATTACACCGTCTGCAGGTCCCATGCTGTAATTGTTATTCTTTGAATTCTCCATCTCCTTAGTATTCTTGGCATGCCTGCAAGTTGTCTATCATGAAGTCAATGGGACTGAGATTCAAACTCCCATTGGTTGTGTGGTATCTGACTTCTCTGCACAGCACCTAAGTGTTGTGCCATGGAGCTAGCCATCTTTGCCATTTTTTAAATTATTTCATTCATTCATTCCTTCATTCATTTATTTTTGCTATATGGTGCACGCACTTGCCAGATAGACAGAGAGACAGAAAGTGAGAAATCATCCCCCAGGGCAGATGGCCACACCACAGTCCCTTCTCCTCTGTTCTCCTTTCAAGGTCTTAGGCACACATGCATACACACCCGGCATGAGTTTTAAGTCACCAGGTCCAGGACTCACACCGTGGTTAATTACGTGGGAGTTCAGCGATGTACCCATTAAACCATCTGCTTGCCTTTTTAAATAATAAGTCTTTGCACCATCTAAACTAGGCTTTCTTACCCTGGCCCACTCCTATAACCACTTACATTCTAATTTTTTTCTTTTACATGAGTAGACTTAAAAATCTGTATTTGCCTGGCATTATTTATTTACTTATTTACATTTTGTTTTTACTACTTCCCTAGGGAATAGTGATGCACTTGTTTTTGTTCGTCACTGAATCTCTTCCACCTAGCATGGTGCTTGGCATGAAGTAGGTGCAACCTAAATACTTATTAACTACAACAATAAAATAAATAAAGACATACACTTTTCCCCACTCAGGAAACTTGTTGTCTAGTTAGGGATACAGACAAGTGAATGAATAGGCACTGTGACAGTACTTTACTATAATTGGAGCACATTAGGGGAGAATTTGGTATATACTTGTAGAGAAGATAGGGCGCTGTCTAGAGGAATGGATAGCATTCCTGGTTTATGCAAGTAAGGGTGAGAAGGAAAGTATTTTAGGTAAAGAGAGCAGCAAGTCAAAGAAACCTAAATAACATGTGAAGCACATTCAGGATGTGCAGTTGGTATTGTCAACCAGAGTGTCAGGGAAGCCACAGCTGTACAAATATATGTACATCGAAAGAAGAGAGTGGCCATTCAAGAGGCAAGCAGTTGGGCACAGATGGTGGGACAGAGGTCAGATGAGATGCTCCGTAAGGCTCATCCACTTGGAAAGATTCTGGGTCTCTGTCCAGACAGCTCCCTGTGTACACTGGGCATACGCTTGCCTATGATCTGGGGCTGGCTTAAGCAGGGAATGAGTGGATTGTGGTGTCAAGATATTGTTGGAGGGGGACCAGCAGTTGGCATAATGGCTATGTCGCTGAACTCCCATGTAGTCAACCGCGGTTCGAGTCCCGGACCCGGTGGCTTAAACTCACACCAGGCGCGTGTGTGTGCATGCCCAAGATCCCGAGAGGAGAATGGAGAAAGGATTGCAGTGTGGCCATGCCCTCTGCGGGGGGTGGGGGGGGGTGGGGGGGGGTGGGTGGGTGATCTCTTGCTTTCTGTCTCTCTGTCTCTCTCTCTCTTTTTTTTTTTTTTTTTTTTGAGAGGTTTCAGCTATAGGGTGCGTGTGCTTACCAGACAAACAGAGAGTGAGAAATCACCCCCCAGGCAGGATGGCCACGCCACAATCCCTTCTCCTCCATTCTCCTCTTGAGATCTTGGGCACGCACGCACACGTGCCTGGCATGAGTTTTAAGCCACCCAGTCCAGGACTTGAACTGCGGTCGACTACATGGGAGTCCAGCGACATAGCCATTATGCTAACTGCTGGTCCCTGTCTCTCTCTGTCTTTCTGGCGAGCGCATGTGCCCTATAGCAAAAACCTCTCCAAAAAAAAAAAGAGAAGATATTGTTGGAGGTGCTGTATTTCAGTTTCTGTCATTCTTGTTCATGGGAGAAATAAGTAAATTAATTTTCAAAAATGTAAATGTGGTAGCTCTGGTTTAGCAGAGACTGACAACTTAAGTCTCCAGACCACACTGAGCTACATGGATTCATTTATGGACAGTCTGTGGCTGCTTACTTGCTGTGGTAGTACAGATGAGGATTTGTAACAGAGAACCCCTGGTCCGCAAAGAAAAACATATTTCCTGTCTGGCTCTTAGTGAAGTAGTTTATCCATGTTAAGAAACCTGGGCCTTACAAGGGGGTTACATCTTCAGTGGGGAAGGGGTATGACCAAATTTGCTGTTCAGAGAGGTCACACATACCAGGTGTATGTGTGTGCATGCCCAAAATTCCGGGAAGAGAATAGAGGAAAAGGCATTGCACCATGGCCATCTCCTCTGGGGGTAGGATATGAGTTCTCACTTTCCCTCTCAGTCTCTCTGTCTCTCTCTGGCAAGCACACATGCCCTATGGAAAAAGACATAATAATAAGGAGAAGGAGAAGGACAAGGACAAGGAGAAGGAGAAGGAGAAGGAGAAGGAGGAGAAGTAGTAGTAGTAGTAGTAGTAGTAGTAGTCATTTAGTTCTCTGTGCCAGTCTCTTCAGTAAGTATATTATTTACGTGGGCTTATTTAATGTTCTCAGCAACTCCCTTAAGTAGAAACATAATCTCTCATTTTACAGATTAGAAAACAGGTATGACCAAAGTTGCACTGTTTATTGATAAGCCAAGCGCTCATGGTTTGAACTTAGATCTGCCTTTTTCTAAAGCTTGTTTTTCTTCCCCCTAGCTCTTCCAAGAGTGTGAAGGGGATTTCTCTCAGCTAGAAACACTATGGAAAGACTAATGCAGAAACATCAGCTATGGGCTTTCTAATTAAGACTTTCTCTGTCACATCCACATTCAGAGAGCCCAGTAAGGGCTAAATGAAGCGTCTATAAGACAAAGCCCTGATCTTCCAAATTGATGTCACTGTGGTAGCTCATGCATTTTGCTTCAGCAACACAGGCCTTCACTTTGTAGCAACATAGGCCATCCAGGGAAGAGAGTTAGACTCTCGTTAAGATAAGAATATTTGAAAAGCCTGATGTGAGTAGGTTATGCAATTACATTTGACAAGTCCCTCCTTCTGATTGTCAGCCACCCACACCAGGGGTGCTGCTTTCTCACTGGCATGCAGCTCCATCATTCAACAGCTTATTGGTTAGAATGTGGAAACCCTCCCCCTCCACTCCTCTCTGATGATCTCTCTCTGATGAGCCATTTGTCCTCAGCACCCTCAAAGAGCAGTTCTGGGAACATGGCTGTTTATAGGAGCTAATTACCTCAACAGTAGTCCCAAGAAAAGCAAAGCATATGTACTATCAGGATATTTCCCAGTGCAAAAGGAGCTTTTGATTAACTGTGGCTTCCCTGACACTCTGGTTACTACCCAGGAGGCCCCCAGTACACTGATGAGCACCTCTAAAACTTAATGTCTTGTTTTGACTGATCTTTGCCTAATTATTCTTTATTTTGTTTTTTCTTCTCCTGCTCATAATTAGATTTTTCTAAGGAAATTGACTTTTCTCAGGCATCAGTTTATGGTTATTGCAACAAGTATGTAATACTTTGACCCAGAAGGCTTTTGTGAATAACCATGGAAAAACCTCAGATGAGACTTTTATATGAGAATAAAAAGTATAAGTTGTCCCTGGAAGAGAGTAGAATTTTATTTTATTTGGAAGCACTGAAAACTATTATTAAAAGTTTTCCCCCATAGGACTATGTATTTTTGCCTGTCTCTTGTATGTAACTATCGGTGTTTTTAAATGGTTCCAATATCTTATATATTGTTCCATTTCATGCTATCTGTCAAAAATTGGATGTTTTGTCCCTCTAGCTTCTTTGTGATTTTGTGTGCAATTTTTCCAGGCAAAAGGCAGCCTTACCTAGTGTCATAGTACACACCATCAACTGAGGAAGTTTGAATAGAACCTTTAGAAGGAGAACTCCAAATTACTGATATGGCAAAAGTTTCTGTTTTTATAGCTTCAGCCTGGGAACTAGATCCATTAGCAAAGTATTTGGCTAGAAATAACAGAAAACCTACCTATAGTGACTTAAACAAATAGGGGTTTGTTTTTCACAGATATCAGGAAGCCCAGAGTAAGATGGATCTAGTATTAATGATGTCTGGATTAACATCTCTTTGGTTCTTATGTCTTTGCCTCATGGCCACCATATGGCTGTTGTGTCTATGCACATTATTAGCTGCATGCAAGACTAGTAAGTGAATAGTCAGATTTCCTGAGCTCTGTAGAGTAGATTAGCAAGGAACTGAGGGTTGGAATGATTGTCGAGTCAGTCAGCGTCCATTGTCTGCCATAGAAACTGATGCGAGAAAGGTGGCAGAAGTACAACAAGCTTCTATGGCATTTTATAAATGCAAGACAGCATAGTCAAACCCAGTGAGCATCTGGTCATTTCTTGTTCCCTAGATAGTACCCAGAGTCCTGTGCCTCATATACAATGAGCTAAATCTAACTCTTGCCCATAAATTGAAATAGAAATGTCTGCTTAAATTTTATTTTCATAAATAAAGCCTGACACTCATTTTTAAAATAAAATAGATTGGTGAAATGGTAAAAATAATTTGGAAACAAGGGCCAGATGGTTGTGTAGCAGTAAAGCACAACACTGCAAAGCTGCCACACAGGAAAATTATGGGTTTGTCTTTTGAGCCCTCCCTTATTATGCTAGGATCATGTGTGCCCATGATCTGGGATTAGTCCAGGCTGGAAGTAAACTGTGGCATCAGTACTTTGCTGGGGTACTGTCTCTTTGTCTTGCCCTTTTGCTCTTTTTTGCTGTTGCATGTAGAAGAATAAATAAATTCTTAAAAAAATTGGAAACAACGTTTATACCTGTATTACAGAATTACTGAATAAATTATGAGATAGTCAGTGGAATATTATGCAATGGCTAAGAAGAATAAATAGTTGTTTGGAAAGTTGAAACGTTTTCATCTTTTGTAAAGTAATTGCCAGGTGTAACATATATGTATTGAATTTTTGTAAAAGATAACATTATTCATATACACATATTTTACAGACATTGAAAAACTTAGAGCTATAACACTGAAGTATTATTAGCTGTTAACACTGAGGAGTGGAATTTGGAGTCAGAATTTTAATAACTTTAAATTATTTTAGTAGTATATCACCTTCTTCCAACAATCATGTATAACAGAACTAATTTTTTTTCTTAAAATTGTAGATTTAGACAACCTCTGGGTTACAACCAAAATAAATTCAGTCCTGTCATTATGGCTGTGTTGGTTTTTTTGTTTGTTTATTTGTTTTTATTCATTTGGATTTTTAAAAAAGTGAATCAAAGAAACCCACTCCTATGTGAAATTATCTTCAATAGTACTTTGAAGTTATTTTTATTTACAGAGACTATAGAACGAAGAACATTTTTGACCTGCTTATTTAGTGAAGTATTTTGTCAAAGTCACTCTTTAGAATCAAGATAAAAATATTTCAAAATGTGCTTTGGGAATTAATCAGTCTAGTGTCAATTATTAGTTGAGTTAAAAAAAATACAACTTACCTTTCATCAGATTAAATGAGTGTAATTACTTTTAAAGAAAACAATTCCAATTCTCTCATATCTGTCATAATGGAATAGCAAGATAAAATAATAATTCAACAGAGCTTCTCCTTTTAAGCTGACACCATTCCTTTGACGCCTTATTAGAGAGAGTCTTGTGAATTAATTTTTTGCCCATGGTTGTATTTTTGAACTTGACATTTTTCCTGGGTAAATTTGTGATATGAACTTCCTGACTTTTCATACCTGTCTTAGCTATATCTTAGCGCACTGAAGGAAATCACTGATGAAAGATATCTTAACTGCACACTTTATCTAGGTAAGAAAACTGAACAGGATAAGCTTGTGGCACACAGCCATCTATTCTGCAGTTCAAAAACATGCATTGAACATGCTGGCATAAACTGTTTTTGCCGGAAGCCATACTTTTATGGTAATGTAGAATAATTACATTTATTTAAACTAAAGTCAAAACCCTCAACATCTGTTAGGTCATCGGGAAAGCCATGATGTATTTTTCTGTGTTTTTTTTTCTGTGCAAATATGTGTCATGACTTTCCCGACGACCCAATGCTTCCTTTGATTTTTCAGAGTAGGCCTCAGATTACCATGTACAGTGTTCTCTGAATAGAATATTAAATTCCTGGGCCAGATGATGACACAGCAGTAAAACACAATGCTCTATAAGGCTGACCCATGTGGAAAAGTTCATAGTTCAAGTTCAGAGACCTTCCTAATTATTCTGGGCCCATGTGTGCCCATGATCTGGGACTAAAACTGGGGGCAGATCATGTCATTGGGACCCTGTCAGGAGTGCCGTATCTTTGTTTGTCTTTCTCGCTCTCTCTTTCTTGCTTGTGGTATCAATAAATAAATAAACTTTAAAAAAATTCCAGTTTGAATTCAGTGCTAGTTAACTTCAGGGTATTTGGCATATAGTATTTAATGTGTAAATTTTTCATCAAGAGTTTTCTTTATAGCCACAAGCAATTTAGAATACCATAGGGTTGTTTTGGAAAAAAATATTGATCCATAAACAATTGGCTACATTCAATTAACATCTTATTTATTTATTTAGAGAGGTTTTTGCTCTAGGGTGTGTGCACTTGCTGGAGAGACAGAGACAGAGAGACAGAAAGTAAGAAATTACCCCTCCTGGGGTGGGGGGTGGTGGGGTGGTCATGCTATAATCCCTTTTCTTCCATTCTCCTCTCAGGATCTTGGACACACACACACATAGGCCTGACATGAGTTTTAAGCCCTCATGTCCAGGACTCAAACTGCAGTTGACTACATGGGAGTCCAGCAACATAACTGTTACACCATCTGCTGGTCCCAAATTAACATTTTTTTTACTAAACAGCAAGTCATTAAGCATTAGAGATTTCATCATCCTTCTCCCTATTATTTTTGTTGTTGTTATTGTTTAATCTACCTTCACCTTTATGAAAAACAAGCACAAGGTCCTATTACCAGAGTAGTAGAAATGGATTTTTAAAACGTTTTCTGTGCTTTGTGGCTCTATTAAATAAAATCCAGGATTTACCAACTAGAGGTGATGAATGTAAACAGGCGTGATATTTAAACTCATGATATAAAAGACAACACTTAGAATAAGTCATAGAATCATTTATTGTCCGAAGTATTTTGGAAATAGAAATAATTGTGTATAGAGATTTGAAAGGCTTTATACATCCTATATCCTTTGAACACCTTACGGTCTAGTTGTATCTTCATACTGTTCGTACTTTAAGAAGACATCCATGGAGTTGTTTTTAGCTGATTCTTGACTTAAAAATCAATATCTGAACCTCTCAGATATGATGCATGGTCATCAGATGACCTCTCTAACAACAAAGAACTTGCTAGTGCATTATTTTGATTGTGTAATGGAAGTGAAACCTAAAACAGGCAGTTAAGAGATAGTTTGTGAGGGCCAGCTCCATGGCATGGCAATAATGTGTTGCTCTAGAGAAGCCAGATCCCACATGGCAACCACTGTTTGCATCCCCAGCCTACAGTATGTCAGCACACGTGCAGGTGCCCAAGACGTGGTGGCCTGGACGACAGGAGGAAGGAGATTTTAGCATGACAAGGTTCTGTGGAGGTGCTTGTATCTCTCTTTCACTCCCTGTCTCTCTTTCACTCTCATGTACATACACATACCCTCTATCATGAATAAAGAGGAAAAAATAGCATATGAGATCATTCATACTAAAAAAAATTTTAAATACTAGAGCAAGAGTTCTAGAGTAGTTTAAAGTATGTTCCAAAGTATGACAGTATTTTATGGTTACAATTACAATGACAACTGTTAGTGCTATTTAGTGAGCTTCATCTGTATACAGCAGTGCACTAAGTGCTTGATGGACATTGGACTCGCATAATTCTGTGAGGTAGTTACCATTAATATCACCAGTCAGAGCTTGGATAACCATGGCTTGAAATTCATCCAAGGACACACAGATAGACAATGATAGTTTAAATCCATGTGTTCAAAACTATACTAAAAGGAACAACTAAATATTAAAATATAACTGATCACTGTTGGAAGATACTGGTGGACAAAGTCATTAGTTTAAAAACTGGTAAATAAAGGACTAGCAGATGGCATAATGGTTACGTTACTTGACTTCCATGTAATTGACTGCAGTTCAAGTCCCAGACCCGGAGACATAAAACTCATGCTAGGCATGTGTGTGTGTGTACGTGTGTGTGCGTGTGCGTGTGTGTGTGTGTGTGCATCCAAGATCCTGAGAGGAGAATGGAAGAGAAGGGACTGTGGCATGGCCATTCCCATCAGGGGGTGATTTCTTGCTTTTTGTCTCTCTGTCTCTCTCTGTATCTCTGGCAAGCACACACACCCTATAGCAAAAATTTCTCTAAAAAAAGAAAAACCTGGTAAATAAAATGAAAAAAAAATTATTTTTCCTTTAAGAACACTACTCGTAGGTGACCAAAGAGCAGAGTTCTCTTTATAAAAGTGCTAAATTAATAAAGAAGGAATGACAGAATTAGAATATCACAATTTTGCAGCCTGTTAAGCGACTAAAAGTTTGTGCCCTTTAACTCATAAAGTTAAAGGAAGTCATAAGGATGGCGCCCTGATCTGGTAGGATTAGTATCCCTCTAAGAATAGACACCAGAGACCTCACTGTGTGTGTGTGTGTGTGTGTGTGTGTGTGTGTGTATACACACCAAGGAAAGGCCATGTGAGCACACAACAAAAAGGCAGATACCTACAAGCCAAGAGAAGAGGCCTCAGAACGAAACCTAATTTGCCAGTGCTTTGAGTTTGGATTACACATTGGTCAGAGCTGAAAAAAATACATTTCTGTCATTTAAACCATCCAGTCTAGGGTATTTAGTTTTAGTAGCCCAAGCTATCTAAGATGCACCTTTTAGGAATTAATAAATCTAATTAAGCACCAAATATTGGTAGTACAAAAAGAGACAACCAGAAATTATATGCCACTAATGGAAGAAGACCACAAAATATTGAAGAATTCTTGGCAGAAGAAAAAAAAATAAACTGAGGTTGAGCAAGTCTCTCTTCCAACTGCCACTTTGCCAAAAAGTACAGGAGAGACAGGACTGTGTAAAACAACACCACAGGGATGAAGTCAGCAAAACCTATACCCTGAGAAAATCTTCAGGGGAAAAAAGACCTTGTTTATTCAAGTACAACAGGAAACTGCAAAAGATACCAAATTAAAAGAAAAGAAGAAGAAAGAGAGAGGTAGGGGTGGAGAGAAAAGAGAATGAAAGAGAGAGACTTTTAAAAGGTCTTGGCAGGGACCAGCAGTTAGCGTAATGACTATGTCGCTGTACTCCCATGTAGTCGACCGTGGTTCACGTCCCAAACCTGGTGGCTTAAAACTCATGCCAGGCGCATGTGCGTGCGTGCCCAAGATCCCAAGAGGAGAATGGAGGAGAAGGGATTGTGGCATGGCCATCCCCCCTGGGGGGTGATTTCTCGCTTTCTGTCTCTCTGTCTCTCTGTCTGGCGAGTGCATGCGCCCTATAGCAAAAACCTCTCCAAAAATAAATAAATAAATAAAAGGTCTTGGCTAGGGGGTAGCAGTGGTATGGTGGTTAAAGCACTTAGACTCCCACATGGCCAACCACTATTTGAGTCTTGGACTTGGCAGCTTGAAAACCATGCTGGTTGTGTGTGCATGTATGCTCAAAATTCCAGGAAGAGAATGGAGAAGGGGTTATGGTGTGTCCATTCTCTCAAGGGGGTGATTTCTTTTTCTTTTTTTTTCTGGAGAGGTTTTCTGCTATAGGGTGCATGCGCTCCCCAGAAAGACAGAGAGACAGAGAGACAGAAAGCGATAAATCACCCCCCAGGGGAGATGGCCACGCCGCAGTCCCTTCTCCTTCATCCTCCTCTTTTGATCTTGGGCATGCACGCACACGCACCCGGCATGAGTTTAAGCCACCGAGTCCGGTACTCGAACCGCGGTCGACTACGTGTGAGTCCAGCGACACAGCTGTTATGCTAACTGCTGGTCCCTCAAGGGGGTGATTTCTCACTTTCTTTCTCATGTTTCTCTTGACTCTCTCTGGCGAGCACACATGACCTGTAGCAAAAACCTAACAACAGAAAAAGGTCTTATCCAGCCACAGTAGTACAGTGGTAGCCCCGTGTGAAGCTGTAGCTGTAAGGGAATGGTCCAAGTTCGTGTCCCAAGGACTCTCTGTATATATAGGACACGGATGCCTGTGATCCTGGCCCACTGGGTATGAACTGCAGCATAAAGATCTTGTCAGGGAAACCTATCTCTTGTCTGTTTCTCTTTGTGTCTGATTTTCATGAACTAAATAGATTCTTTAAAAAAAAAAAAAGATCTTAGGAGAGACGTGTTAATCATAATTTGTGAATTTTTAAAAGTTATGAGATTAAATTAGACATTTGGAAATGTATAGATATTTGATGACATTGAATTATTAGTAATTTCATATGTCCTATGATAGTGCAGTGTTTTTGTTTTAAAAACCTTTGAGAGATGTATACCAATTAATGAGTAAAATGATAAATACCTGGGGAGAGTGTAAGGTTGGGAGTATACAAAGAACAACGTTGCTGTGGGTTGATTTTTGTTGGAGCTAAGCACCAAAAGATGTAGACACTCATTACAGCACACAATTTGTGTGTGTGTGCGTGTGCATTTTTCTTTCTTTTTTTTTTTTAAGAGTATTAAAAAATAATCTTGGGCCAGCAGGTGGCGTGGTGGTTAAGGCTGTATCCTGCATGGCTGGGTATGTTATTTGAGTCCCAGACGCAGTGGCTTGAAAAACCACATCAGCCACATGTCGTGCATGCTCTAAATCCCAAGAGGAGAATGGAAGAGATGGAATTGTGGCATGCCATGCACCATAGAGGATGGTTTCTCACTTTCCCTCTCTTACCAGCAAGTGCATGTGCCCTATAGCAAAATCTAAAAAGAAGAGAAGTCTTAATTAAAATTCCTGAAAGGAATACTTTTAAAAGTAAGGAAATATTCTATTATTATTATACTATCGGACTGAAAAGAAAATACATTCATTTAGCAAAAATTTTCTTGCTTAATAATCTTTTATTGATTTTTTTCTAGGGACCCTTTAGGTTTGTCTCATTATAAAAGAGCAGCTTTTTCTTTTTAATGAGATGAAAGATCACTGTAGCCTAAAGGGCTATCCATTCCATGTAAATGACATTATTTCCTAGGCAATAAGACAGAATTCCCCACCATCTTTTAGTAATGTCTCTCTATATCCAAGACGTAATAAAATAAATCAGATTACTTAGTAGCTAATATATTGGTTTTAGTTTCTGAGTCCTAATGATAACTGAAGTTCATACAGATCATAGTGATGAGCATAGGCACAAATACTATCCGATCAACTCAGCACTACGCCAGAGACCACAAACAGATCCATAGAGTGATTCTATAACTATAACAACGATTTTTTTTTTGAAGTTTTTAGCTTCTAGCTTCCAAATTAAACTTATACCACTTTATTTTTTTTTGGAGAGGTTTTTTTTTTTTTTTTTTTTTTTTTTTTTTTTTTTTTTTTTTTTTTTTTTTTTTTTTCTATAGGGCATGTGTGCTTGCCAGACAGAGAGACAGAAAGCAAGAAATCACCCCCCAGGGGGGATGGCCACGTTGCAACCCTTCTCCTCCATTCTCCTCTCAGGATCTTGGGCATGCACGCACACGCACACGCACCCAGTGTGAGTTTTAAGCCACCGGGTCCAGGACGCGAACCACATTCGACTACGTGGGAGTCCAGCGATTACGCTAACTGCCGCTCCCTCTTATACCACTTTTAATACATCTAGAAAGGTTAAAACACTGTCAGTCATCTAATTTGTTTATGAGAACCAAATACAATTATGAAAAAAATAATAACATAATTCTAAAAGAAGGAATATACATGGGCTGAAGAAAATTGGAAGGGGTGAAAATAGAAACATAAGTGGAAAAGGGCTTTGAGAATAGCAGTTGCTCAATATGTGAGTAATGAGAATATGGATAATTCTTCCTCTAAGAGTCAAAAAGAGGGATTAGAAGGGGCTCTGTGGAGTTATGTTGAGATGGAAAGGAGGGAAATTGAGTGTCTCAAAAGGAAGGGTCTTAACCTTTTTAGTAAATGAAGAAGTGAGATCAAATAGTAAATAGAGGTGAAGAAGGAGATTAGAAATTTGGGAAACTAGAGAAAAACCATTGTAATATCTACTAGAGAGGTAAAAGGAATTAAGTAAAAATGAAACAATTAAGAATTACTGAAGGGAACTATGCCATTACTATTTTCCTTGGTTGGTTGGAAGCCCTTTGATGGCAGGGTTCATCAGTTCATCTCTGCATCCCTCACACTGTGGTATTGTCTGTAAATGAATGTATATGAGTTTATCTCAAGGAAGGCAAGTATAGCTAGAGCAAGCCTCCAGTTGAATTATTTCTCTTCTCATTCTAAACAGGGTAAAACTCACAAGTTTATATCAAAATACTTACAAAGCCCAATAGCCATGATTCAAGTCATGAGTCTAGAAGGAAATAGGTAGAAGTCAATGTTACTGGGTCATCAGGAAAGTCATGACACATTTTTGCCTAGAAAGACACATAATGACTGTTCCAATGACCTAATAGAAAAAAAGGCATCCACATAAAATCTGGACATACGAGGGAAAGGAGGAAGAAACAGTTTGATGAAAATAGTTAAGTAAGAGTTACAATAATTCAGGGCTGGCTAGTGGTGCAGCAGTAATACAACACTCTGTGAGGCTTGCTCACATGGGAAGGTTCATGGTTCATGCCCAGAGACTTCCCTGAGCACACTGGGCATGTGTGGGCTCATGTTCCAGGAACTGCTGAAGCTGGGGGTGGATCATGGTGTGAAGACTAAGTTGAAAGTACCTATTTCTCTGTCTGTCTTATAGTCTGTCTCTGTCTCTCTAGGTCATGAAAGAAAAAAAAGAACAAACTTAAAAAAGAGTTATAATCATGTAATGACAAGATTTCAAGGTGTGAGTTTATTTTAGAAGCTGGGACAAGATGAACTTGTTTTGGAGGAATATTTAATAGTGATCATCTAGGAAATAATTGATGAAATAACATGAAGAGTGTCTATGGGCTGATATTTTTCCTTTTGGGAAACTATTGATAGCTGTGGGCTTATTACTTCATAGAAAAATTTTCATCTGCACATCCATTTAGTATCATCATACAGACTTGGTAGATTCATGGACCCCTCAGAGCTCTCTTATAGAATAACCTGGGACACAAGGGCCACAGGCTAGTGACCACAGGCTAGTGACACTTCCTTCTAAGACTTAACTCTCACATTCATCACAGCTACTTTTCGGGCAACTATTTTTTCCAAGGCTTTTTCCAGGTTTAACTCCACACTTAAATTTCTAATTCCATACTTTCTAATTTTCTCCAATACTTAGCAGAAAGCACTTCCTTTCAAATTATGTCACCATCTAATTCCTTTTATTTTTTCCTATTTCCAAGCACACCAAAACTTCATCTGTTAAGAAAATCAAAGCTCTGGATTTTTGGATTTTCTTTCTTTTGAGCCAGCCTACCTCTTAGAAGGGAGCTAAGTTGAATGAAAATCACTTTACTGATTCACTGAAAAGGTGAAGTATAAAAGTGAGTTTTTCTATATCTTCTTTTCTCAACTACAGAAGACAGTAGGAGGATCTTTCTGGGAGACTTGCTCACCCATGCAAGATCTCATTATGTGTAGGATCAAACTGACTTTTTTTTTTTTTTCTTTTTTTTTTGAGAGGTTTTTGCTATAGGGCGCATGCGCTCGCCAGAAAGACAGAGAGAGACAGAGAGATAGAAAGCGAGAAATCAACCCCAGGGGGGATGGCCATGCTGCAATCCCTTCTCCACTCTCCTCTCAGGATCTTGGGCACGCATGCACACGCGCCCGGCATGAGTTTAAGCCGCCGGGTCCAGAACTTGAACCGCGGTCAACTACATG
Organism: Tupaia tana; assembly: GCA_026018925.1. NCBI lineage: Eukaryota > Metazoa > Chordata > Mammalia > Scandentia > Tupaiidae > Tupaia > Tupaia tana. Next base: position 28,662,884 of record JAKSZU010000022.1, read on the forward strand.
GGAGTCCAGCAACATAGCCATTACGCTAACTGCTGGTCCCAGGATCAAACTGACTTCTAATGAAATAACGTGGTTACTGAGAAATGTGGTTAGCAGTGCCCAAGGCCCTAACCCTCTGTGGCAGCTGAGCCGTGTGTCTGTAGAGCAGAAGAACCCAACATCAACAGTGGCTAAGTCTAACCTCCATGCGTACCTCTGTTGGCCCTGGTTCTAGACAGCACAGAGCACACTTCTCCTTAAAGGAAACTGAAAAATGATGCCCCAGAGGCTGATTGCGAGCATCAAAACCTTATGATGTTTTGACTTCATTAGCAGAGATGGGTTGGGAATGCATATTTTAATGGATATGTACTAAAGTATGCAAACTATAATTTTCCAGTCTAATATTTTCATCTCATCGCAGTCCTAATAGATGGAAGAGAATATCATCCTTCAAAACAGAGATGTTTCAGCTCATTTTACATCAATGTACAATTTAAGGAAGGTTACCTTTCCATGACCTCTGTTACCAATGATGTCAGGAAGCTAGTACCTTGAGTTCTGGGAATAAAGTATAACCTCATGACCTAAATTAGAAGCTTAAGGAGTGTAAGTTCATGCCACTGAATTCAAGGTTTTATTTGGTAGATGGCTCTCCATGGATAATCTTTTCCCAATGTAGCTTTATCAAAGCTACATTGGATTTTTTTCTAAGATTAAAAAATATCTTTTTTTTTGGAGAGGATTTTGCTATAGGGTGTGTGCTCACCAGAAAGACCGAGAGAGACAAAAGTAAGAAATCACCCCCCAGGGGGGATGGCCATGCCACAATTCTTTCTCCTCCATTCTCCTCTCGGGATCTTGGGCACACACATACACGCACCCGGTGTGAGTTTAAGCCACCAGGTCCAGGACTCGAACCGCGGTCGACTACATGTGAGTCCAACAACATAGCCATTACACCATCTGCTAGTCCCAGATAAAAAATATCTTTTAAATGTAACTATTTATTGACTGCATAGTAAGTGTCATGTATTGTACAGGTAGTAGGTGTATTATATATTTACATATATAAATGTATTTACATAAATAAATGCATTTACATATATAAATGCACACATATATATACACACACATATATAAAAGGATATTTCCAAAAGTTCATGGAAAAGTGGAATTAAATTACAAGTTTATTTTGGTGCAAATTTTTTCATAATTTACATTTTCGATGAACTTTTTGAATACCTCTCATATATATACTTGTGGCTCTCATCAAGCTTAAAGTCTTGTAGGAGTAACAAGCAACACATGAATAAAGAAATAAAAATAAAATTGTGACAAAGGAATTTAAGGTGCAAGTGGGTGCAGTGATAGAGAATAAGTAAATGGGGTCTTTTCAGATGAGGTGAACGGGAAAAGCTTCTCTAAGAAGGCATTCAGGCTGAGAGACCAGCAGGTAGCGTAATGGCTATGTCGCTGAACTCCCATGTAGTTGACCACGGTTCGAATCCCGGACCCAGTGGCTTAAAACTCACACCGGGCACGTGTGCGTGTGTGCCCAAGATCCCGAGAGGAGACTGGAGGAGAAGGGATTGCGGCATGGCCATCCCCCCTGGGGGGTGATTTCTTGCTTTCTATCTCTCTGTCTCTCTCTGTCTTTGTGGTGAGTGCATGTGCCCTATAGCAAAAACCTCTTCAAAAAAAAAAAAAAAAAAGAAGACACTCAGGCTGAAAGACTGAAAAGGGATTAGCCTTGAGAAGAAAAGCTAGAGATAGACAAAGATTGGGCAGATGATTCCGAGAAGGATAAGAACCTGGCATGTCTAAGGAAATGAACAGAAACTATCATGGCTGCAATAAGGAGAATAGCATGAGATTGACTTGCAACAAGACCATGCAGATCTTCCTAAGGAGTCCACATGTACCACATGAAATCTGTCTGTTGCTTATTTATAAGTCAGTCTATAGTAATTATTGATAATAAAGCACTCATCACCAAAACAATAATTAATGTTTGGAGGACATTTACTATGTTCTAGGCCCTGAATAAAATGCTTTATGTCCATTATCTCAAATGATTTTCCCAACATACCTGCAAGATAGGTAATATTTTTGTTCCACCATGGGGGAAACTGAGGCTCATCACATGGTAATTTCTTTTACATCTCATAGAAGTAAATGATAAAGCCAGGGGACTGGTTGGTGGGGCAGAGGTAGCACAGCTGGACCCATATGGGAAGGATCCTGGATCCTGGGCTCCCATCCTGGGACATTCCCAAGCCCACTGAGTGCATGTGCTTATGCCCATAATGTGGGTCATCTGAGCCTGGAGTGGATTATGGGATAGGGACTCTGTGTGGGATCTCTGTCTCTGTCTCTCTTTTCTTTCTTTCTTTCTCATGGAAAAAAATAAAACATTTTTTAAAAAGTGGTCAAGCCAGGAGTTGAACCCAAGACCAAGAGGTTTGAGTTCTTAGTCAAATCCAGTGACACCCTCCTTCTCTAGAATTTCATCTATATTTTGAAGCAGCCAGAGTCATACAGAGTCAGCCTTAGGGTGGAAACTAGGAGAAAGACAAGCTCTTTTTTGATCCCACTCAGCCTCACCATTGTATTTGGCAGATGCTGGGATGAGATCCAAACACCTAACAAAACCAGTGGTTTGCGGGGAGAGGGTTAGAAGAGATGTTTTGACACAGGCCCAGAAAAGGCCAGAACAAAGACATAAAGGTGTCAGACTTGCTTAAGTGAAAGAAGGAAGCTGCTGCATTTGGCTTTTATGGGTGGATGTGTTTACATTCTCTGGGAAGAACTGGGAGACAAGTGCCAGAGGGAAGGGGAGAGAGCTCAATAATGTAGGGCTTGCCTCATGGAAGCAAATCTCTTTAATGATCATGATTATTATAATGTCTCTCTCTCTCTCTCTCTTTTTTTTTTTAAGAAATTTTTGCTATAGCGTTTGTGCCCTCACCAGAGAGACAGAGAGAGAGAAAGCAAGAAATCATCCCCCAGGGGAATAGGGACACTGCAATCCCTTCTCTTCCATTCTCCTCTCAGAATTTTGGTCATGCATGCATATGAGCCTGGCGTGAGTTTCAAGTCACTAGGTCTGGGATTTGAACTGTGGTCGGCCATGTGGAGTCCAGCAATGTAACCATTACGCCATCTACTGGTCCCAATGTTCTCATATTTTAATGCTGCAAGTTCAGTGAAACATTGGAAAGGAAATAAGAAACCATTTACTAAGTACTATAAGAATTCCTGCCCTGTATGGCATCAGGACACTGGGCTTAATGAACATCTAAAGACTGTGTTCCTTTCAGGCTATCTCCTGGAAGTCATGGGAAGAGCCTAATTTGAGATATGCCGATTTCAGTCTAAGGTTCCTCCTGTCCTATCGCCAAAGAAAAAGCCAAATCTGAATGTCCTCCTGCATCCTTCTTTCCATCATCTCATTCATTCAGTCACCTCGCCTCATTAGTTCTGCCTTCTCAGTATTTATTATAGTAGTGGGCACTTCTCTTTCTTGTCTGCTAGTGCCCCAGCTGCTATCCATTAATTTTTCAAAGTGCTGGTATTATTTCTTGTCAGCTGTACCTGTCTCCGGCCTTGCCCCAGGCTCCATAGTCTGTAAAATCTATCTTTACAGAACACAAATCTGACTCTTCCCCAGTCACTACCATCCACCGACCCTCTGGTGCCTGCTAGATAAAAATCTAACTTCCTTAGCATGGTGTACAAGGCCTTCTCCTTCAGGTTCATATCTTCCTCTCTAGCCTTATTTCTCCTTGTCTTCAGAGAACAACTCACAAGCCCCCTTCTCCAACAATCTTGGCCATTCTTTACCTACAAGCCCTCATTTTGCTGTCATCCCCGTCTGGAGTGCATTCCCCATCTTTATGTTTCAAGAATCAATTCAAATTCTACTTTCTCCATGAAGCTATTCTGATATTACTTCTTAAACATTTATCATTCTGTGGTAGATGGAATAATGAACTCCCCAGAGATCCAGAGATGTGCATGTACTATACTAATCTACCTTTTTTTTCTTTTTTGGAGAGTTTTTTTTTTTTTTTTTTTTTTTTTTTTTTTCCTACAGTGCGTGTGTGCCCACCAGACAGACAGAGACAGAGAGGAGACAGAAAGTGAGAAATCATCCCCCGGGGGGATGGCCATGCATGCACACACACCAGGCGTGATTTTAAGCCACCGGGTCTGGGACTCGAACCGCAGTCGACTATGTGTAAGTCCAGCGACATAGCCATTATGCTAACTGCTGGCCCCACTAATCTACCTTTTTTTTTTTTTTTTTGAAATTTTAAGGTCAGTTTATTAAGTTCAATGATGAGAGCCATCAGAAGAATATTCTCCTGAAAATTATTTTTTCTTAGAAAAAAAGACAAATCAAAACCCTCTCAACATAGCCACAGATGCTGTGGCAGTCGAGCCTCTTTGCAGATGGGACAGTCCATTAGTCAGTTGAGTCACTCTCTGGGTCAGCAGGATTATAATCTGGATCATCTGCATCATCCTCTAGCTCCAAGTCATCCATTTCCTGGAACAAAGACTCATCTACCTCCACATTGTTTCCAGCATCCTCCAAAAATTGGATATCAGAAGTATCAAGATTACGATCTGTTTCAAACAGCTGCTTCCCACTTAATTTGCTTTTTCCTGCTTGTTCTTCTTCTTTCATCCGTTTCTTTTTAATTTCCAAGAGTTCTGCATCAAACTTGGCCTTCCAACTTAAGAAATTTTCAAGCGTAACAGGAGTGCCATGGAATAATTGCTTTTCGGCTTCTTCTGCTTCCTTTTCTTTTTGTTTCTTCTCTTCTAGTTTTTATCTGATCTACTATTTCATTTAATTTTTCTTGCACAGCTGTCACTAGAGTAACAATCATCACCATACCAAGATTTTCTTCAGCCTGTAATGCTAATAATTTTAAAATGTCTGAGACATCATTATCTTCTAGATTTTCTTGGGAGAATATTTCATAAAGTGGAGCTTCATTTGGGTATTTTTCACTGTATGTAAATTTGAGGGTAGTCTGGACAGTTTCATCATTTTCTCCAGCCTCAGATGTCACAGTAATGGTGAAACTAGGTGCATTTTCTGGTAATACTTAGCAGGACCTTGTCAAGTGAAGCACTACTGAAGGAGAATGTGGTACCAGGAGAGTCCATTTATATTTTGGAAGACTAGTTGTTAGGAGACTTGGATCAATGTACAATCAAGCTGTGAAGGAGTCGGGGTAGATGGACTCCAGAGCCTCCAGTTCATTTCGCTGCTCCTCGCCCTAATCTGTCATCGTGGTCCTCGCTGCTGCCCATGGACAGCCCAGGCACCCAGTGGCGAGCTGCAGCCGAGACCGCTGCCACGCCAGGAAGGCTGGCGGCGGCCAGGGGAACACAGACTCCCGGATTGGAAGGCCCAGAGCCCAACACCTGGCAGGGCCTCCCCACTAATCTAATCTACCTTTTAACTACCTTATAGGGTAAAAGAGTCTCCATAAATGAAATTAAGTTGAGGACTCTGAGATGCGAAGATGATCTTGGTTCATCTGGGTGGGTCTAGTGAAATTACAAGGGTCCTTACAGAGGGAAACAGAGGGTCAATCAAAGCTGGAAATTTGATGACTGAGTAGAGGTCAGAGAGAGAAAGAGAGAGAAAATTTAAACTGGTTAAACCAGGTACTGGTTTTAAAGATGGAAGAGAGGCCATGGACCAAAAAAGGCAGATAGCTTCGAGAAACTGGAAAAGACAAGGAAAAGTATTCATACCTAGAGTCTCCAGAAGGAAGTCCTCAAATTAAGTCAACTGATTCGAGGACTTCTGAGTTTGAGAACTATAAGATAAATTTGAAGGCTTTTAAAAAGTTTACTTTATAATCAGAGAGACAGTGAAAGCTAGGGAGAGAGACAGACAAGAATCAAAGAGAGAGAGAAAGAGACAGGTACCCCCCCCCCCCCCAATAGAGTCTTCAGACTATTGGTTCACCTGCAGCCTCGTCCAACCCAGCTATCATGTATGTGCACACCTGGTATGTACAAGAAGACTTTAGGATGCAAACCTGGACTCTTCCCTTATAGCTTCAGCATCATGGAGCATTGTGTTACCATTGAACCACCATGACTGACCAAATTTGTGCTGTTTTAAGGCATTAAATATGTGGCAGCTTATTACAGAAGCAATGAGATACTAATGCACATTCTCTATCCTTCCTTCCAGTCACCACAGGGAAAACTGATCTCTTTTCTCTTTAAGCCTCTGCTGGGCCATCTAAACTAAATAATTTACATACCTGCTTCTGCTCTAAGTTCCGGAGAGCATAAGCAATGTCCTGTGCACAGGACTGGTACATAAAGGGTTATCCATTCCTTCATTTATTTTTTTACTCATTTTTTCATTCAAATATTTATTATTTATTGAGTGCTTAATATGCCCTAGACACTGCAGTAAATGCATTAAAAAATAAATCAGAGAGGCTTTCTGGCTTTAAAAAGCTTATAGCTTTTTGGGGAGACAGGCATTGATTAAGTAACCACAAAAATAATTTGGGTTGACTGAAGGATGTATAAAAGTGGATGAAGGGTAGTCAGGGTGGGAAGAGTGTTCTGACATAGGGAATGGTACACGTCGAGGCTATATAGGAGGATGAAGCATGGTGTATTTGAGGGACTGAGCTGAATGAAGCAGTGGCAAAGGGAAATTATAGGAGACCATGTGGAGGGGCAGGCAGTGGTTAGACGCTACAGGGTCTATGGGCCTGGTTAACCTAACAGCAATGGAAATTCTCTGAATTCTGAATGTTGAGCAGGGAAGATGGGCAAATAAACTTGACTTTAGGAATGATTATTCTTAATTCTATCTGGAAAATGACCTGAAGGAAGATGAGGGTGAGTAGAAGAGTGAAAACTTTCATAGGATGTTACAGCAGTCCTAGCAAGAGAAGTAAGAGTGGAGGTAGAGAGAAGTAGAGAAATTGAGGAATATTTTGGAGGCAAAATTTATAGGATTTATTGGATCTCGGTGTGTGAGAGAAGTATCAAGGATAACTTTGTTACATAAGGGGATGAAGCAGTTTCCTATGTCTTGGCATAATAGAAATCATTCTGCAGAGATGAGAACCTATCGAGTTCATGCACAAAATGCTGGATAAGTTTCGAGTTTAGGGACCCACATATTCATCCTGGCCTCATAAGTCTTAGGCTGTGTGACTTGATAAATCACACAGCCTTTCTGCTTCTTCAAATGACAAGAAAAATTATCTTCACAAAGAGGGTGTTAAATGAAATTAGAGATTTAATTAAATGTAAGTTTTTGTCGAATATGTATTTTTTTCATACACTGTCCAGTGAAATTAGAGAATCCAAAAATAATTCTGTGATAGGTTTCTCCACTCTGAAGGCCAAACTTTGCTGGAGTAGACAATACTAGTGCACATAAATATTGGGATAAGGTAGTTTAAAATATATTAGATCATCAGGAAAGTCATGACATGTTTTTCTCTGCAAAAATGCATCATGGCTTTCCCCCCGACCCAATAGTTACATGACAAAATACATAGCACTGCCTAAATACAGAACAGAACAACAGGAAGGTGAGAAATCCTTGTAACTATTGCCTTTTGACTCTGTAGAGGGAGGAGAATTTGGTCTGAGTCCTGGAGGTAGGTTAGACTGTAAAAGCATAGTGTAAATGAAGGAAGAGGAGCTAATATAGAGAGGCTGGGGCCAGTAGGTGGTTCATTTCACTTAGGTGTAGAAATCTAAATTGGTGTAAAGTGAAAATAAATCTGGACAGGTCAGCCAGGGCCATATCAGAAAGTGTAGTCTCTCAGAGAAGCTTAAGCTTGGTTAGTGGATCTTGGAGAGCCATGGAAGTTTCGAAGCAGGAGATAGAAAGAGAGGTAAGATTAATTGGGAGAGAGTATGTTAGATGTTTTGGATGAAAGAACAACTAGCAACAAGATCAAGGAAGAATCAAATAGTGGGAAAGGAGAGACATATTAATAGATTACTTCAGAAGGTTTCTCATAGAATTTGGTGGTTTGGCTAAAAAAAGTAGATATAGTACAGAGTAAGATGAATACAAGGTTTTTGATTAATAGCCTAGGGAAATGACAGTTTTACTGACAGAAATGGGTTACAAGGAAAGAGGAAAAATAGGCCTGCTTTGAAGCAGCCTAAATTCAAGCATTGGAATATATCGACATTTATTTCAATATATAATAAATTGAAATAATCAAGGCTGTGTGCTCTGGACTGGCCCCATAGCCCAGTGGTTAAGGGAGCTGAATCCCATATGGCTGACCATGGTTTGAATCCTGGCCATGGTAGCTTGAAAAACATGCAGGGCACATGTGTGCGCTTGCTCAAAATCCCAACGGGTTGAAGACATTAAGAAGAGGGTATTGTACAGTATTACTACACCTCATTGGGGGATTCTTTCTTGCTCTCTCTTTTTCTTTTTGTCTCTAGCAAGTACATGTGCCCTCTGGCAATTAAGAGAGAGGGAGAGGAAGAGAGAGAGAATGTACTTTGGAAGTGAGATAAGATTAGACTCATACAGTGATTGCATACTACATAGATTGTCAAAATCGCTTTACTTTTTAATACTTTGTGCCTATATTTCCTACAAGACATGAAACCTATCACCTCAACCCTTGAGTATATGACTTGCTTTGACCAGTAGAAAGTGTTAAATGACAGTCTTTGAGTTCTAAGCCTATCTTTTTTTAAACAAAAATTTACTCTGTTCATTAAAAAAAAATTGGCAAAATATTTCAGTTCTAATACTATGATTTTGCAAAGCATTATAAACATTTTGCATACTGGTCAGACTTTTCTCTTAGGCAAAGTGCCCTTGTGATGACAGATAAATTAGCAAATACTATTGTGAACTATTTCAGACAGTACACCAAGCCTATCTTAAGAGACATTGCAACTTCCTCAGTCTTTCAGAACCTCAAGACTGTCATGCGAACTAGTTCAGGCTAGCCCATTGGATGATTATAGATAAGTGATTCAATCATCCCCATGTTCCTAATTGATAGATAACTAACCCTTAGAAAGAAAGTTATCTTGTTAACTATAAAATAAGTGTAGATACATTAGCAAGCCCAAACAAGATTAGCTGATATATTACTTAGCTGAGTTCAGGCCAAATTGCTGACCCTCTGAATCGTCAGTTACTTAAGTAGTTGTGGTTTCAAGCCACTAAATGTTGAGTTGGTTTGTTATGCAGCAAAAACTAGCAGATACATTAACCCCAAAATAAAGTATCAAGAAAGAGAATCAGAGGGCAGTGTTATCAATCATATAAATTCAAGGAGGAATGAATCTTTATTTTATGAGTTTTATTAAATGTAACAACTTAATTATGTCAAAAGCAAACAAAGTTTAATGTCATAAATATCAAGTTTTTTTTTGAGAGGTTTTTTTTTGTTGTTGTTGTTGTTTGTTTTTACTATATGGCACGTGCACTCACCAGAAAGACAGAGAGAGAGACAGAGAGACAGAAAGTGAGAAATCACCCCCCTGGGGGGGATGGCCATACCACAATCCCTTCTCCTCCATTCTCCTCTCGGGATCTTGGGCAAGCACGCACACACGCGCCTGGCGTGAGTTTAAGCCACCGGGTCTAAGTCTCAAACCGTGGTTGACTACATGGGAGTCCAGCAGCATAGCCATTGCGCTAACTGCTGGTCCACAAATATCAAGATTTTCATAAAAATGCATGCATAATTAAGATTAGGAGAAGACAAGATAAGGAAATTAATTAAGAGATTGTGTTTTTCCCCCAATGAGAAAGAGCACATGGTGGAAGGGGAGAGAAATAAACACAGAGAGATAAATTACTTTTGACCAGATCTCATGTCATGATCCCCCCAGCCTCAGCTTCCCAGTCAGCTAGGACAACAGGTACATACCACCATGCCCAGCCTGTTTAGCTTGGGCTAGGAATCAACCTATGTCTCCCATTGGACCTCAACCATTGTGCAGCTGTGCTTTCCTGCTTATCACACCTGAGAAGGGCCTGTGTAGGGTCTTGAAATAAGAGAATGATTCATAAAAGTGAGTTGGAAAATTCCACCATGTGAAGTGACCAAAGGCAAGAGGAGTGCATTAATGGCAAACTTATCATGCCTCACACTATTAGCAGTACCCAAAGTAGTAGCTATGAATAAGGTAATCATTGTAACCTTACACTTGTAAGGTAAGAACTCAGACAAACAATAGACTCTTCATGGACCGAAAGTTTGCTAAGTATTCAATGTATCCATGATATGATTTGTAGTCAGGGGACCTTCTCCTTCTTTTGTACTTTATGCAAATTGGAATTTGCTCCACTGAGACTTCTGATTTTTCATGAAGTACAGAGTTGAATTGCTTTTTTTTTTTTTTTTAGAGGTTTTTGCTATAGGGCACGTGCGCGTGCCAGACACAGAGAGACAGAGAGATAGAAAGTGAGAAATCACCCCCCCAGGGGGGATGGCCACACCACAATCCCTTCTTCTCCATTCTGCTCTCGGGATCTTGGGCACGCTATGCACACGCACCCAGCGTGAGTTTTAAGCCACCAGGTCCAGGACATGAACCACGGGTCGACTATGTGGGGAGTCCAGAGACATAGCCATTACGTTAACTGCTGGGTCCCTGAATTGCTTTCTTAATGTGCAGTTTCTTTTCACTTTTTCTGTTTTCTAGACAATAAGGTCAGTTTTTTAGATGTTGATGCACTCAATCTTATTTTGACCTAATTTATTTTAGTAGATGCATGAAACGTCATTGAGCCTCTCATTAAAATAAACCTTTTATGCCTACTAGTGAGACATAAATGTCCTAGAAAGTTTTAGGGGAAAAACAATAACCTATTAAAATCTTAAGGGAGAAAAAAATAATAAAAAAAGGATCATTACAAGTACATATCTGAATTCAATAGAATGACATTACCAGAATAAAAAAGTATAACTAATCAAAATTGGAAACTATCTTTGGGAAGTCAGAATTTATTCAAAGAGAATGCACTGAGTTCACCAGGAATCTTTTCTTTTCTTTTTATTTGAGAGAGATTTTTTGCTATAGGGTGCATCCATTCACCAGAGAGATAGAAAGAGACAGAGAGACAGGAAGCAAGAAATCACCCCCCAGGGGGGATGGCCATGCCATAGTCCTTCCTCCCCATTCTCCTTGGGGTTTTGGACACGCACACACACACATGCCCAATGTATTTCAAGCTGCTGGGTCTGGGACTCAAACCGTGATCAGCCATGTGGGAATCCAGAGACTTAAGCTTTCCACCATCTGCTGGTCCCCAGGAAGTTAATTTTTATCTTGGGAGAGGGAAAACAAGAAGGCTCCGAATAAGTATGAAGAATCTTCAAACAACTCATGGGAAATGTGTATCATGAGAAAAATGATGCATGGATTCCAAAAAATTTACACTAAAATAAACCCATACTTTAATTCCAGTTTTCCATGAACTTTTTGAAGTACTATCATATCATAGCCTCAGATAACTGCCAAAGGTGTTTCGAGGGAAACTGGAGAAGGCATTCTTAGGTTGAAGGGTAATGGTTTCACTTAGGGAGAAATAGGCGGAGCGGAGCTCAGCTCAGGGTGATCAGCAGTTCCTCCTCAACACTGAAGTGGGATGCCAGACAGCCTCAGGGAAACGCATTGTTGAGGAGCCTCCCAGCAAAGAGGAGAGCTTCTTGGACCACCAACTATAATGAAAAATGAAAGGAAATAAAAGGCAGTTGGTGGTGGTGTTTTTGTGTTTGGTGGTCCTCATTTAAGGTGGAGGGCTCCAGTCATCCCAACATGGGCGTGAGGTCAATAATGACAAGGCAGGAGAAAAGAATAAACACAGCCACAGAGAAAACTGACCAGGGTTGAGCCTGGACTCACAGAGGGCTGGGTCATATAGCAGAACCTCAGGAAGAGACCATGATCATTGCCAGGCATGGTAGCACGTGCCTACAATCCCAATGACTTGCGGAAGCTGAGGAAAAGAGCTGTGAGCATGAACGTGGCCGTGTCTATAAAAAGAGCAAAGAACGGTGGCAGGCACTCATGGTCGTACCTGGGAGGCTAAGGAAGGAGGATTGCTAAAGCAAGACGCTGTCTGATAAAACAAGACCATAATCATGAATAAGACCTGCTCCTTTTTATGCAGTTTGCACAGTGGTTCTGGACACAGGCGTTGGATTCAAGTTGACCTTGGGGTAAAGTTTATGCCACCACTTCCTAGTTCTATGTCCTTGTACACATTCCTCAACTCATTAAGCTTTCTGTTTTCTCCTCTGGAAAATGAAGGGGCTATCCTATCTCATAGGGCCTTTGTGAGAATTCAGTGATTAAATGTGGTTAACATATTCTTGTTGCATGCCTGGCTCACAGTAAAGGCTTAGAAAAGTGGGACCTGTAATTCTTGCCCTTCCCATATTTCTTGACCAGTTTCGTCACACTATTTACTCGTCCCCTGGGCAAGTCAGCCTGCAGAGGCTTAAAAGTACTGCTGCAACAGAATCTCCTGCTGGAAGTGTAAATTCTAAGAATTTGTCATTTAGTCATTCAATGTACATTTACTCAGGGCTACTCTATATCAAATACCATGTCTTAGACCCTGGAGAGTGACAAAAGCCTTGATACTCAAGGCCAATTTCAGAATAAACAGCTTAATGAGAACACGATATAGCAGTTCATATTTGACATTGGGAACATTTGAAGATGCACCCACACACACACCCCATACACAACTATTAGGTCATTAGGAAAGTCGTGACGTATTTTTCTATGCAAAGATGTGTCATGACTTTCCTGACAACCCAGTATATACAAAGTTTCAATGAGAGGGGGAAAGTTTCTGTGAAGTTTAGTACAATTAACTTGCTATATAAACAACTTTAGAACACAATCAGTGAATTCAGTATGGCTTAGTTGTACAAACTTTCCACGAATATTCAGCAATATATATAAGCAAGTTTGTTTCTCTTTTTTATAATAAATAGGGGAACTAAAGCACAATAGTTAATACAAGTGCAATAACAGAGATTTTTAAAAGCACTTCTATTGTGCTTGAAAACTATGTTATTATTTTCTAACTACAGGTCCCTCTGCTCTTGATATGTTCATTTTTTTATTGTTTTATTTTAATTAATTCTTTCCTTTTTTTTTTTACTGTGTATATCTTTACAGTATACAAAATTAATTTCCCAAGCATGAATACACTGTATATTAGTCCAGTCAAAGATATTACCATACATGTTATTATCAACAAATAATCTTCCATTTTTAAAGAATTATTTTATTTAACTTATTTGTTTAATTATTTTAGTTTGACCAGAGATGGACAGAGTGAGCAAGCAAGAGAGAGAGAGAGGGAAAGTGAAAAAGCAAGCCGCCAGGTCCGGGACTCAAACTGCAGTAGGCCATGTGGGAGTCCAGCCCCCTTAATCACAATGCCACTGGCCGGCCCTAATTTTTGTGTCCATTAAATGTTTGCTTCTTTTTTTCCCACTCAATTCCCTCCCTATCCCCCCCCCCGCCACACACACACACACACACACACACACTTCTCACCCTTCTCTTACACTATTTCTACTATCCACAGTTGCTTTCCATATTTTTATACCTTCCTGTCTGGAAGCTGGAGACTACAGCATCAAGACCATCTTTTTCTCCCTGCGTCTCTCTTGATTTTTTTTTCTTTTTTTAGAATTATTTTACTTAACTTCATTTATTTATTTTTAATTTGACCAGAGGTAGACAGAGTGAGAGAGATAGAAAGAAAGTGAGAAAGGAAGCTGCCAGGTCCAGGACTTGTACCGTGGTTGACCATGTGGGGGTCCAGTGCCCCCAACCACCATGCCACCTGCTGGGTCCCAGATACATTCTTATTTCTAACTCCAATCTATCTACAGACACCATAGCTAACCTATGATATACCATACCTCTTAGCTCTGAGAATCTAAAAAATGAGGCTAAAAAATTATGTCTTTAGAATGTTAAAATCTTCAAAGTTATGATTACAGTGGCAAATGCCCTTCAGTCATGTTGTATTATTTATTAACTAATTTCTTTCTAACTGACAAGCTTTAAATTATGTTTATGTTGACACATTACTGGATAGACATCTGCCTTGTCAGAACTTTGGGGCCATATGCATTATAAATCCACGAGTATTACTTCTTTAGCTGCTTATTTTGTTTTCAAGAATTGCCGGACACCTTGGCATGATCCCTATGGCTTCCTGAATTTCATAACCCTAACACAGTTGAGCCAGAAAAACATAGTTCTGTCTGACTATGTGTGTGTAACAAAGCCATAACCAATTATGATGGTATAAAATGTAATGTAAATGAAATGTCTATAGTGTAATTATTTCACTATAGAAATAACTCCAAGTAGAGTTTTAACAGGATAATATGGATTTTCACCTCAATCTCATGAGAGTGAAAAATTAACAAAGCTGTTTTAGAGACCGAGGTGGACACTGCTCGACTGGAACTGTTGTGCTCTAGTTGTGCCGCCAGAGTTAACACAAGATTAAAGCATCATATTTCTTCTCTCTCAGTATATTGGTTCTAATAGTTTAATTATTAGATTATAACATTGTGGATGAACAAGAGAATGAGAAGGTGGGATGTTGTATTTTTAAGGTACATATTGGTAGAATTTATGGGGATATAATTTTAATTTGGGGCCAGTTAAGAATAAAATTGTTCCTAAATTCAAATCAGAAAGTACTAAAAGAAAGCTTATTTGGAGTATGCTTACAAAGTTCACTTAAAAACTTAAATAGAGTTCAGAATATTCTATAATAGCCTACACGTTTTTATATAAATACGTTCACCCAGGTACATATGCATGCACACTCACACACACAAATATATATGTTATTGAAAAAAAATATATATATATTTATTGTCTTGAAGCTAATATTCCATGCCTCATGAATTCTGTTTGCTTTTATATCATTTATTCTGTTTTCATTCACAATACCATCATATTTAGACAGTAATAATAGTGTCAACCTAAAATAACCTCAGCAAGTCCCCAGAGTACAGAACATTAACATCACATAGAGCTCTTCACCACTGTGGAGTTCTTACCTTTCTTTTACAGAATTTTTTTAGAGATTGTCCTAAATGAAGGAACTTCAAAGAGTTTATGAAAACTGTGTATTATGAAAAAACAGTGGATTTAAAAAATCTTTTGCACCAAATTAGTTTGTACTTTAATTACCTTTTCTATGAACGTTTTGAAGTTCTTTCATAAGCAGATGTCTGGGTCTATGTTGAACTTGGAGAGAAAGGACCAGAGTTTGAATGTCTGTGTCACTGCTTACCAGGGATGAAACTCTGGTCAATTAAAAAATGGTCTTTCTGAGCCATAGTTTCCTTCATTTGATAGAAAACTCAGAATACAATTGATCTGTTTATTCCGTGGATTAGTTTTAGTTTTATTTGTATGGTATCAGTGTGACTTTGTCAACTATTAAATGTTCATACAATAATCACTAATTTCTGGGAAAAGATAGAAGAGGTAGTACCAATAGGTCATCAAACTTTGAATCAATTTAAAATCCATAAATAAAGGGACCAGCAGGTGGCATAGTGGTTACGCACTAGACTCCCACATAGTCGACTATGGTTTGAGTCCCAGACCTGGTGGCTTGAAACTTATGCCAGCTGCATGTGTATGTGTATCCAAAATCCTGAGAGGAGAATGGAAAAGGAATTGTGATGTGGCCATCCTCCCTGAGGGATGATTTATCACTTTCTCTTTCACTCCTCCAAATATCATATAACACTACCATATTCCCAGTAACTTAGAAGAGCCTCTGTTACTTAATAGACTATAAATAAATATTTGTTGAGTGAATAAATGAATAAAGTGACAAGATTGATATGCTCAATTATACATCACTTTAGAAGTATTCATTCAAAGTTTATTTATAGCAATTAATCTATAATTTCATGATATATCCTATAATATACATAATTTGAGAGTGATGACTGTTGAATTTTATTTCTATTTAATAACCAGCAACAATAGTGATGATTTATTTAGGGTAATACTGTGTGCCACGTATTTCCACACACTACTGAGGACTTCGTAACAATTCCTCCCTCACTCAACAGTGAGAAAACTGAGCTTCAAAAATGTAAATCATTTATGGTCAGGCCCATAGCGCAGGAGTTAAATGCTATGCATAGGGAGGTGGATCCCACATGACTGACCACAGTTCTAATTCTGATACCTGACAGCTGGAAAAACATGGTATGCATGTGCCTGCATGCCCCCAATGCTGACAGGTTGTATAAATGGAGGAAAAACGATTGTGGTGTGACTTTCTCGCATTAGAAGATGCTTTTTCTCTCTTCTTCTCTGTCTCTGGTGAGTGCATGTGCCCTCTGGCAATAAAAAAAATTTTTTTAAACTGTAAACCACTCAAAAGTCATACTACTATTGAATCTAAACTTTGGTTGGATCCAAAGTATATATTCCAGTTATAATCCCCCCCAACAAAGGTGATCAATTAGACTTTATAGTTTAAATATGATTTAATTAATCTGATTATATCTTTATATCTTAGAAGGGATATTCAATCCTAATCTGACAGTCATTTTCTCTTGGTATTTGAAGACATTATTATACCATATTTTGGTGCTTACTACCATTCCAAGAAGTCTGCTTTTAATGTAAACATCATTTTTTATAAACCCCCCCCCTAGGTGATTCTGATGGATCATACTATAAGAAACTGATTCTGGAGGTAAAAAGACTCAAAGCTTCTACAAGTAGTCCTTTCCAGCAGTTCCAGACATGTTTGGAGGGGGTTTTCAACCCCATGGGTGAGGAAGACTGATCGTCCCCACTGAAAAGGCAGAGCAAAGAAAGCCCAGGCAGGCCAGCTGGCATCACAACATGGCTGGAAGCCTAATCTTTTACTTTTAATGATTTAAGCTTCTTGAACTTAACTGTGCCTGTGAATAGTCTGGGGGGTCAGCTAAATGTAGATTTTGATACTCAGTAGATCTGGGAAAGAACAGAAATTCTGCATTTCTTGCAAGCTCCCGGGTGATGCTGATGTTGCTGGTCCTCAGCCCACTTTTCAATGGGAAACCAGAGAAGTTGGCTGTCTTCCTGGAAATATGCCCAAAGGTGGAGGATCCAGTGCTCCTTGCAAAGTTCCATTTTATAGTCAGGAGGGATCATTGTGGTTCTGACGTATACACTAAAGTGATCCTCTTTTTTCTCTCATTCTGCTATTATTTTCCAGGATGTGAACTTAATGAGGGATTTTTTTTTTTAATTTACTAAAGGGCATGTGTGCTAGCTAGAGAGGTCCAGAGAGAGACACACATATATACAGAGAGATGGAAAGTGACAAAGCAGCCATGCAGGATGGTCACCTCAACCCCTCCCCCTTCAGTTCTTCCTCCTTTCAAAATTTCAAGTAGACATGCACAGACACCTAGTATGTTTCTCAAGCTTCTGGGTCTGGGACTTGAACCACACATTTGGCCATGTAGGATCCAGCTGTCTTAACCACCACACCACCAGCTGGCCCAAAGAATGTTTTATGTCAGTTTTCACAGATTAAGAGCCAGACTTGGAGTAACAGCCCGGACTTGGAGTCAAACACACTGAGGCTACAGTCTCAGAGTCACCATTTAAAAAAAGGTCTACTTTTGGACAGTGGCTCAGGTCTCTACAGCACATTTTCCTTCTCCTTCAAGTAAGAATAATGATCTTTCATGGTGCAGTTGTGAAGGTTCAAGCCCCACGGGTTATACAGCATAGCACCTGGTAAACAGTAAGCACTGCTTAAATGGCATCTATGTGAAATCTTAGCATCTTGTCCTCTTCCCAGTATTCCTGGATTACTGAAAGAGTCCATGCCCTTCAGGATTTCACAGACTCTAATCCTTTCCTCTTTTAATTCCCTGAAAGAGTTGTTATGAGGATTAAATAAATTAATATGCATCAAACACTTGGAGCCATGCCTGTCACATAATTAGTACCCAGGATGGCTTAGCTTTTATTTTTAGCACTTACTACAATGATAATTAAACCACTTTTGAAGAATGTCTAAATGGACCTTTCCCCCATTAGAATGCAAATCTTATGAGAGTAGGGACTGCACCTGTTTTAGTCACCTCCTTATCCCTCCTCTTAACACAATGCATGGCATTCAGTCACTGCTCAATACAAACAGCATAATGCATAAATGAATGAATGTAT
The DNA here is from genome assembly GCA_026018925.1 of Tupaia tana. Classification (NCBI taxonomy): domain Eukaryota; kingdom Metazoa; phylum Chordata; class Mammalia; order Scandentia; family Tupaiidae; genus Tupaia; species Tupaia tana. Next base: position 28,681,121 of record JAKSZU010000022.1, read on the forward strand.
GAATGAGCGAATGGAAAAGAAAACATTCTTGACTTCCTGAAGAGATCCACAGGAAAAAAAAAAAAGTGAAGTGTAGAGGCAGTGGGAGAGGAGAGTGTCTTCAGAAAGCCTCAGAGAGTGAGGAGTTTATAAATACCAGTCAGAGTGAAGAGGTGAGCGGAGGGGAAGGTGTCTGGGAGAGAACTGCCAGCAAATAATGGCCTTCCAAAAGAAAAATAGGAGCTAACTGAATTTTCTGATCAGACGCGTCAGGAGATGTTTTGAGGTAAATCAAACACGAGAATGAGACACCTTTAAATTTGCTGCTGCAGGGGCTAATGAGTAACCCAGGGCAGTCAGGGAGAGGTTTTCCTTTGGCTTCAGTCCATGGGGAGGAGAAAATCATGGTTTTTCAATTTCCCTGAAGAAATTCTAGGATCACATGGAGAGTGGATAGGAGAAAAGGCCCATGGGATTAGAACATGGTAGGCTGAAGGTTGAGGTCATGGCAATCCCCTACCCTCTGATACAGAATATAGGTTATACTGGGACTGGGGGGAATTAAGAGGTTCCAGGGAAGTAGGAAGGAAAATCCAGGCATGTTCCTTAAGGTGGAGTGATCACAGGAAATGACTTTGTCCATACTGCACTTGGTTTTCTTACAGTTATTTTTCAGTGATGATGCTCTGTCTTTATGATTTATAATAGGGCATAAATCTCCCCTTGAGATGGAATGACCCATCAAAGCATTTCCAGACTACTTTAGACCCATCCCATGACTACAGTCATTTTCCTAGTAGGCTGAGGAAACCATTTTCCCCTAACCTCAAGCACTCATCAAGAGCCTGGAATGAAAACTGATAGCAAAATGGACTTTGAGTACAGAGGGGAAAAGTAATGATGTTATTATCTGTGCCTGCACAGCCTCAAAAGGGCTTTCCCGTATCATCTATGACAGTGATTGTAACTCTGGGGAGGGGACTTATTATTTCCATCTTACAGATAAGAAGACTGAAACCCAGAGAGGGCAGATGAATTGTCTAAGGCCGTGCATACTTTTTTAAGTCTCAGAGCCACCCATTATAAGTTCAGTGTTTGGAAGCCATGCAGGCTAAAACAGTTTTCTTATTGGGAATTCTGCCAGAGCAATACACTTGGAATGCCTTTTGTCTTTGCAAATATGTCAAAGGTCTTAATAGTTAAAAATACCTTTTAATAGCTCATCAGAAGATCATGGATTTGGGCCCAGATACAGTATGAACACTCTCTCCTGGAAAAGCCCCAGTCTGTACAAGTGAAGGAGTCCCTGTGATGAGCGCCTTTGCAAACCACCACCTAACTTTAATGTGTTTTCCATATCTGCCACTCCCTAAGGTCTACTGAGGAGGGCTATGTGGCTTTTTTTTTTTTTTTTTTTTTTTTTTTTTTTTTTTTTTTTTTTTTTTTTTTGTCTCTGTAGCTTTTAATGAGGCTGAAATTTGGGTAAGCTCATCTATAATAATACTCATTCAGCTCCCAAAGATAGATGAGTATATACAATTTAAAAAAAAGAAACGAACAAACAAAAAAACAGCAACAAGGACCTATCTCAGGTGCCTAGACATCAGCTTATAATCCAAAACATGTACATTTCTAGTATGTGCCAGATCCCTAAATTGACCTTGTTCCATATGAAATGGTCCCTCAGATCATTGTTCTAGAAGGACATTAATATTTGCTATTGTCTTCTTTTTATTTTTTTTTAAACTGAATTTATCTTAAGACAATTCAACCTACCACTTGGGGGGCACTCAGTTTTCTGGCTTAAAGAAATTAAGTTTTGGGGGGCCAAATGGTATACAGTAGTATAACTTGATACTCCTTAAGGCTAACCCACATAGGAAGGTTCTGGGGTTCAGAGCCAAAGGCCTCTCAGAGTACACTGGGCACATACATGTCCTTGATGGGGATCTGGCTAAAGCTAGGGATGGGTCATGGCATCCTGTGGAGGGGGGTTGCTATCTTTCTGTCTCCCTCATAGAAGAAATAATAAATCATAAAATCAACTTTAGAAAAGAGAAATTAAATTTTAACATTTTGCAGTCACCAGCAAGAGGCCTGATATTTTGAGGATGCTGTGTGTTTCCTGCAAGAAACTCACACAGCAGGTCCATCTGATTTCAAAACCTGCACCTTCTGTCTACTTTCTAGACCAATCCCTAGCACTTCTTGTGGCTTTTGCAATGTATTACTCTACAATCCCTGAAATATGGAGGAAACCCTAAGAGTGTAAGTGGACTGTCCAAGCCTGTTTACCTCTAACGCTCCAATATCTATTTGCTCTTATGCTGCCATTACTGTTCAAAACAGCTGCAAAGAAAAAAAAAAAAAAAGAACTTTAACATACTTACCTTTTCCCCCCATTAAATATTTTAATTTTGTAGAAAACACTGGATTCTTTAAAATTAGGACACATGAGTGTGAATGCAAATTCTATCCATTATTTTCTGCAAGGATTTTGGTCTGTAACCATTTTAACTATCCCTTTATTCATCCTTTAAAGGTTATAGTATTTTAATGTCTCATTTGTTAATTTCTAAGTCAAATGAGATAATATAAGCTATGTGAATATGGTAAAGTATTATACAGAGGTAAATAATAATAGCGAAAAAGATTTAGACATATCTTGTCTTTTTAGGCAAGCTGTACCAACATATTTGGGGGAATAACTTAAAAATTCTGTAGCAAACCATGCCACTGAGTATCTGAAAGGAAAAAAGTAGATATAGAATGAGAAGATTTGGTCAAAGCTGATGGTAATTACTAAGTTTCTTGCAGTCATTTGAGCAAGGGACAATTTGGCACTATCTGGAGGTAATTTGATGGAAAAAATGGGGGATTGCTACTGACATCCAGTGGGTGGAGGCCAAGGATGCTGCTAAACAGCCTACAATGCACAGAACAGACCCTACAGTGATGAATTATCTGGGCCTGCGCAGAAGTTAAGAAATCCTAGTTTATGTGAATTTCCATGAATTCATAAACTAGCGCATCTTGCTTATTCTTGTGCCCTAGCATCTAGCACTATACTTGACATAAAAGGGATACCCAATATATAAATGTACTTTGTTGGATAAATGCGTGAGTGAATGGACACCTGCAGAAAACCAGGTAATATGAGTTACATCTAATTTAGATCGGCAGGGAAAATCTTAGTTCCTCTAGGCACCATTTCAGTTTACTCTTCCATCTTCTTTACTGTTCTGTCCTGTCAAAACTTCTTCCCTTTCTTTCCTCTCTCAACCTTGGGCAAGAATGAGCATAACCTATCGAGTCTAAAAATGCCCAGGAGTGATAAAATAATGCGTACAAGACACAAGCACCACAAAACCTCTTCCAGCTCCCTGCTTTAAACCATCCCATTTTAGCACACAATAATCACATAGGTAAATAAGTGGATTTACTCTTGTTCCTTCACTGAGCATGAACAGATAACACCAAAAGCACATAGTTCCTGCAAATGTCTTGCTAGAACAGCTCGATTATGCTTTTAAGAAGACACATTGGGGCCTATGAAATAGAAACTAGGTTTAAGTGAGAAAATGGAAAACAAGGGCATTTAGCTAGAGGAGTGTAGATATTATATCTGTCTGTATTCTGTGCCTCTCTTGGTGCTGACACATAGTAGGCATCCTTAAATAGTTAAATGAAAGGAAAACATTCTGAAGTCTACATTCCAACCCTTCCCTCCAACCTGTCCTCAATTTAAACAACAACAAAATGCCTCTACCATTCAATTTTATATGAAGGTACATTGAATGCCATAGGTATTGGAAAAAGTGTACCAGTTTCTTCCCTTACAGCGTTCAAAGCCAGATAAAGATATGAGAGTTAATCACTGAGAAGTGATAGGGCACATGGCCTTTCCAGAGAGAGACAGACAGAGACAGAGACACAGAGAGAGAGAGATAAATTGAGAAATCACTCTCCAAGGGGGATGGCCATGCCACAATCCCTTCTCCTCCATTTTTCTCTTGGGCATGTGCGCACACACACCCAAGTGTTTTTCAAGCCACTGGGTCCAGAACTCAAACCATGGAGCCAGCCATGTGGGATCCAGCACCTTAATCACCACAGTACCTGCTGGCCCTGGACACACATTTTTAAAGTCTTACTTTTACCAGAAATGAAATATGCCCAAAATATTTGTTATGTCTTTGCCAGAAAGTCTACAGTGAGATAATATGTGGTGCTTTGGGAGGATTTAAAGATTCTATAAGCAGGTCCAAAAAAATCACTTGGGGACTGTTCATGGAAACCATTTATGTCCAACACATCATTCTCCCAAAGGACCATAATGACATGATTACCTGCTTTTGTTGGCCAGCCTAAAGCTCCACAGTGAACTGATTGCCCTGTGTTGGGAATAAGCTTTTCAGAAACTATAGTGGAATATATTTAGAGTTGCCCCTGAACAATTTTCCATTAGTATTTTTGGCTAGAATCTGTGTTAAAAAATGATCACTATAAAATATATTAATTATGCAGATCCATTAGTCTGCAGAATGGAGAGACTGAGGTGTTTCCATTTTCAACTCATCCCTAATCTTTAAACATTTAAAGATATATCAATGACCTAGAGCATCTTCTAGTGGATTTAGTACTTTATGTGCTGATTTAAGACTCAAAATACTTGCTGATTCTATTTTCTTACACTAGTTTGTAATAGGAACAACAGTTCTATTTGTACACCAGTTTAGAATGTTTGATGACAAATTCAAGACTAATCCAACACTCATTATGTCTTAACACCAGCTGCTTTATCCATACTTAATAGATCATTTTTAAGCACTTAATGATCAATATGTGTAAGTACACACATAACCAAACACAGGGCAGAAATAAACAGATGAGGTGGAGACAGTCTTTACTGTGCTTTATTTAGAAGTTGGTTATCTCTCTGAAGAAAGTAGTAACTTCTGACTAGAGACTGAAATATAATACACTTTATACAATTGTTTCTAAGATTAGTTTTAAAGGATATTATGTATTTGATGAGCACACATTGGCTGGACACAATATATTTTATTATAGTAAAAGTTCTCATTAAATGGATCTTAGTATATTTAGAGCTCTCATAAATGCTGCTGGAAAAAGCTAACTGATTTATATTTATCAGTAATAATTTTAATACCACACTTCCTGATTAAACTACCCAATTATAATTTTTTTAAGAGCAAGAAAAAGAGGTAATACAGAATCAATGAATTACCAGCTTTGTCTCTGACAAAAATGACTATTATTTTAGAAACACATTTTATTGCATACTGCGCTCTGGACTCTTATTAATTAGTTGTGTGCCTACCCTGGTGGTACGTCAGAAGCTATTGCTTATTAGATGAAGTAGATTGCATTAAGAAGTCAGTATTGGGGGCCAGCTGGTGGCATGGTGGTTAAGGCACTGGACTTCCACATGGCCGACTGTGACTTGAGTCCCAGACTTGGCACCTTGCTTTCTCACTTTCCATCTCTCTTTCTCTCTGTCTCTCTGGTGAGCACACATGCCTTGTAGCAAATTAAAAAAATAATAATAATGATAAAAAATTAATTATTTTTTTAAAAAAGTCATCAATATTGTATTAACCATTCAAAACTTGACTCATAGTGTTCCTAATTTGTGGTGTTTTTTTTTTTTTTTTTGTCTGTTTTTCCAGATTCCTTTGGTCTTTGAAAAGATATAGCAAGGGTGTCCTGAGCTATATTCTATCTTCTAGCAACTTTTTCATCACATGAAATCTTCTTCTTATTTTTCTTATACGGACTCACCTCTTGACTGGTGTTCTCTGCCATTGGAAGAGAAATTTCAAACACATTAATTCTATGTCAGTTGCATTTTCCCCCTATGAGATTCATCTGAATTTTATTGGATCAAATGGATTTCAAATGGGGAACTCAGCGCTCAGGTGCGAAGGAATGCATTTGGGAGCTCTGAATTTCAACTTTGTCACGCTTCTCAGCATGCTTATTGGCAGCTGTGTTCATTTTTTAATTACCCAGGTGGTATAGATACTTCACAATATTCTACCTGAAGTACCACCTCAGCCCTTTCCAGCTAACCAAAGAATAGAAAGAAAATCATGGTGAGGGTGAGCAGAAAGATGTGAGGATGCTATAAAGTTCTCCAGAAATAAATCAATTTGGTTGGAATTGCTTTTGCCTTTTACATCAATGACAAACCAGATACCTTGAGGTATTGGATATTTCTCAGCTATTGGGGCATCTTTGTTTTGACTTTGTATTCAAAAGATTGAAAATCAAAGGGGAGAATTTATTTCAATTAATTTAAAACGCTACCTTAATTTAGCTACTTCGGCATGTATCTCTCCCTAAACTGGCTCACTTTCGTCACTTCCACATCTTTGTGGCTGTACAAATTGGGTAAAGAAAGCACACACTCTCTGGTTTTAAACACATAATTAGCTTGGAGTCACAAAGGAACAGTCTGAGAAAAAGGAGGGTATATAGTGTCAAAAGGGGGAAACTATATTTGAGTTCCTGCACATCTGTCCCATCTGGGGGGTTGTTGTAGATTACTGATAAAATGGCCTGCCAGAGAGGGAGAAGCAGATTATGAACCTGATAAACCTGCTGGTTCTGAGTCTCGCCTTCATCACTGTTGTCTCAAGCAAGGCAAGTACTTGCCCTGTGTTTCCACTTTATCATCTGAAAAATGGGGAGGTAATGATATCTCCCTTACGAAGTGCCAGTGAGGATTAAGGAGATAAGCCATGTGCAGTGCATCACACAGTGTCAGGCAAGCTACGTAAAATGCTCCGTGCAATGCCAAGCATATACTAGATAATTATTAAATGGAAAAGTCTAGTCTATTTTTCATTTCCCTAAACAAACAAACAAAAACTCATTGTGAAATTAAAAAAAAAAAAGATTCCTTTATTGTTTTCCCAAAAATGGCTCAGATCTTGAGTCCCCAGAACAGATTACAATAGCCTTTTTGGCTATGGCATTCTGTGCTTTTCAGACATGATACTTTCAAAGATGTTCATATTTGCTTTAACTTAAACTAAAAGATCTACCCTCTTTAGGACACATGTCCTATTGTACTTCCTGTGTCAGGGAATCTTAGCCAGCATGGAGTCCTAACACTCCTGTAAGTTGGCAGCCTGGAGGAAAAGATAGATACTTTTCCATGGAGGATGCAGTCCCCTCAAACTTCACTTATTTATATGACTAAATGGCTCCAAATGATGACACCTTCATTTACAGTCATAACTTTATATACAACCTGTTACAATGGCCATTAAAGGAGAATGACTACAGAAAATATTAAAGGATGTTGGGGGTTTGGTAGGGTATGTAAAAGGAGGGGAAAGAGAATGCTTTACCTAGCAGCAATAGATGAAAGCCCAAAGGTATGTTTGATCTTTTTGGTTTGTTTTTTCTTTTATCAATAAACTATCTGCTAAGGAACACTTGGTTCCAGCTAGGGCTTATGGCTATGCGAAAGATGCTTACCGCAACCAATAACAAGGTAATATAATAACTTTATGTGAGTTTATGGGGGAGTCTGGCTATGTTGGAGCCTGAGCTGGATTAATCACAACTCAGTTTGTTTCATTCCAGTGTGTGAGGGGTGTGTGAGTGGTGGTATGTCTCAAAGGGAGCAGAGACGAGGGTCAATACATTCCCAGACACACATTACTATTTCCCTGAGCTGCCCTAAGACTACTTTGGAATCTGAAAAATTGGTGTTCTGAAAAAGAATCCATCTATGCCTAAGAGCTCTAGGCATGCGTGATGTTCCCAACTTTACTTTCAAAATCTCTGAAAAATATAGTCAGATCTCTTCTTGCTTCATATTCAATAGTACTTTAACTTTCATCATAAATGTATTATCTAGTTCATTTTACCGTAAGAAAGATTATGCAGATTTGTTGATTGTGTAACAAAAAGAGAAGATTAAAGCATCAGTTTGTTTCCATCAGAGCAATTACTTAATCATCTTATCATCTCTATCCAGCATAATTACATTAACAGACTTTCTCCACACTTATAAATTAACAGAAAATTCAGACCATCTTTTACTCTCTTGGGGGAAAAAAAAGCAAGCAAGCAGTTAACCAGGTAATGCATTAAGCAGTCATTACTAACTGTGGTGACCAGACAGTCATTTTGTACTAGTTTGAATTTAATAACAGCAACTTTTCTCCTGATTAGCTTCAGATATAGAGACAGGACTGGGCATCTGACAGATGGTGGCACAAATACACAGTGCAAAGAAAGAAAAGAAGCAACAGCCACTTGGACTTAGGGCTTTTTGTGAAACGCTAGAGGTTTACTTTGATATCTGAATAATTTTTGTAAATTCAGTTCTTCTAAAGGTGTGTGCATTTGATTGTATGGAAAATTTATCTCATTCATTCTGCCTTGGTGTAAGACCTTATGAATTAGCACCTATCTTTCAGCACAGTGTACAATATTTGGCAGCTATTTATGGAGTTAAAGAAATTCTCACTCTGACACTGACGAAGAAACTTTAATTAAAATGGTAAGCAGGTTGTAGCACAATGAATGTACTTAGGACTTTAAACACTCCAAAGTGGGAGTGGGGTAGAATGACATTACATTTTTATAAAACCAGATATGAATTTGCTTAAATAGTTTCCTTACTATGCTTAAAGAAACCGAGCATCCACTTAACAGCTAAAGTAAGCACCCCACTATCACGTAATATATAGCCTCTTCGGTTTGAACATAAGAATACAAGAAAGCAAAGTAAAAACATAAAAGACATTATTACTAAATATATGAAAAATGATATTTGGCAAGAAAAGTGTGCAATTGAAATGTACGTATGCAGCTACAACAGACACACACACACACATACACACACACACGGCCAGCTGTAAATCAAGATAGGTATAAACTTACCGGAGCAAATATCACCATACACATTTACAAAAGAATTGATAATCCAACTTCCCTCTCCTGAAAGAAAATAGAGATTGTCTCATACTAAAAATAAAGCTTCTGTGTCCACAGCACCAGCCACTTGTCCCTCTTTTTATGAAGCAAAGGAGAAGAACAAGAAAATCAATGCGGAGGGAAAGTGAGATGTTATACCAATCAGGTAGCAGCTTCTGCCTTATTTGCAGAGAGATGGCAAAACGGTCATATTATTAGATGGTGACAACCCACAGCCGAGTACAGGAACCTGATACTTCCCTCTGGTGAAATGCTGCCTGCTTTGTGGGGAGGTGGTTACCACCATGGTGAACTCCCACACTTGGCTCTTTGCTCACCACTGGAAGTGCAGGGCTGCTTTACACAAGCAGCCCTGCATCATGAGAAGAGGCACCATCTCCCCTTTTACTCCACGGGCCCCCTCCTCTCTCAAACACAGCATTTAAAAACAAACTGGGAGATCAAAAGGAGCCAGGATTCTGTGTGTTGGGAGTGCAGGGAAAGCGGTGTTTTTCTAGAATCCTTATGAATAGATTTGCATAGATTAGGTACATGTTGATATGTTTGTTTAAAAAAAAATGCCCTTGTTTTTATGAAACTGTATGGATGTTATGCATGATCCTGGTTTGGGAAATTTATATACTGTCCATAAATAATGATTAAGATGGTAGGACTGGAAAACAGGCTATTCAGGCTCTGGCCACCAAGAAAGGCACAAATGACAAGTTAGTTGCTCCTTTATCACAGGGGCATTACTTAAAGCCATCTCCTGCAGACTCTCAAAATTAGAAAGGTTCCGGAAGTTTAAACGTGAGCAGGATCTACTTTTTCTACAGATGAGCCTCTGTAAGTAAGAGTTGAGCTTTACTACTTCCAGGGACAGAAATCATGGCATCCTGAGGCAGCATGTTTGGGGTAGGGATGGGGGAATTGGCACTGAATTGATGTAGGGGCTGCTCACAGGTTACATGGTCTCCTCATGGCATCCTGAGGACAGTGTTTCCCAGGGGGCTCTGCCAGCACGGGGGAGAGGAAACCTGCATGTCTGTCCCCTTCACCTCCTATACCTCAGGGCCAGACTCGGGACAGGATTATTGTCATCTTGCCCCAGATGTCTCTGCTGTATCTTTTCAGTTGGTGATGGCCCAACTGAAACTCACCCAGGCTGGCCTTCCTTTTCGCTGGTGATTATTAATTCAGCATCCATTCAGAGTCGTTCTTAGGGTTCTGTCTGTCTCATACACATATGTAGACACACACACACATACACACAGAGTCACCACCACACTATTGTCATCACCATCATCTCTCTCTTTCTTATTCCCTTTCCTTTTTCATATACACCTAGGAATGACTCAGTTGGGGGAGAAGAGAGAGGAGGTTGGGGAATCACCCAAACAAACCAAAACACCATAAGGAGGAGTCAGGCCTGGGCTCTAATTTTGGTAAGCCACTTGCTAGCCCAGCGACTTGTGATGTCCCGCAAGGTCTCTGAGCCTTCGTTTGCTTTATATAAAATAGGTACACTCATGCCTCCTAGAACTATGGGTGGAGAGGTTTGGGAAAGAAAGAAAAAATGGGTAAGATGGTGCTTTCAGTCCTTTACTACACACACACACAAACTGGGCTCAGGGACCTCTAGTTCCCTTTCTCCTCCTCCTTTGATCTGCTTGTTACATATGCATAAGCCTTGGAGGTACTTACCAATTCTTCCAATTGTACATACCTCATGGCCCCTTTGAAATTTTGATAGGAACTCTTTTTCTCCCCACTTCCCCATGGCCTCTCCTCACATGCTTATTGAAAAATCATTGCATTTCAATGAGAGGAGTTACTCAGGGGAGTAAATTAAGCAAGTGAACGTACTTGAAGTAGAAAAAGGCCGAGAACTACAGGCATTTCAGGAAGCACTCAGTAGCATTTGTAGAATAAATGAAGGATCGATGGAAGGAATCAGGTCCCTGGGCTGAAGGCCATAGTTCTCACCAGGGGCCTATGAGGAGCAGTGTTAGAAAAGGTAAAAGAGGTTGCTGCTTCTGGCAGGCACTCGTGAACAGATCCATACTATTTTCTTTTCTTTCTTTCTGTCTTTGTTTGTTTTAGGTTTTTGCCATAAGGCATATGCACTTGCCAGAGAGAGACAGAGGAGAGACGGTGGAAGTCACCACCACCCCCCCCCCCCCAGAGGTTATGGCCACACTGCAGTCCCTTCTCTTGGGATTTTCAGGTACACACACACACACACACACACCTGGCACGATTTTGAAACTGCCATGTCTGGGACACAAACTGTGGTCAGCCATTTGGGGATCCAGCACCTTAACCACCATGTCACCTGCTAGCCCCAGATCCACACTTTATAGTTTCTACAGGACGGGCAGTGAGTAATTCTCATTCGTTTTGAGTATTAATATCCCCATTTCAGTAAAAGAAAAGTTTTGTCTTCCACATAATAGTAAACATTTTTTGAATATTTACTCTGTGTCAGAGAAGTGTTTTTTTTTTTTTTTTTTTTTTTTCTTTCTTTTTTTAGTACATCACCTTATTTGGGTCTCACAAAACTGTGAAGTTACATTTTTACTCCACTGTGCAAATGAGAAAACCAAGATGCAGAGAAATGTAACTTGCCTGAAAGTGCACAGTTAGTCGTTGGGAAAACTAAGATTTGAACTTAGCTGGATTGCCATTGTAAAGCTGTGAACGACACTGCTCTAAACGCCTCGTTTATTCAGTGTACAGGGTATGAGTAATCCACAGATGAATGTGTGGACCCTAGCATATCTCCATAGGTGTCCCCACTGTGTAGATTCTTACCACAAAGACTGAGAACCTCTGGAGTAGACAGGGTTCTACCAAGCTGACAAGGTCCATGCCCAGGTCCGGTTGGATTCTTTATGGACTTGGGCATGTTATTTAATACCTGGAAGATAGAAGTTGTGAGGGTTAACTTTGGATTTGCTAGTGATCTGCTCTGCGAATCTGGCTGTCCTTGTATTTTAATTTTTCTCATGTTAAATTCAGATTTCTGCTGAATGATCTCTAAAAGGCTTTCTGGGTTAAATTTTACTAGATAAGGTTCTAAGGTTAATAAGGTAAATTCTAACCTGCTGGTTGGGTTAGCTTTTCTGCCTCATAGTTTGTTCCAGATAAAGCAGTAACATTCTTTAAGCCTTCTCTGTTACCACCATACCACCATCATCTCTCATAGGGACCACCTCAGTGGACTCCCAGGAGGTCTCCCTGCTTTCACTCTTATCCTTATAAATCGCTGTCTATAAGGCCCAGCAGATGGCATAATGATTATGTCGCTGGACTCCCACGTAGTCGACTGCAGTTCAAGTTCTGGATCTGGTGGCTTAAAACTCATGCCGGCACATGTGCCTGTGTGCCCAAAAGTGCAAGAGGAGAATGGAGGAGAAGATATTGTGGCATGGCCATCTCCCCTGGGGGATGATTTCTCGCTTTCTGGCTCTCTGTCTCTCCAGAGAGTGCACACACCCTTATAGCAAAAACCTGTCTCTCTCTCTCTCAAAACAAGTCACTGTCTATATTGAGCCATTTAAAATATAAACTAGATCGTATCACTCATCTGAAAAAAATACCTTAGTAATTGCCCCGTAGGCTTAAAGTAAGATCCAAACTCTTCAAGTCTTCAAAGCCTTATAAAATCTGGCTCCCATCTACCTTTTTGTTTTTATCTATTCCAACCTTCTCCTTCCTTACTCTTTAGCTATGTTGGCCTACTGTGCCATTTTGTTTGCTATTTTTTCTGCCTGGAACATTCTTTCCTCTGATCTGATCCTACTGTCTCTTCCTTTGTCATCCAATTCTTAGTTCTACTTCCTGACTGTTAGGGGGTCCTTCTTCCATGAACACCTTCTCTATTTTTTTTTTCCTTTTCTCCAGTCACGCCTTTTAACATTATCCCAATTTTTGTTGTTGTGTACATGCTATGTTTTTACTTTTTTGCATTCTTATTGCCTGATATGTCCTTGCTTATTTATTTAATTATTAATGATCTCCTTTCACTAAGAGAGAACCTCTACAAAAGCAGGGGGCTTGTTGCTTTGCTCAACATCCTATCCTCAGTATTTAGGAGAGTATTTGTTCTGTAGGAGGTGTTCAATAGATATTTGGTGGGTACATAAATGGGTGATTGAATCGATGAATCCCCATGAAAACAAGTCTATGATGGTAGTAAATAAAGCAAAGTTCATCAAAGGAGTTTAGCCTAAAAATGTAGGATAGGAGCTAGCAGGTAGGCTGGTGGTTAGGAGCACTGGATTACCACATGGCCCACTGCGGTTTGAGTCCTAGACCTGGCTGCTTGCTTTCTCGCTTTCCCTTTCTCTCTCTGGTCAAATAATAATAGTGATAATAATAATAATAACAAATGGAATTAAATAAATAAATCATTCTTTTTTAAAAAAAATGTAGGACAGATGAACAAGGGCAGTTCACTCATGCATCTTAGTAGATACAGACTGTTTTTACCCCCTTATTCTGAAAGGGTTGCAAATTACATTATCATATTGATTTAAGTGGAAGTGACATCAAAGATGGTGGAGAATGTATTTTATAAACCATACTGATCATTCATTTTTAAGAAGCTTGCATTTCCAGGGTTTAGTTCACCTGGGCCTACCTAAAGCAACTGATATTTGGACAAGTACTCATGTATTTGTCATTAAAAAACACATAGTCTCGTCAGCTAGCCACTTAGACTGTCCCTACCTCCCACTTCATCAGCCAGTTCAGACAGTTGGCTACCACTCTAACACAGAATTGGAAATGACAAAAATAAAGCAATATGCCATTATTTGATGGTTCTTATTTGAAAAATGATATTAACATTGTTGCTACTGCTATAAAAATAACATTTATCCATTATTAGACTATTAAAAATAGAAGTACAGTGTTTCAAGTATTTATAGAGAAGGTTAAGCAGTTTAAAATAATCTGAGTCTCTGAAAACTTCATTAGCAATGCTAATTCCCAATATGGTCAAATCTTCAACTCTGATCTTTCAATTGAGCATAGCCTTCAGACAACTACAAAAGAACTTTTTTTTCCCTCTGAGCAAATAAATTTGTCTCCCTTTGGTGGCTGCCCCTTCTGGTAAATACAACAGTTCCTTTCTTTTATAGCTTTTATTTCTAAACATCTGGCCTCTCAAAAGGGGTCCTTTTAGGCCAGTCTGCTTCAGGATTAGACAGTGGGAAGCCTAGCTTTCTAAGCATTTAGCAAACACTGAGAGGAAAATTCCAGAACCATGAGGCTCTCCATTGCAGTGAGGTAAAAAAGGTGTTCCAGGATAAGACTACTCTGGCCATACTAATGACCACAGGAGTTCACTAAGGCACTTCCATTTTGCTCCAAGAACAATTTCAGTTCCTTTCCAGCTGCAGTAATGAGAGCACTTACATTTAATTCATTCGTAAAACAACTTTGAAATCTTTGTTGGTGCCATCCTTATTCTGACTGAACACAGCTCCTACCTTAGGTAAAATGTAATTTATTCTGATATGAGCAGCTATGCAGAGTCAGGGCAGGACTTTCTACATCTCTTGTCTTATATTTCCCTTGTAAACTGCTTTTCTCCAACTCTGTCTCTGTTTCTTTTCAAATACCTAAAGAAAAAACATAATATCAATGTAATTGATCATCAGCTTTCTACAGTAGGGTTCAAGGCTGGATGAAAGAACTCCACACTAAAGCTGAGCACTGGGGGAAAAGTTTGTGGAAACAATGGAAGCTAAGGGATATAGAGGAACAAGATGGAGGAAAGTTTGACTTTTTGGATGGAAATGCAGCCATACTTAGGGAAAAGTAGACAAAAGTGGTAGTTAAACATTTTGGTGAAATTCTTACATGTACTCAAATAAAGATAGCATCCTGGGGACCAGCAGTTAGTGTAATGGCTATGTCGCTGGACTCCCACGTAGTCGACCGTGGTTCGTGTCCCGGACCCCGTGGCTTAAACTCACGCCGGACGCGTGTGCGTGCGTGCCCAAGATCCCGAGAGGAGAATGGAGGAGAAGGGATTGCGGCGTGGCCATCCTCCCTGGGGGGTGATTTCTCACTTTCTATCTCTCTGTCTCTCTCTGCCTGTCTGGCGAGTGCACGCGCCCTATAGCAAAAACCTCTCCAGAAAAATAAAAAAATAAAATAAAGATAGCATCCTCAAATGACCAAGTCATCTCAGCTTATAATATAACTATAAGCATGATCTTTATAGCATAAAATATAATTGTATACATACAATATTATGCTTACAATATAATGATAAGCATAATCTTTAATAGCACAATTTTGAACTTTAGGAATTCCTTGGAGGTGCTCTACGGCACAGAATGGACATGGGAAGATGGTCTGGGGGCAACCAAGGGAACAAGGTCTCCACACCCCTTTTCTGCTTCAACCAGCCCAGCCCAGCCCACTATTTTCTATTCTGGATCCCAGGTTTCTGAACATAAGTGCATTTAAATAATAAATTTTACATCTTTTTTGTTGTTGTTGTTATTTTAGATTTTTGCCATAGTGCATGTGTACTTGCCAGAGACTGAGAGAGAGAGTGAAAGTGAGAAATCATCCCCCAGGGGGGATGGCCATATCACAGTCCCTTCTTTTCCTTTCTCTTCTTGGGCTTTTGGGCACACATGCTTATGCACCTGTGTTTTACAAACTGCTGGGTCCAGGACTTGAAACATAAAGTGGGCCATGTGGGATCTAGCACCTTAACTACCATGCCATACACTGGCCCTAAATTTTATATCTTAAATGAAAAGCTGTGGGCAAACCACTGACCTAATGAAGAAATTTGGCAATTGTGATTTCCAGCCATGCACCTTTCTGACACCAGTAGAGATGCTAGTATTTATTCCTATTAGTCTCAGCAATGTTCAGATGTGATCTCATTTGATTGTCATTCAACCCTTCAATCTAATCTACTATTATCATCATTTGATGCACAAGGAAGTTAAGGCTCCATGCAGTTCAGCAAATTACCCAACTCTGAACAGCTAGTTAAGTAAAAGAACAAAGGTTTGAACTTGGGTTATCTGATTCCAAAGCCCAGATTCTAAATCTCCACATTCCCCATTCTGGGCAAGCTCAGCACATACAAGGTAGGCAGCTGAACATCACCTCTCTGAATGTGTTAGAGCTTACACTTACTGGAAATCAAAAGTGGTTATGTATTTCTGGTGATTACATCTACTCTTCTGGTATAGGGGACTAAAAATGGTTCTACCATAAGCCACTGACAATAGATTTATTCTTCCTATAATCTTGTATAGTACACAATATTAATTTGCACATAGTAGGTAGTATGTTAGTCTTTGGCAAATTATTAAAGAGGAAATGGATGACTTCTTAGACTCATATTCATAATTCTAATCAAAATTATAAAGATAACCTCTTTGTTTTCCACCTTTTTTTTTTTAATAATAGTGAGAGCTCTATAAGCAAATTGACAGCTTAGGAGTTTGGCTTATTCCTGACATATTTCTTAATGCATTGTGTAGAACCAGAAGATGGATAGTTGTTGCTATGATTAAGGATTAAGACTTTATAACAGAAAGAATCCCTGAGGTTTGATTTTTACATGAATCTTGTTAGTATTGCAATACCAGGAAATAAAAAGAAAATCATGAAGACTATTTTCAATAATCTTGCTCAGTATGCTGAGAAATTAATAGTAAATTAGATGAAAAGCTTTTCCACTGATAATTCAACCCATGAAGGGAAGGTGTAATAGCCATGCTGACAGGACTTTCTTAATTTTTTTAAAAAAGAATTATTTATTTATTTGTTATTATGATTATTTTAATTTGACCAGAGGAGAGAGAAAAGGAAAGTGAGAAAGCAAGCTGTCGTGTCTAGGACTCAAACTATGGTCGACCATGTGAGATTCCAGCCCCTTAACTACCACGCCACCTGCCGGCCCACTTTCTTAGTTTTTCTAAGCTTCAGTTTCCTCACTTATAAGATGGGAATGATGCTGAGTTATATAAATAACACTGCAGAGAAGACAAAACGACATAAGTGAAATGCATTTTCTCTCTCTGCTAGTGCTTCAGGCAAGATAGATTTGAGAATCAACCACTTGCAGAATGACTTTCTGATTTTCCTTCCCTTCCCAAAAAAATCAAGTTAAAATCCCTTTGTTAAACACATGTCTCCAGAATCCAGATCAAATTATAACTCTTAATAAAATAATGCAAGGATGGGAAAAATGATGAAAGTCTGTTTCTTCCCATGTAGTTTACAGAATGTAGAATTTATAACCTTCGAGTGTTTCCGTGAGGCTCCAATGAGTCTGTTCACAGTCTACTTGATGATGATTTCATCTGAAAGCATTCTCTTCTCTCTGCTTCTACCCCCACAAAGCACAATATTGAGAATGTGGCTATAATGCCACATAGTAGGGGAATGCCCTTGGTCAGAAGAGGTCTGGGCATTTTTTTTAATTTGAGGGCTTATGTGACATCTTTATGAAAACCTTTCTCTTTTGTTAACTGCATATGTTTTATGCCAGAGGTATTTCTGGATTCTTATGGTATGGGTTAAGCTATTTGGCCCATAAAAGTTTCTACATTTTCTTTTCTTTCTTCCTTTTTTTTTTTTTTAATTGCCAGAGGGTACGTTCAGTCACCAGAGACAAAGAGGGACAGTGTGCCCCCCAGTGGGGTGTGGTCACAATATGATCCTTTCTCCATGTTGTTAGGATTTGGGGCAGGTGTTCACAGGTACTTGGCATAAATTTCAGGCCTCTGGGCTGGGATTTGAACCACGGTTCACCATGTGGGCTGACTACTTCCTTAACCACTAGAACATGGGGCAGACCCTCCACAGTTTAACCAAGAAAGTCCTCCTATCTGAAGAGTATTTCCTATATTCCTAATTCACATTTTCTCAAAACCTTGGATTCAGGGCTAGAAGGAAGGATGCTGCAGCCCTGGTTATCTTACATGGCAGCTGTGATACTATTGGGTTGTCGGTAAAGTAATGACACATTTTTGCATAGAACATAGAAAAATACATCATGACTTTCCTGATGGTGGAATGATACAAGACAGTTGTTTAAGAATTAGTGTGTGATACTAAGTAGAGTTCCTGCTAGCTTCTGTTCTCAGTGTCTCCCTCTGTAAACATAAGGCAAAACTACTTTTTCTGCAGTAGTTGATTATTTATTACTACACGCTTGTTTAAAATAATTCGAAAGGCTACATACACACACACAGAGAAAGCCAGCTTTTTCTTCAGATGTGCATTTATTTTAAAAATAGAATGTTTTATCAACATCTTCCTTAAAATGTTAGTTCTTTCTTAAACCATCCCCAAGTCTTTAAATGATACAAATTAAAAGAGTCAATCTAAAGGACAGCACATTCTGGTATTTCTAGAATGTCACTTATCTCAAGTCCAAGAGCAACACTTTCCTCTCATCTCTATAAAAGTGCACAGACAGCTTCTCCCTGCAAAGGGCTGTAGCACCACTTATTCTGATGTTATTTGTAGTATTAGGAGACTCACAAAAAAGAGATTCTGTTCAGAAAAAATGTCCACCCTTCCTGTTATGACATTAATAGTGCAGAACAAAGAAACGTAAGCAACGTCTTCTCAAATTTGGGTACACATCTGAATCATTTGGGCAGCTCATAAGCAAACAAACAAACAAACAAGAATTACCAGTCTTAAATCCTGACCACCTGAATAGAAGCTAGGAGGATGGAGAGTCTAGTAATCTGAAATTTACAAATTCATCCAACTCCTCTTGCCACAGTACATGAGGCCAACAACTGCATTTTTATTATTAACAAGGATACCACAGGCTCTGAGTAGGAAGAGGAGTCTCCTTGAAGGCAAGAGAGGCTGGCTGCTAAAATCAGTGCCATAGGGTAGAAGCATGATCAATGACCCCTCAAAGCTCACTTCCCCTCTTTGAACCTTTTTCTTGTCTGGGGGCTTTGTCTTACAGAGAAGATGGTCTAGCATGGAAACAAGATGAGAAACTAATTTAAAAATAGTAAGAGCCAGCAAGTACCATGGTGGTTAAGCCACTGCATCCCCCATGGCTGACCATGGTTTCAGTCTCCAGTAGCTTGAAAATCACACCGGGCGCATATGCATGCATGCCTAAAATCCTGAGAGGAAAATGGAGGAGAAGGGATTGTGGTGTGACCATCCCCACTTGGAGGTAATCTCTTACTTTCTCTCTCCAGTGAGCACACATGCTCTATAATGGCAAAAATCTAATAAATAAATAAATAAATAACACACACACACACACACACACACACACACACACACACAAACAGTAAGAGCAATGACAGTGGTTGATATTTATATGCCAGGCCCTATTCTAAGCACTTCATAAGAATGAACTAGTTTAATTCTCCTTAAGATACAACAAAATTTAAGAAATTGTAGTCCAGAGGCCTACAGAAGTATCGCTTGGACCATTTTTTAGAATCAGCTGGGATTTTGCTATCTTTCCTCAAATTATCTCCAACTTTTTCTATGTTAGCTTTATCAATTCTGCTGCCCTGTGTACCACTAATAGACTTAAGCCATTCTGTCATAGGTCTGTTCCCTAGAAGGCTCCTCCTTAGACAAATTTATATATATATATATATATATATATATATATATATATATATACACACACACACACACACACACACACACACACATATATACATTATACGTTATTATTATTTTTAAGCTTGCTATAGGGCATATGTACTCACCAAAGAGAAAGAGAGAGAGATGGAAAGTGAGAAAGCAAGTTACCATATCTGGAACTTGAATTGTAGTTGGCCATGTAGGAGTCCAGCACTTTAACCACCACACCATCTGCTGGCCCAACAAAGGCCTATTGGGTCATGGAGAAAGTCATGACACATTTTTGCATAGGAAAATATATCCTGACTTTCCCGATGACCTAATAAATGCAAGTGGTTGGAAGATGATTACTGGAAAGGGAGTAGAAAATAGAGGCAGGAATCCAAAGGACGCTAATAAAAGATTCATTAATGTGTGAGTGACTTTGATAGGCATTTGAGGCTTGATCTCACTGGGGTGCTCTGGGCATCAGTGTGAATACACTTTAGAGGTATTATACATAAGGTGAGGGAATTTAGGGGCATTTACTCTCTGATTCCTTTCCCTCATTGACCTCTACGAGCTTTAACCCACTGCCATTACTGCCTGTCTCACTTGATAGCTTGAAGCCCTCAGGCAGAGACCGTCCTGCGGGAGGATGCCAAATGCTAGAATAGAGAGAGAGTGAGGTGGACATATAGGCTTAACTGGAGGAATGCCTGCAGGTGGCCTAGAGAGGCCTAAATCACAGGCAGTAGAAGAAGAGAAGGGAATGACTTCTTTATAAGTGCTCCAAAGAAAGTTTATGTTGATTTGGCTGAGTGATTATTATTATTTTTTTGAGGTTTTTGCTATAGGGCTCATGTGCTCACTGTAGAGAACTTGAGAGAGGCAGTGAGAGGGATAGTGAGAAATCACTTCCCAGAGGGGATGGCCATGCTGCAATCCTTGCTTCTCCATTCTCCTCTTGGGATTTTGGGTATGCATGCAGCCTCGATTTTCAAGCTGCCAGCTTTGGTACTCTAACAGTAGGTGGCCAAGCTCAGCACCTTAACCACCACACCACCTGCTGGGTTTCAACATATGGGCTTGGTGGTTTATGCTACAGGCAGGCTTCTGCCCTTTGCTTATGCTGTTATCTCCCTACAGAATGTTCTCGCTTCTCTTCTTGGTAACTAAATATAATCCCACTTCCTCTTCAGAAGGTCACATTAATTGCCACTGCCACTTTCGTAGTTCTTCTTGTTTCTAGCCCTTATTTGATTCTGTCTGTGTCATAGTTTTCCATCTTGATGTTTGTCTCCTCTTAACCCAATATTTTGCAAGAGGGAATGCTTATTGAATAGATGGTAGACCCATTCTTAGTAAAGAGAGTTCGACCTTCTTATTAGTTCCACCTGATTTAACTTCAGATCCTGCGCACGTGGTTTTGGAAGGCCTATCTTGTTGCCTCTTATAAATGTTCAAAATTCTGTTAGTTTATTCAATGATATTGATTTCTAGTGTCTTTTCTCTGACCTTCATATCATGGTAAATGTCACATCACTGATTGATATGAGGGCTCAGATATGCTTTATTATTTAAGTGTCACAGGTGAATTGAAAATTCCACTAGGTCATTGAACTAACATTAAATGTAGATAAAGAAATAGAGAAGCAGTGTTGGCTCTGCTTTGAGGGTGCAAAACCTTCACAAATCATCTGCCTTTTTTAGTTATAAATCTTCTTTTCTGGTTTTGCTGAAAAACCATCTCCCTTGTTGGGGATTTGTGAGCTCCTACTCATCCTTCAAAACTCAGCTCTTGGTCAACAGTAGCACTGCAAATTCAACGAAAGAGAGATTACACGAGACTGAACTGGTGAAATAGAATTCTATGACTTTTGTCTAATACATGACTGATTTCCTTCTATGCTTTGTCTTCCAGATGTAAGGATTTTGGTTCTCTTGTGAGTTGTTGATAGCTTCAGCAATTTGTTAATTTTTTTTAATCGAAGCATAAACTTTTCTGCCTTCCTGACCCCTTGGCAATTGGAAAATATTTGTGAGCATTCTTATTTTGTGACAGAATGGTTATTTGCATATATTCAATAATACAATAGTACCTGTTGCCTTACATCCAAAATTGAATTTTTTTTTTTTTGAGAGGCTTTTGCTATAGGGCATGTGTGCTCGCCAGAAAGACAGAGACAGAGACAGAAAGCAAGAAAGCACCCCCCCAGGGTGCATGACCATGCTGTAATCCCTTCTCCTCCATTCTCTTCTTAGGATCTTGGGCATGCATGCACACGCACCCGGCATGAGTTTAAGCCACCAGGTCTGGCACTCGAATCACAGTTAACCACATGGGAGTCCAGCGTCATAGCCATCTGCTGGTCCCCGAAACTGAATTCTTATGGGGTTTTGTGCAAATAACAGACCAAATTGAGATCAACCTTTTTTTTTTTTTTGCAGATAAGTTAGTTTATACCTCTCTTTAGTAAAAGGGGGAATGGACAGAGAAAAAAAATGTTTCAGAAGAAAGTTACAGTGCACTTGTCAGTAGATTCTAGCTTTGTCCATATTTTTAGTATTTTGTGAATCAATAAAATGTGAAAAAAAAGTTTAGTATGGGAGAAGGGAGGGAAAAGAGGAAGAAAAAAACAAGTAAAAGTATTCTTAATTGACCAAAAAAAAAAAAGAGAGAAGCTATTTGCTGATAAGGTAAAGAGTAATATCTTTGTCTTGACTGACATGCATGGTATTTGTGCTGGAAAAAGAAATGTTGTACACTGTAAAACCACGGGGTTAAATATAAATAAATTAATTAATTAAAAAACTCAACTCTTGGTGAAGAGGAAAAAGAGAAAGAAGCTGACTTTTGTGGGATACTCACTGTTCTCAGCACTGCATGTGGCTCTTACACTATTATATTTTATTCTTCCAACAATACTGCAAGGCAGAGGTTAACCCCATTTTCCAAAAAAGTAAACTAGGACTAAGCAAAAATCTACCATATTAGTGATGAACACAAGATCTGAATCTCAGACAGCAAAGCATACCTATTTTCTGTCAGTCCATGATGCTCTCCAACATTCTTAATGTAATACACTAAAAAATTTTAAATGTTTTATTATTTTGTTTCCATGAGCAAGCGAGAAAAAGAGAGAACGAGAGAAGCAGAGACCTAGCTCCCCCAGCAGGTTCCCAATGTTGTGGTCCTCCAACCTCAGCCAGCCTTAGAACATGCTTGGACGTTCAGGGAGGTCTTCAGATGTGAACCCAGAACCTTCCCATGTGGGTCAGCCTCACAGGCCACACTTTCCCACCGTGCCACAATCTGCCCTCCTTTACATAATACATTTCTGATTTTTAGTACATATGTCCTCACCCACTGTCTTACTAAATTCTTACTGAAAAGAAAAAACAAGCAACACTTTTACTTAGGTATTATCAATCACATTTTATAGAGACACAGAGGTCTAGGAGGTCTTTTTCTTCCTCCATCTTCTGTCCTCCCATCGCAACTGACCTATCTCAATTATAGTATTTGTCTTAATTTTTTACAATTCCATGCTTATGTTTCCATTGTCCAAACCAGAACCGTAGTATCCATGAAACAAGGTTTTTATGTGTGCACATGCCTGTGGAATGAATGAATGAAAGTATGAAATGAACAAACTCATCCCACACCCTAAAATAAAATGTAAGAATGAATCAATGCTTTTATAAAGTCCATAATTTTGTTTAAAACCTAACCTTTGACAAAGTAAGGTTATGGAGTGCTTAATGTCCTGAGCACATTTAGCCCATCTAGAATGTATTTTATTATTCATTCGGGTCACCCACGTCTGTACCTCCTGTATACCTGGCAATGGGCCAAGACTGGATTCTCAAGACCCTGACTCTCATTTGTCTCTGAATATAAGCAACAACCAGGAACTTATCAACCAAAGGACCTGTTTCAGAGTCTTCCATACACTGAAGATCATGCATTATACTCATACTAGAAGACCCCTGGCCTTTACTCAAAGCATAATTACTCTTACTTGACAAATACTGTAATTCTAATAAGCTTTTGTTTTTTCTAAATTGTCATCATAGTAGAAGAAGTTAAATAAAATGGAACAGACTGTCAGAGGAGGGCACTCACAGGGCCCCATGGGAAAAAAGAGGTCTTTAGTAATTCAATAAAATGTGGGGGGAAAACAGTATAGAAAGCAAACATAGATACCAGAGACAGTGTGGGAGGAGAGTGGGAGATGGCAGAGGGTAAGAGATAGGAAATCAAGGATGGGGGGGGGGAAGCAAAACAGACAGAAAACAAGAAATGGAAGATTATTTGCTGACAATAACATGTTTGTTGATCTGCTTGATTGAGACAATATACAGTGTACTCTGGATGGAAAATCTCATTTTGTATGCTGTAATGATGTACAGTGAATGAATATAAATAAATAAATTGAAAAAAAAAAAAGTCCCAAAATCTGTAGGACTTTATAGCCGGATGCTAATTAAGTGAGGAAGCGTATTATGCATTGGTCAGATGGTCCCTTGCCTCACTAAGGCATATTTGTGGTGATGCTGGTGACCAATTCTCACAGAAAAAAAAAAAAAAAAAAAAAAAAAAGAGAAAATAAATAAATTAAAGGGGCATAAAGGAGAATGTGAAAATGGAGCAATCCCAGGATATTTTATGGGAGGGCAAAGAAACCCTGCTTGCCTCTACAGGCTCTGAGGATGTTGCATTATGGCAAAGAATAGGATTGTCAAAAATGGTTAAAATGCTTTCTGTCAACTCTATTTTTTTTTTTTTTTTGGAGAGGTTTTTGCTATAGGGCATGTGCACTTGCCAGACAGACAGAGACAGAGAGACAGAAAGCGAGAAATCATCCCCCAGGGGGGATGGCCACGCAGCAATCCCTTCTCCTCCATTCTCCTCTCGGGATCTTGGGCACACACACACACGCGCCCAGCATGAGTTTTAAGCCACCGGGTCCGGGACGCGAACCGTGGTCGACTACGTGGGAGTCCAGTGACATAGCCATTACGCTAACTGCTGGTCCCATCTGTCAACTCTATTTTAAAAGGACATGAACAACTTATACTTTTAAAGAATCATTTCTATTCAAAATAATTACAGTTCCTTTTTAAAAAATTAAAACTCTGGGGGACCAGCAGTTAGCATAATGGCTATGTCGCTGAACTCCCATGTAGTCGACTGTGGTTTGAGTCCCAGACCTGGTGGCTTAAACTCACGCCTGGCGCGTGTGCGTGCGTGCCCAAGATCCCAACAGGAGGATGGAGGAGAAGGGATTGCAGCGTGTCCATCCCCCCTGGGGGGTGATTTCTTGCTTTCTGTCTCTCTGTCTCTGTCTGTCTTTCTGGAGAGCACACGCGCCCTATAGCAAAAACCTCTCCAAAAAAAAGAAAAAGAATAAAACTTTGGTTCTTAAATGGGAAAAACTTCAGCTATTTCAAGTCGTGGCTATTAGGAAAGAATTGCTCCCTAGAGTTCCCAAAGATTGCTATGGTGTTCCAGCCCTGAATGGTGTCAGCCCTGGTAATACGCAAAGTGTGCAGAAGTGCTAAGAAGGATTGGGTATCTCACAGCTAAATTCCACCCAAAATCTGTGGGCACTGGATATATTTTAAAAATATATTGGCTATGTTTTAGAGATTACCAAATTAGCTTTGGTAATTTGAAGTTCTTTCTACTGTAACCCACCTGTGTACACTACAGAGCAGAAGGCTACTGGTTTATGATATGCAAATTTTTGCTGCAATCCTTTCCATGCAGTGAATACTGAAGTTGTTGATTGTACTCTCACCATGGTTCCCCTTATTGTTTTTTGCTCTCAATTGTTATTGCACCAACAGTGTTATAGCCAACGACATAAAATAATAAAGATGTAAAGGAAGAAGAAAAAACACCCACAGCTCTAACTTGCAAACACACCAGTTCTTTGCATTTTTATACACTTTCCAATTCTTATTTATATATATGGTATACATTTTGTGTGTGGGGGGGTTGGTTTTAGATAAGGCTCACCTTTTTAAATGCAGCAATAGTTAATACAGTATACGTGTGATGCAGGAAAATTATGATGCAGAAAGTTGGGTACATGGGCCCCAAAATGGAGAATTATGATGCAGGAAGTTGGGGTGCATGGGCCCAACACCCAATGCAAGAACAGCAATGGACCTAATTCTTTATCTCCTGCTCATGAAGAATTAGAAATGTGGACACAGAAGGAATAGTAAAGTGAAGGGTTTGTTAAGAGCTCAGAGCTCCCAGGCATGTAGTGAGACCTAGAAAAGGGATTGCCAATGAAAAACTGAGGCTAGGGGTTTTTTTATCTGTGACAGCGGGGCTTTGTTTGGGTTTCTTGTTTTTATTTAGACTTGTTCAGTCTCTGAGAAGTTGACTTTATGTGAAAAGAAAGAAGCAGCTTGCTATCATATTGAGGAAAAATGCTAGCTCATTGGCAAGCTTAGTGCTGCTCAAAAGAAGTTTGCAGGGAGTGAGTTGCTTGCGGGGAGTACTGCTTTAGGATGGCGGAGAAAAGCTGTGTTGTGTGAAATCTTCTGTTCTTTACGTCCAGGTCTCTAAGGTTAGAGACCCGTGCTGAGATGCAGAATAAAAAATCATGAACACTGATAAAGTAGGAAAAGAGTAGTTTTAATAGGAGAGTAAAGATTTAGGGGGCCAGCAGGTGATGTAGTGGTTGTGTCGCTGGACTAACACATGGGTGACTGCAGTTCAAGTCCTGGACCCGGCGACTTGAAACTCACACTGGGCATGTATGTGTGCATGCCCAAAATCCTGAGAGGAGAATGGAGGAGAAGGGATTATGGTGTGACCATTTAGTTCCTAAGTATGAAAATGTCAGTTCAAAGAACAGCAAAAAGGTAGATGAAAATATTTCTATATTGCTTTCTAAAAGTATGCCACATTGTCTGTAAATGCCACCAACTCATTTTGGAATGAGGTTAAATTTAAATAAGCAGACAGACAACAATGGATGTAAAAAAAAATAAATGGTGCCTGAGGTAAGAGGCATTGAAAGAATAATTGTTGTAGTAGAGTAGACTTGGCTTTGTTTTAGTCTGTTATTACATTGCTTACAGAAATAGGTTAGGGTAAACTTATTTAAAAAAAAAATAGAGCTTTATTCAGCTCATGGTTTGAAAGTCCAGGATGGCAGGACCAACTTCTGGTAAGACTAAAATATGGCAGATGGCAGTCTTGAGTAGAATGGGTATTCATAAGTTTTTTTGTCCTAGTCTACATCCATGTTGAGCTTTGCTTTCTCATTTCTCCTCCTCATATACACACCAGAACTCAATCATGGGGCCCCTACCCTATTGACTTTATCCTACCCAAAAACCTTTCTGTGGAACTTTATGAAGGGGTTAACTTTTCACTTAATACCTTTATAGTACAACCAAGTCCAAACACATACACTTCTGAAGGACATCCAATTACTGCCCACTAAGACCAAATTCCAAAACATGAATTCCTTGAGGACAAACTATTATGCAAACCAACACATTCTGCCCTTAAGTATTTCTCTCAAACAAAATCATCCCATTGGCCCCAGAAGTCTCAACTCCTTTCAGTACCACCTCCAAAGTCCAAAGACCAAAGATTCAGGTGAGATTCAAGGCAATTTCCAAAGTCAAAAGAAATGACAAATCTCAAAATACAATTGTGGAGCAGGTGCAGGGTAAGAATTTCTATTCCACTAGGAAAAGAAATGAGATAGGCAGAGCTCACATGGATACAGACCAGAAGAAGAAACAAATAACAGATCCCAAGTAAGTCCAGAAACCATGTGGGGAGATATTACATCCTGAAACTCCAAGTGCTGCATCTTGGACCCAATGGAGAGGTTGGGCCCCCAAAGCGTTAGGCAGACTTGTCTCTCTAGCTTTCCGGGGTTGATTCCATGCTTCAGCTCTCTAGTCTGAGTCTTGTGCCTGCAGTTCCTTCAGGCTGGTGCTGCATGCTGATAGTTCCATAGTTTTGGGGTCTTAAGGGAGGCCTCACCCCTGCAGCTCCCGTTGGCATAGCCTTCTCCTGCTCTTGACTGCTCTGCTGCAACCTCACATTTCCACCTGTCTTTGTTCTAATGGAAGCTCACGGTTCTGCCCCTGTGGCAGGCCTCTGCCTAAACTCCCAGGCTTTTAGCTGCATTCTTTACATTCTCAGCAGAGGTCTCCACACTTCAGTTCTGCAAGACTGCTGAATAACTTCTTCATGTACACTGCCAGCATCTGCTGTTTGGGAGGTTTGGGAGCAGAGAGTGGAACAGCCTTAATAGGTGGAGCTCCACCTGAGGCTTCTTGAAACACAGCCAGGACTGAGAATGCTAACTGGGATGATGTGGGGAGCAGAGTTCCAAGGTGGCTCAAGGCAGTGAGCCCACCCTGGGCCAGCCTCCTGAAGCCATTCTGCTTTCCTAGGCCTCTGGGCTTGTGCTGGCAAATGCAATGCTCTCAGGGCTTTGCTCTCCTTGTCCTGACCATTTTCACTTTGATCCCTTCTCCAAGCACTAGTAATCTCTTTGGCAGCCGCTCTTCCTGCCACACCCTTCAGTGCCAAATACCTTTTTTCATTCTTTGCCACAGGGTCATGCTGCACATCTTCCAACCTGGTCCACTCTGCTTCTTGCTTAATTATCAGTTCTATCTTTAAATCATGTCATTCCTCATTTCCCTCTGTAACCTCCTCAGAATGGCCCTCCCTGTTCATCTCACTATCATCATTATGGTCATAGCTGCTTAAACAGTCTCTAAGGAGTTCTCATTCATTTCTCTTTTTTTAAAAATTATTATTTATGTCTTTGATTTTGATTATTTTAATTATTTAACTCTATCATTTTAATTTGACAAGAGAGGGACAAAGTGAGAGAAAGAGAGAGGGAAAGTGAGAAAGCAGGTTGCCAGGTCTAGAACCACAGTTGGCCATGTGGGAGTCCAGCGCCCTTAACCACCACGCCTTCTGCCAGCCCCTCTCATTTATTTCTAAACAGTTCTTCTGAGCCTTCACCAGAAATGAGCCCTTTCCTAGCCTGCTCCTCGAAACATACTAAAGTCTTCCTCATTATCAGTTCCAAAGCTCCTTCCACATTTTCCACTACCTGTAGAATGCAACCCTGCTTGCTACGCCAATATTTTAGCCAGTTATTACGTTGCTAACAGGAATATCGGAGACTGGATAACTTATGAAGAAAGAGAAGTTGATTTAGGTCACAGTTAAGAAGTCTAAGGTTCAGGGGCCACCTTCTGGGGAGGCAACATTATGGCCAGAGAGCAGTATATTTGTCAGAGTGGCTCTTCATAAATCTCTCCTCATTCTGGTCTGTATCCATGTGAACTCTGCTATCGTATTTCTTCTCCTTATATACATTCCAGAACTCAATCACAGGGCCCTACCCTAACGATTGTATCACATCAAAGGCCCACCCTAGGATCCTGTGGAGGGGTTAAATTTTCACTTAGCACTTTCACAATACAACCAAGTCTCAATACATTAACTTCTGGGGACATCTGATGACCACCCAGTAAGATAAAATTCTTAAATGTCACCATTTGGGGAGCAAATTCTCCAAATCATAACAGGATTTGACCTTTGAAATCATAAATCATTACTTGGTGATTACCAAGCACCAACACATGGCAAGAACTTAGAGGACCAAATATGAATGAACTAATGAACTTGTTTACTATGTAGACTGTCAAGCAACATATTCAGGAAATTCTGTTCAGTAGACCCAGAGATGAGCACCAAAATATGCATATCTTGGAATTTCCATCAGGCAATCCTGATGGAATAGTCAATCAGGAAATAAGAAAATAAGCCTTTCAGAGCATTATTATCCACCCTGTCCTCACTTATCACATAGAAGATCAAGACCAAAAAGAGCTAAATTAAAAATATATATATTAAATTTTGTTTATTATTATTATTATGGTTATTATTAATTTGCTGTAGGGCATGAATGCTCAGCAGAGAGAGAAGAGTACGTGGATGAGGGAGAAAGTGAGAAAGCAAGCTGCCAGATCGGGAACTCAAACCATGTTCTACCATGTGGGAATCCAGTGTTTTACCCACCACCCCATCTACTGGCCCCAAGTCCAAAAAGAGTTAAATAAGGAGCACAAAGGAGGAAGGGGAACCAGCAGTTGGAGTAATGGCTATGTTGCTGGACTCCCATATAGTTGACCACGGTTCAAGTCCTGGACCTGGTGGCTTAAACTCATGCTGGGTGCATGTGCATGCGTGCCTGGGACCCCTTGAGGAGAATGGAGGAGAAGGGATTGCGGCATGGCCATCCGCCCTGGGGGGTGATTTCTCATTTTCTGTCTCTCTCTGTCATTCTGGTGAGTACACGTGCCCTATAGCAAAAAACCTTTCCAAAATAAAAGAACGCAAAGGTGCCACCTGATGGCATGATGGTTAGGGCAGTGGGATCCCATATGGCCAATTGTTCAGTTGAGTCTCAGAGCCAGTGGCTTCAAAAATACATCATGTGTATGTGTGCACATGCATGCCCAACATCTCAAAAGGCAAATGTGGCAGAAGGGCTTGATTGAAGCATAGCCATCCCGCCTGGGCCGGGGGTGGGGTGGGGTGGGGGATAACATTTTTTCTTTCTGGGAAGGGCACATGCCCTATAGCAAAAAGAAAAAAGAAAAGAAAAGAAAAGAAAAGAAAGGCATAAAGCTCCTTAGGTAGTAAATCAGTAGCTAAATTGGGTCCAGAAACCAGTCCTTTGGATTTGTGAGCTGTGGTTCCATGTGGCTTACAACCAGGAGGGTTATCCTGAGTTCATCAAAAGACAGAAATCTGCAGAGGTCCTATTCTGAGTACTTACTTGTCTTCCCAAGGCCAACCTCCATCTCATTCTAGTTGATATATACTTTATTCACTGGGGGAAATGATTCATGTGAATACATTTTTTCTTCTTCACTGAGAATGTGTCCTCTGAACTACACTAAGAAATGGTTTATCTCGTACTAATATATAGCTGTTTTAGCTTTGAAGAAAAGCAGTAAATAAAATCAAGGTAACAGATTCTTTTAAATTCTTTTGTCACCTTGAGGATTTGTAATACATACTCTTTTTAGAGAAGAAACTTGCCACATTATATAACTCATCTTCTCGAACAAACAGAATGAGCTGTTTTTGTCTTCTAAGTTCAAAGTTTGTGTCATGTGATTTCTTCAGGAAATGTAGCCTTCGAGGTGGATATGCACAACAAGCATGTTTATTCTGATTGAACTAGAAGGTTTGATGTGGTACCAAAGCTAGTTTAAAATATTGTTAATTATTTTTTTTAATTGTTAGGGGGCATGTGAATTTGCCAGAGAGAGACAGATAGCAAGACAGGGAGAAAGCACTCACCACTGGGACGTGTCACACCTCAATCTCTTCTTCTCCACTTCTCCATCCTGTCAAGATTCTGGGCATGCATGCACATGCATCTGGTGTGTTTTTCAGGCCACAAGGCTAGGCTTTCTACTACACTTGGCCTAGTGGGATCTGGTTCCTTTAACCACTAGGCTACAGAGCTGACTCTGTAAATTAATTCTGAAGTTGAATTCAAGCCCAAAGCAACTTTAATTATTCATTGAGTCAAAAAGAAAAATTCCACCCTATGTCAGCTGTCTGTAAAGTCTTGAGTTTTATGTGGCTTAATAGTGATACACTTTGTAGTATAATGAAAACCTTGATGTTTGAGAATATAAGAGTTTGAATACTTCTTATGGGAATGTAACCTTGGAAATGACACTATTTCTCTAAACCTTAACATCTTTTGCATGTAATGGAGAATAATTATAACAAACTTTTGCTGAACACTTACTATGTGCCAAAAAATTTAGAAGAGTCTAGTTTTATGACTTTATTTAATACTTAAAATAACTTCATGATGTGTTATTTTTACCTTTATGTTACAGGGGTGAATAATGATCTCAGAGAGGTTAAAGTAACTTGCTCAACTTACACAGGTCTTAAGTAATAAAACCTGAACTTGAACCTAGGAGGTCTCTTGGACTTCAATAAGTAAATAAAATACTCTTCATGAAGAGCTTGAGAGTAGGCTTGACTTACTGTGAGGAGTCAAACATGGTACCTTCGATATTACTATTGGTAGAGGAGTCATTAAGACATATACCTACATGAGGAATTCCCTGCTGGGACAATAAACTGACTTTTTATTGCTGTGTGCCTTTAATGATTCATAGCACATATGCCCATAACAACAATTTAAACTATACCTGCTTTATCTCCATTCATTCAGTTTTATTTATTTAAGAGAAATTTTTGCTATAGTGTGTGTGCACTCGCCAGAGAGACAGAGACAGACAGAAGGTGAGAAATCACTTCCCCAGAGGGATGGCCACACCACAGTCCCTTCTCCTCCATTCTCCTCTCAGGATTTTGGGCACACACACACATGTGCCCAGAGTGAGTTTCATGCCACCATGTCTGGGACTCTAACCACAGTCAACCATGTGGGAGTCTAGTAACATAACCATCAAGCCATCTGCTGATCCCTATTCCTTCTCTTTTAAATAATACCTATCATTGGAAAATACAGAAGAGTATGAAGAATAAAATTTATTGAGTCTGCAATTCTGATGACTATTCCTTTAATAAAGAGTTAATTTTTCTCGTATTTTCTCTATACAAATGAATTTTTGCCCTCTCCTGCAAATGTAGGTTACTCTATAAATAGGACTTAATCTTCACTTTTCCTTCAGATGATTATATTTCGAACATTTTTCTCACCCCATGTACTATTCCATGCAATCAGGATTTTTTTCATGTTGACACAATATTTTATTACATAGATGAACTGTCCAGAGAAGTAGGAAGACTGTCTTTTCCACTTTGTTCCCCTGATTGTATCATTCTAATGTGAATGGGATTGGGCATGTCCACTAGTAAGGATTGTTGTGTTAAAAATTTGCATGCAGGGGTCTTGCTTTCTCCTTAATTTGGTTGAAGGAGGAAGATTATTACCATTACATAACCCTTTGCCTCTGTATCTTCTCTTCCCATTGGATAGAGAGTGGTATAATTTTGACATTTGAGTTTGGACTTAGAATGGCTAGAAAATTCTCCTAAGAATAAGGTAAAAAATAACTTACTAATACCACTCAACCCCCATTGAAATGTCCCATATTGTCAAGTGACTGTTAACATAGTGTACATCTTCTGGTGTTTGGTAACAGAATGATAACAGACCTATCCTATGCACTACTATATTAAGATCAGGCAACACAAGTTTGCTTTATTAAAAAATAAACGGGGTTAGAACTAGCCATGGGGCATGGTGGTTAAAGCAGATGGATTCCACATGGTCAACAACTCAGTTTGAGTCCCAGACTCAGTGGCTTGAAAAACACACCAGACATGTGTGCATCCATGCTCAAAATCCTGACAGAAGGGAGAAATGGAGGAAGGAGAAAGGATTGTGGCATGGTGAATGTCCCTGTAGGATGTATTCTCATTTTCTTTCTCTCTCTCTCTCTGTCTATCTCTGGCAGGCACATACACCCTATAGCAAACTAAAAATAAAATAATCAAATAAAAATAAACAGATTTTTTGAATACTATGGTTTTCTTATTTGATATACATGTACATAGGCAGGGTAAAGATAATATAATTATATAAAAATTTTAATAATAAGTAATTGATTTTTAATTTAATTTATAATTTTATTGAGGCATAATCGATGAATAATAAATTATATATTTTTAAAGGACACAATTTGATAAGTTTTAAGAGGGAAATATATCCGTAAAGCTAGCAGCACAATCAAGTTACTGAATATTTCCATCACCTCCAAAAATTTCCTTGTGGCAAATATCATTTCATTTAATGCCTCAATGATTTTATAAGGTAGGAATTGTCCTTATTTTGCAAGAGGAAATGGTGACTGAAAGTAGTTGCAAGATTTTTAAAGGCAACTTCATGGATGGTGAAGCCAAGATTTCAATGCAGTTCTGCTTGCCTTCAAGGCAGTATTTCTCTATACAATGTCCACCAAGCCATTTTCTTGGTGCTGTAGGTGATGCCTTCTCATAAAAAATAAACTCTTGGAGGTTGGGGGGACAGACAGTGATACAACATTTAAACGGGGCACTCTGTAGGGCTTATTTATGTGGGAAAGTTCTGGGTTTAAATCTAGAGACCTCCCTGAGTACCCTGGACACACAGGAGCCTGTGTTCTGGGGCTAACTAAAGCTGGGGATGGAATGTGGCATTAAGACCCCATTGGGGGTGATGCTTGCTCTCTCTCTTTCTCTGTCTCTCTGCTCATGGAAAAAAAAAAAATAAGCTTTAAATATATATATAATTTTAAAATAGTTCTAGGTTTTTGGCAATGTCTCAGGAATGTTAGTTTCTATATACTGCACACACAGTTTCCCCTATTGCTGGCATTCCTATAGCTCTTTAGTCACAATTAATGAAAATTAATGAACCAACATCAATATAGTGTTATTTTCACACTTTATTCTGCATTCATTGGTTTTAACCTAATGTCTTTGTTTTATTTCAGAGTCTCATCCAAAATACATTACATTTATTTGTCATGCCTGCTTAAGCTTCTTTAGACTATGATAGTTAGATTTCCCTTGTTTTTGATGACCTTGACATTTTGAAGAGAGCTGGTCAAGTATTTTATAGAATGTCTCCAATCTGGATTTTTCTGGTATTTTTCTCATGGTTAGACAGGGTTTATAGTCAGTCATTTAAAGGCGAAACAAAAGAAAAAAATCACTAATATTCAGTTCTCCAAATTAATAAACATTAATGTTTTCCATATTTGCTTTGAATTTTAAAAATGAAAACAAGTAATGAATCTGAGCACCATTTTATGTCCATTTTCTTTTTATCTTGATTGTCCAAAATATATTAATTTGCATTTTTTTAATTTATGTTTTATGTACATTTGTTACGTATGTTTGTCAATAAATACTGGATCATTGGAAAAGTCATGACGCATTTTTACATAGAAAAAATACATCAGAATTTTTCTGACAACCCAATAGCATGCAACAATATTTTGCATTTTAAAATATAGTTGTTATTGGGACCAGCAGTTGGCGTAATGGCTACGTTGCTGGACTCCCATGTAGTGGAACACAGTTAGAGTCCTGTGGCATAAACTCACACTGGGCGCATGTTCATGCATGCCCAAGATCCTGAGAGGAGAAGGGATTGTGGTGTGGCCATCGCCCCGGGGAATGATTTCTCGCTTTCTGTCTCTCTGTGTAGCGCATGTATCCTATAGCAAAAACCTCTAAAACTATATAGATAATATAGATAGATAGATGTTATTATAATAGTTATTCTTCAACTTGCTTTCTTTAGACAATATTAGGCTTTTGAGTTCTGTTTTGATATATACAGATATAGATAATTCATTTTCTTTCTTTTTGGAGAGGTTTCTGCTATAGGGCACATGCACTCACCAGAAAGACAGAGAGAGATAGAAAGACAGAAAGCAAGAAGCCGCCCCCCCAGGGAGGATGGCCATGCTGCAACCCCTTCTCTTCCATTCTCCTCTTGGGATCTTGGGCACGAACACATACATGCCACCGGGTCTAGGACTCAAACCATGGTTGACTACATGTTGACTACATGGAAGTCCAGCGATATAGCCATTACTCCAACTACTGGTCCCTCTAACTCCAGTGTAGTGTCTTATTTTATGACTATATCATCTGTCTGATGATCAACGTTTAGATTATTTTCAATATTGTCATTGTAACAATATACAGTGAACATCCTTGTATTTATTCTTGATGAATATGTGTGAATTTCATTACAATTCTTATCTAACAGAGGAATTCCTAGGTCTTAAAATATGCCCATATTCATCTTTTTTTCTAGGTATAACCAAAAGCCTCTCCAGTTTACATATACCACTGCCTAACACTATATGTTTCTAGTATGCTCCATTATAGCTTACACTTGGTACTTTTAGACTTGTAATAATTTTCTAAACTGATTAATGATAATATTTTTATTTAATTTATAATTTTATTTAGGCATAACAAATTGAATATATTTAAAGAGTACGATTTAATGAATTTTAGTAGATGAATGTACCCATGAAGCCAGCAGCACAATCAACATACTGAATATTTCCATCACCTCCAAAAATTTCCTTGTGCCTCTTTACAATTTGTCACCCCTTCACCTTTATTTTTTTTAACTCAATGCATTATTGACATTGATCATCTTTTCCTTGCAAACAAGTTTGTTTTCTCATGTCTGCCTGATAAAACAATGAAGAAAGAACAGCAATTTACATTTCCAATGTATCGGGGAAAAAAAGTTCCATTTAAAAAATAAGGGGAGAAACACTGCCATGTTAGAAAATATTTAAGAACAGTGATAAAATGTGACTTCTTTTTATATCTTTCTTCAACTTCTGACTGCAGATGTGATAAACAGAATTCTAGGATGGCCCTCAAATTTCTCATCCCCTTATGTATACACCCACTGTAATCCCCTCATCTTGAACATGAGTGGACCTCTGAAAATTTTGGCATAGTAGCTCCTCTGCATCCACAGTTTTTCTGTGTGTGTGTGTGTGTGTGTGTGTGTGTTTATGTTTTTGTCATAGGTCACATATGCTTACTTAAAAGTGACAGAGAGAGAGAGAAAGTGAAAAATCACCCCCAGTGGATTGGCCATACCTCAATACCTTCTCCTCTTGTTTTTTTGGGCATGCATACACACATGCACAGCATGATTTTCAAGCCACCAGGTCTGGGACTCCAACCATGGTCAGCCATGTGAGAATCCAGCACCTTAGTCACCATGTCACCTGTTGGCTCCAGTGTTTGTTTTTGAGATTTAAGTTACCCTTAGTCCACTGAAGCTCAAAAATATTAAATGGAAAGTTCCAGAAATAAAACAATTTATGTATTAAATTGTACTTCATTCTGAGTAGCCTGAGGAAGACTCATGCTTTGTCCTGCCTTGTACAAAAATTAACCCATTGTCCAACATGCCTATATCAATAAGGAAAAGGGGGGAAATCATATGCTGAGATTGCTCAAACATATAGTATAATAAGATGTTTTGAGAGAACACACTCCAATAACTTTTATTACAATATATATTTTTAATTTTGTTCTTTATGGCCAGAGAACACATGCAACAAAAAGAGAGAAACCCCCCTCTCCTCAGTAGGGCATGGTCATGCTGCAATCCCTTCCTCCATGTCCCTATCCCATCAGGATTTTGGGCTTTCACCCAGATGCACCCAATGTGTTTTTCAAGCAACTAGAGCCAGGATTTGAACCTCAGTCAGCCGTATAGGATCTAGCTCCCTATACACAAGGTTTA